>MU204188.1:1490479-1567979 GCA_017309775.1 Paedocypris sp. Pulau Singkep
GCTGATCCGCCCGTCCGGCAGCACCTGCAGGTGAAACCCGATGCCCACGTTGCAGTAGAGTCTCCGCGCTCTCCTGATGCCCAGCAGGTAGTCGCTCTCCCAGCGCAGCTCAGACTTCTCCACCGAGAACAGCCTCTCCCACCTCCGCCCCAGCGAGGCCGCGTTAGTCCCGCTCGAGGCGGGGAAGGAGGACACGAGCGCCGGCAGCAGGAGGAGGAGGAGGCCCGGCAGAACAAGCGTCCAGCGCCCGCCGCTCGAGCACATACTGATGAGCAGCCTGCGCGCACTGGCCATCCGCCTCACCCTCGGGCCACGTGCTCCGAACCCGTGCCCCTAAAAATACCACTCTTGTTTTGCTTCCTTCGGCATGGTGGCAGGGGCTTATTTTGGGAAGGCGGGTCGGGGCTGCGGGCGTGTAACGCAATAAGCCCCGCGGCAGATGAGAAGAGCGGCGCGGCGGCGATGATGATGATGATGATGATGATGATGATGATGATGATGACCATCTTTCTCCTCTCCAAACAGTGCCAGCTGCTCACCCATCTTCCGGATGACATCACTAGCCTTCGCGATGGCGTCACGCTGACCTCACCGCCGCGGTCCCGGGGTCAGCATCAGCGAGAAGCCCATCGCCGTCCGTCCGCACCGGCGGAGCGGGCACATTGAGGGGCTGGCGGGACGTGACGGCTCCCGAATTGGATCGGCCGTCAGATGTTTGACGGGCCGCTTCCTTATTTAGAAGCAAGGTGTAAAAACGGGCCAGTTGTCACTGAGGAGGAACCTTTGATTCCCTGGTTTTAATAGACGCGTCCTTGATCTTCTAGATAAAATGGCAGGAAGCTTGACCGATAAAGCGAGAACACCGGCAGGTCGTACCGAACATTTTATGCCCGTTATTTTAGCACCTGTTCGGGAGACGCGCACGTGTCATCTTGAATTGGCCACAAGGTGGTGCTGTGTCCTTACGTTTCCTGGCGCAAAATAATCTTTTTTAATGTTATATTCTACTGTAAGATGTTCCAATTCACTTGTCGGATGATTTATCGTTATAATGGTAACGTAAAAAATTCTTGCTTTTCAATTGATTTCCTAGCCACTGTCGCGATCTAGCTTGCTCTTCTGGGCAGAGCCCATAATCTTAACACCCATTACATTTTTTTATTCTTTTTTTTCCTAATTCTGAACACAGATGAACAATGGACATTTTTCTTTTTTAAAAACTTTTTTCTTGAACTTAAATTGATGCTCAAATACAGAAAATCCACCTTTCACTACCGATAAAACAGCCTATTGCGCTTTTTGCAGTCATTATGACGTTATTATTTCCCCATTATGACGATATTAAGAGGGTCTCACAAAAGGCATGTCATGAATTGGTTGGCCTCTGCTTTTCACCACACATCCTAAAAGGCTTGAACCCCGATTTTGCTGCTTGTAGGTATACTCACTGATCTTTACTGTTGTTGTAGTTGTTGTTATCAATTACAATATTGCTATAAGCTTTTTTGAGACTGGGGATTTGAACCTGCAACGCTTGAGTGACAGATCCAGCTTCCAACAATTCCGAAAAATTAGCTAATTAATTGCTATTAACATTAATTATTATTATTATTTTTATTATTATCAATTGGTGATATTTTAATTGCTCAAAAATTATGGAAACAATGTTAAATTTGAATTCAGTGGAAAAAATTATGTATTAGGCAAAAGATTAGTGGAAAAAGTTAAGAAATAGAACCATGTCCTCTCACAACGACACTAAAGTCTGAGCGGCACATCAAAAAAAGTCTTTGTGAAGATGAGGAACAGCAGTAGCTTTTATTGTGAAGGGTTTGAGTTAGTCTGGGGTCTATTTCCTGAGAATCGTACATAGAAACACTGACGAAACAACCGATGCGCAGTTTAACAGCTTCCTGTCGTTTCACCAACAGCTATAGATGCGACTGAAGGCGCTATGAATTATTGTAAAGTACACAAAAAAGATCCCAGATTGTCACAAGGTCAATGTAAAGCTATTCCGAGCCATCACTCTTGATTCGGCACCAAGAATCCGCTCAGTCCTTTCCAAATAAAGACACTTTTGTTTTACAAAAAGAGTCATTACATAAATACAGGCCGCCTCACAAAAGGATTGTGTGAAAATTCCCATAGGGACATAAATATGTATATATTAAAATATATGTATATACATTCAAATCATCCTCTAGAAAAGCATTAGTTACATCACGTCTGGTCGGACGCGTTGATTGGTCCCAGGTTCCAGCCAGTTGGCACAGAGTCTCGAAGCGAACGCGACCTGCGGAGAGAAATACAGAGTCCGTCAGTAAAGGTGAAAGAGGAAAGGCCCGTGAGGAAACACACACCACACTTCCTCTAGCTCCTCGGATCCTTCTGCTCAAAGACCACGTGGGTCGCAAACACGATGCCAATGGCGCCAAAGATGGCGGAGGAGGCGATGTAGGCGGTGACCGACTGGGTGAACTGGACGATCGAGCCCATGAAGAGACTGGGGAAGACCTGAGAGAGAAGGAAGGTGCTGTCCAGAATGGCAAAGTCCAAGCCCACGCCGCGCTTCTCCGGGCCGTCGGGATACGCGTGCCCGTTGGGATCCAGCGCCACAGACACGGAATCCCTGGCCAGCTCTTTTTTGGTTCTGCTCAGGTAGGCCTGCAGAAGATCACGGGTGAGACAGACGTGCGAGACAGATGTGCGGCTGGACAAACCTCCTCCTCCTTGTGGTAGTGGCAGGTCAGCGTGTAGGGCAGCGTCTGCAGCGTGGCGTAGGCGAAGCCCGTCAGCGCCGACATGGAGGTGACCAGCATCACGCTCTTGGACAGGCAGATGACCAGAGCCGAGAGGGTGAAGCACACCATGCTGCTCAGATACACCGTCCTGGAGCCCAAGACGTGGACCAGTCGGCTCATGACCAGCGAGAAGAAGGTGGAGGTGGCACACTGCAGGAACAGACCCAGGCTGCCCATCCGGATTCCTGTGAGGACACAAGACACCCTGATGGAACGGTCCGGCTCTTTCTGTCGGATTCTGACATTTGTCAGGGTTTGCAGTCACTGAATTATACGGACTTTTAGTTTGAAATGAGTGGTTTGATCAGGGGTGGGCAAACAAGGGGGCCACAAGCGGCCCGTTCAATGTTTCAATCCGGCCCACCAAACTTGCAAAAATGAAATGAAAGTCATATTTTTTTTATGTAAATTCTGTTAATTTGTTATGAAGGGTTATTTTATTTTTTTATTCACACTCACTTTATTTATCTGTCTCTCTCTGTCGCACTCACCGTGTCTGTGAATCAAAAGTCACGTGAAACCAAAAAATGTTGAATGCAACAGACAAACGCAACAGCGAGAGTTGAACCTTCACACGAGTCAAATGTAGCAGAACATGTCAAAAGTAACGGCGAGAGTCGAACGTAGAGTCTAAAGTGACAAAGCCTTGAAGGTAACAGACGAAAGTATTGGCGAGAGTTGAACTTAACAAAATATGTTGAATGTAACAGAAAATGACGAACGTAACAACATTTTGAATGTAACACAAAATGTTGAAAGTAGCAATGGACAAAATGCAGCAATTTTTCATATTTTCACACAGCGGCTTTGAGTAAACAAATAAATAAATACAATTGTACCACAATGCTCGTCACATCCAAGAAATTCACTTCTATTCTCATCACAATCAAACTGGTAACGTTTAACTAGCATCGCGGACACTCAAACCTCATTAAACCTTCATTTCTCGTGTGTGGGCTACGTTTCTCGCCACCTCAGTTCTGTAAACAGACCGCTTGGTTTTCCGCCACTACTGTTTTGGGTAAAACGCCGCTAAGTATTTGCCTCCAGCGTGTTTGTGGATCAATAAAGACATTCCCTTCTCCATCTGTGCTAACTGACGGCTATTTGATTGGCAGGACTGAAGACAGCGCCGGCCTTCAGAAGAACCGCACGCGTGTAAACAAGCGGCCCCGCGGCGCCCGGCTTCATGAAAGATCAAGTCGTTTCAAAGCATTAGCTTAAAGCGTTCCAGGCTGATGGAGAAGGCCTCCTTTGAACGAGGCTTTGACGTTCAAACGCGTGGACGTATAACTCAAACTCTCCGCTTCAGAGGCCCGGGAACGCGTTGTGCTAAGATTCGCTGACACGTTTGTTTGCACGTTGATACGGCGGACGTCTGTCAGAATGTTTGGCTGAGGAGGATTCTGAAGGCGTGGACGCTGATGGACGCCACCGTGAGACGAAGAAGGCCTCATGTGGAGGTCAACACAAGTTCACGATGCTCAGACAAACGATCAGGCCCGAGACGGAAACGACACCGCGGGAAAACCAGGTCACTGATGGAGGAAGGGATTAGCGAAAAGAAATGTTTTTTGTAAGTAAGAACACGGTCTGTGAATGTTTAATGTGAAGGTGGATCAAGCGCAGACACTGACCGATAAGAACCCGGGAGACAAGCGTGTCGCGAGGTCCGGGTCATACGGCGCGGTTAAATTAATATTACTGCTAATCATTAGCCACGCGGCGATTCGTAGAAGATAGGAAAGCACATCCGGGTATTGCTTATCTAACTAGCTGCTGGAATAATGATTAACTTTTCACCAACCCAGTTACACAAGTGGACCAAGATCCAGCATATCATATTTATCAGATTATGAATCGCAGCAGATTAATAAACAAATTAATTTTATGATATCTTTTATTTATTATGATATCTTTATATCTATAATCTAATCTCTATATCTATAATGATTAAAGTTTTTAATCATTTAGTAAACTCTGTTAACCGATTAAAGATTAAAATTTCCGTTTGAGTTATTAGCAACTTATTTTCATGAATTGCTTTATAACAAAGTAATGAAATCACTTCTCATTCTTGCTTCTAGTCATAGGTCCATCTCTCCATTCTGCTACAGAGCCAATTATACACTAGACTGTTTATGGTGACTTCCATATATCGCAGACATTCATTTTTTACGGAAGAATGAAGAACTATCCTGGTAAACGTTAAAGTGTCTTCAAAATTGGAACATCCATCCATTCAAATGTTACGTTATACATGTTTGATAAAACATTGATCATCCAAAGAGTAAAAAACAAACCAATCCCATAATTCCCCAAATTATAATCCCCCCCCAAAAAAAATCAAAACATGAATCTGAAAAATAATCTATAAAAAAAAAAATAATAATAATCAAACCGATTGTCACACACATTCACACCACTACAACATTGAGCATCTTGTGCAATTCTAAACTCTGCAATCTTCTACGCTTAAGCAAGCATGGACTTTTGCATCATCTAAACTGGCTCACCTTCATCGTAGCGCTGTCTGAGAGCAGATCCAGGAGCAGCGCTGGGAACGCCCTCGTACAGACCCTCGCCGACAAAATCCGTGTAGAAGAGCATGAAGGACATGACTCCCATCCAGCTGCAGAGCTGAGCCAGACACAGCTGCCTCATGACCCGAGGAACCTGGCAGTAGCTGCGGTAGATGGCCGGAGACATGGACCAGCAAGTCCTCAGCAGGCACATCAGCGGGCCAGACTTCCACGTCCGCAGCTTACAGCCCAACGAGCGCGGACAACACTGGACACGGCTGGGCTCCAACAGCCCCGGCTCTGGAGAAGACGTCGACGGCTCCTCCGAAACCTTCATGGTGACCATCACGCTGACCACAAAGATGAGGATGAGCAGTGAAAACAAGCACTCCGCCTGGCCGCCGAGGTAGAAGGACAGGAGGCCACCGCTCCAGTCCAAAGCGGGAAGCAGGTAGCCCACGCAACCTCCCAGGCTGACCATGAAGGAGAACATGGCAAAGGCCTGCCCGCAGTCGTCTCGGTGGCGGTAGAGGTCAGAGAGCAAGGCCTCCAGAGGTGTGAAGCAGACCTGCCCGCAGAAGTCCAGAAGGCCCACGCCGAGGATCAGCAGGCCCACCTGGAGAGCCTGGTAGCGGCGGGCGCTGCCCCAGCTGAGGCTGGCGGCCATCACGTCGGCGTGGGGTATGATGAGAAGAGCCAGGAGAACCCCCACAGACAGCAGCCATATGAAGGGACGTCTGCGGCCGTAGCTGCTGTGGCAGTGATCGCTGGCCGAGCCGATGAGAGGGATGAAGAGAAGCCCGAGGACGGGGCCAATGCCTGAAGAAGAGGAACACAACACAACACAAGTCAGCAGACATAATGAAAGGAGCAACTTTAGGAGGAATCGCGCTCTATAAAGGTGGACAATCGGTTTGGCTTCTCTCCACTGCTTTATAAAATGTAGCTGATGACGCATTACATTACTTAATATTAAAATAATATATAATATAATTTTTTTATAATTATAAAATATTAAATTATATATTTGAAAATTATGGTATTAATATATTACATGTTTATATTATAATTTTAGAATATTAAATTATATTATATAATTTAATATTATAGAATTAAAAAATCATAATTTAATAGAATAATCCTAGAATTATAATATTCTAATATATAATAGTATATTATTATTATTATTATTTTTAAAAATGGCAAGTAATGGGAACCGTTTTTAGGTATTGGTTTTTATTTATTATTTAATAAATTATTATTTATTTATCTATCTTTGGGGGGTATTTTGTAGTGCATCTATCATATTTTGTATCTTTGTCGTTCTCTATAAACTATAATATTTTATTTTTGCTTCTTGATGCTTTTATAGATTGTCATTTTGTTGCATTCATTTTGTATTGTATGTTGTATTTATGTGTTGTAACTTGTAACCATCTTTTCTGTGATGGTGCTGGATTCGATAAAATGTCACCACAGTGGGAAAAACAAAGTTAATCGTACCTCATCGCATTACACTGGTTGGACTGGAGGATTCCCAGCTTGAACCAAGTTCAGATTGTACAGCGCTTTTTTGGTTGAAGTGGCTGTCGGACAGGTGAACTGCGACATCCAATCGCAATTCAAAGTTCACTGGTGTGTGTTACTCACTGTACACTGGAAATACGACCAGCATCTTAACTGCAGTGTTACTTTAGTAGGGGGGTTTAAATCAGGAATGGAATATTGTCAAATAAAAAAAAAGTATTTTTAAAGCAACGCCAATGGTAATATGCATACCTCAGAGGGAAGGACAGAAAGATGTCAGGAATTGGACGTGTTTCTTATAATTATATCAAAATAATTTCTATATATGTTTGGCTGCACGAGACACTAGGTTTTCACATCATACGTGACAATATTCTTATTTGTGTCATACAACAATCGCTACATGTATGACTTGCAAAGCACAACAGACAAAAAAAAAACAATTCACACCACGCAATATTCAACATCAATCGTGTTTGATTCTGCAACGAATACTGCAATCAAATTCCGCAACAAGCTTCATTTGCAATTATTAACAATATTTATTTGAAATATTTAACTGCTACATACAGCCATCATTCACAGCACATTCACTCAAAATTTTACGCATCGTTTGTGGTGTTTTTTGTGGTGAGTAAAATCAATTTTTACTCCAGCATCGTTTGTGACACGCAACATCGCAGACATTTGTGACTTGCCACATTTGCGACACATTTTGCTACATAGGTCTTATTTTCAAGGTAGACATTGTCTTTTTTCAATATACCTTCAGAATATCTTCAGTAACAGTAACAGTACGGACCTTACTCCATTAGTTACAAAAATACTCCATTACAAGTTACAAGTCATCAATTCCAAGAAGACTTGAGTAAAAGTTGCACTGTATACAATTTAAAAAGAATTTATTTAACTAAAAGAAGTCATTTACTCCTACTGAATTTATGCTAAAAAACAAAAACGTGAAAAACAAAAAAACTCTTCATGTTTTTAGTTCCTAACATCGAAGTGAAATTAAACACCTCTATGTTTTAAAATGGCCAAACAATAGATTAAAAAAAAAAGTCATACTCAAATGTGCAAAAAAAGTACAGCCGCTAATTCACATTTACGATTTAGCTGATAAAGAGCATCCAGTACCTTTTGCATCCTGCAGATGGTGATATCAACTCGTCAGCCCAATATATTAATATAAATTATAAATTAACCGCGGTAGAAAAAGACACAATCACAATGTAACGAGTAACAGTGTCTATTCAGTAGCGGAGTAAAGAGTACAGATACTCCAATCACAAATGTAGTCAAGTAGAGAGTAAAAGTTGCTCATACTCTGGACAAGTACAACGCAGCAAACAAAATACTTAAGTAAAGTAACAAAGTCCATTTATTCAAGTACATTACCTCACTGTATTTAATGAACTGGTATCTAATCCAACATTAAGCAGAATTGTGATTTTTATTTAAAACGTGTGGATGTCAGACTTAACAAACCGTTAAAAGCTTTGAAAAGATATTAAGGTTAACAATCCCTGATAGTTTTATTTGTCTGAGAGAAACACTGATGGAAGCGGACAGCGCAGGGGGATTCATCAAACAATGACCATCAGCGGCGCCGACACATGCTGTTTCCCCCATAATGAAGCCTGGTTCTTTTTAAAAGTGCCTGTGTGCTGCTGACCAAAGTTCAAGATGATCAATCACGGCCTGTTTGAGCGACTGCGATGCTGCGGTTTATCAGAGAAGCCATGAAGTCACCGCCGCCACAGTCGGTTTGGCCAAAGGAAGGTCGTGAGTTCAAATCCCTACTACTCCATTTCATCAGCTCAGGGTTAGAAAAATGTGGAAATCGACTGTAACTGCAAAAACATTTTGAATAGTCAATGAATTCTTTTGAACTGAAGGGATGGACAGACAGAGAAGCTGATGGGTGAATGAAAAGTTAAACAGGACGACAGATGGGGAGATCAGTACATATAAACATTGGTGGACAGTCGGAGAAATGGAGGAATGGAGTCAACAGACAAAAGAAAGGATAGATATAAATGAATGGATGGAGGGAAAGGTTGGTTGATTGGATGGTTGAATGGAACGATGCATGTAAAATAGATAGACAGACAGATCAACGGATTGATGGATGGATGGATGGATGGATGGATGGATGGATGATCAAAAAAAATAGATAGATGGTTGGATCGATGAATGAAACAATGCTGGTACAATAAAGATGGACAGACAGATCGACGGACGGACGGATGGATGTAGACCAATGAAAAATTGATGAATAGATAGATGGATGGATGGAAGGATCAATGGATGGATGGATGGAACGATGCATGTAAAAATAGAAACATGCCGATTTTGACGGATAGATAAATAGATAGATGGATGAATGATCAATGTACAAATAGATGGATAGATGAATGGATGGAGAGATAGATGGATGGATGGGTGGATTAATGAGTTGGTTGGTTGGTTGGATCAATGGAAAAATAGATGGATAGATAGATGGATGGAAGGATACATGTGATGCAAAAATAGATAGATAGACAGACAGACTGATTGATTGATTGATGGGTGGATTGATGGGTGAGTGGATGGATGGTTGGACTGGTGGCCGGACAGAAACAACACAGCGAGCCACGCCCGCTACACTTCATAATGGCGCAATGTCTGACTGGGAACAGCCGCATGTACCATTGCAAACTCCCCGAGGGGAAATGTCTGAGAGAGCAGATTAATTTCCAGCAGAAGCATGTGGAAGCCATCAGAATGATGCATGAGTTCATTCCAAACACAGAGGCTAAACACTTAAAGACGTGGGTATTGTTGTTCTTGGAGAAGAAGAAGGCACACGCCACAGTGTAATGGCGGGCGTCGCCTCTAGTGGGCATCTTCCAAGGTTTTGATTTCACACTGCCGAGGTGCTAAATTCAACTCTGGTGGCACGTAACTGTCCGGCTAGACATGTGATCCACACAACCTATCAGGTTCCTCGCATCAGGTGATGATCTACATCACCCATCCTGAGTGCCATTTTCTTCCATCTTTTCCGCTTGGCTTCACCATCAGATGAAAGTTGGAAGGAAAGTCCCAGAGGATTGGAACAGGATGCAGTAAAACTCTAGAAGCTTCCACACAGCTGCTGACCCCGGGAGCCTCGGGGGCTTTTCCTGCCGCCCGCTACCTTCCAATTAGCACCTGATTACCACCTGGATGCGGTAGCGGGCGATTTAGCCACTAATTATAATAATGACCCCAATTATAGGATTTGGGTAGATACTGGGAAAGGCCATTTGCAGCCTCCATTATCCAATCATAAACGCCCTGGTTTAACATTCCCAGGCTGAAACCTTACCTAGAACCATTGTCATGTAGCGCTCCTCCACACCAGCCTCCAGCAGGAGAGGAGGCACGTAGGTGATGCCAGCCGCCACGCAGATCTCCAGGCCGCACGTCAGGGAGTTGAGAAGAACCAGACGCCACTGAGACCTCCATCCCGTCATATTTGCGGAGGAAGCTCGCACCGTTCTCGCCGAAATTGTAGCCCACCGAGGCTTTCTTGAGGATCTGGCGCCCGGGTGCAGCGTGGCAGGGTTGGGTGAGGGAGCGCGGAGACTCTCAGCAGGTGAGCTAGGGCATCCATTGCGTCTCCAGCATTCTTGAGCTAGAAGTAAAACACACAAAAATAAGGGTTGATCGTTTTGTCAAACGTGTGAGATCTCTGCTCTGTGATTGGTCGGCCACCAATTCTGGGTGTGCCCTTCCTTCATGCGCTAAGTGGATGGATGAAAATGGTAAAGTTTGCAACACCCAATGCTGTGGGTTCAATCCCAAGAGAAAGAACTTGGTTTCAAACGTGTATCGAATTAAATGTGTCATTCAAATGCCACGGAGGAAAGTTTTGGAGGAAAAGAAGCGGATGGAATGGAAATTGTAAACCAAAATAAAGCTGGAATGGAAGTTCTAAACCAGTGTGATGCTTCTCGGTTATTTCACTTTTCTTTCGAGTTTTGTTTTCCAAACCATTGTCGCTTTTCTGCTCTCTCGTATATCACAAACCATTTTAACATGTGAGACAGGTCTTATATCTAAACCTATATATACTTATATACTATTTTTGTTTACTATTTTCTCACGTGGATTTTTTGCAGTGTAGAGCAGCAGTTGAAGAGTTGGTAGCTTCTTCAAAGAGCCAGTTGTCCAAGCAGATGAAGTGGACGGAGAGCTAGGTCATTATTCCTGGCTCGGCCATTAGCTCATTGGCTCAGGGCTGGTTCCTCGTCGTGGTGCCACATCTCATTAGCAGCCTTTGTTCAAGAGCAGCAACCTTATTGACTTTGAGTGGGATTTTACTGTTTCCAGAGGAGAACCTCGCCACATTTTCTCGGCTGCTGTTCAAATCACCAGGGGAGACTGTGCAATTATTATTTCTGTGTCTAACGCCAGATTTAATTTAGCAGGCTGTTTGTGTCGTTTTAATATTAAAGACTTCAAGACGGAATTTTCCGGAGAGTAATTCCAAGCGCCTGTTTGCTGGAAGAGCTTTCCTGCTGAATATAAAGCGTGTGACTTTTGAAGTTTACAGCAGTGGCATTAAATTGCACCTGGCTGGTTTAGAATTGCCGTATTTTTTGGACTATAAAGGGTAGTAAAATCCCAAAAACTTAAAAAAAAAATTACAGTTTACAATGTACAGTATACATGTATTAATTGGAAATGTTTATTTATTGAAAATATGGTGTTAATGACAATTTGTCATGAATTCAGAATAGTTTTTTTGATGTACAGATGAAAATAGTATTTTATTACATTTGATGTGCAGATGACAATATTATATTACAATATATAAAAATATTTTTCCAAATTTGACATGACTGTTGTCTACAAATAAAAATACTGCTTTAAAATACAGAAAATATATGTTTCACAATCGGAAATACTTTATTCATTCCTTGGAAAAATTATATTTTGTTTCATACTCAGTCTCAAAAAAAAAAAAAAAAAAAAAACAGATTAGAATAAAAACAGTAAAATTTAAAACAAAGTAAAAAAAGTTGGCTATATGTTTCAGTGAAAATCTCTGTATATATGATATGTATATACAGTACAATTGTGTATACATAGTACATGTATGCAATTATATACACAATACTGTTTACAATACAATGTACACACTATATACTGTATATACATACAGCATATCCCATGTATGTACAAAATGTAATTCAAACAACGGTATATGTACACGAAAATGTCTCTCAGTAACTGCTGATAATTTACAAAATATAACTTAAATATGCAAGTAAAAATGACTCATTAGTTTTTTTTCCAGAATCGGTATTGATAGTATGTATACAGTCTTTAAAAAAACATTTTTTTAAAGTCAATAATTCATGTTCCCTACCTCAAACTTTTAACATCAGAGTCCATGAAATGTTCATAAGTTCGACCGCAACCTTATAATTTCTGACTTTTTTCTCAGTTCTTCTCTCACGACACCAAAAGCAGCTCTTCACAAAGAGAACCGACCAGCTGATCAATCTCCAGCGGAAATCTCGCTTCTCATCAGACCGTCCAAGTAACCCTGTTTACCTCCAGATAATCATCTTTCCCGTAAAAGCCAAAACTCTGGATTAACGGCAGCCAGAGCGGAGTGTGTGAGCTGACTGTCACCTCACCATCTGATTCGGAGACGTGCGAGAACCTTCCAGGAGCAGAGAACACAGCCAGGTGTTAAATTCATATTTGGTGTTATGTTTCATGATTGCGGGCCATCTGCTGCTTTCTGACAGATCTGCGCTATTTCAAGAACACCAAACTTTTACGGAACAAGATGAAAATGTTCGAACGAGACGAAAATGTTGTCAAACGGTTGTTAGAACGTCTTAGTGATGGAGGAACGATTAAGGGAATTATTTTGCATCGTTTATTAGGATTGTATGTGGTTGGGAAATTGTTATGTTATAATTAAGAAGGTAAAAAAAACTATTTTATGATATGCAATTGCATGATTAAGCATAGATTATTTGAATTTCTCCAACACACACACGGACTTCTGATAAGTGAAGTGAAAAATTCCTCCTTTTAGAAGCCAGACATTTTACTCCATAAAATAATGGTTAAAAAACATTGCACGGGTTGTTTCAACTAAATTAGGGATGCACTGATACCACATTATCTAAAGTACTTGTACTCATTAAAAGTCCGCCGATACCGGAAACCGATACTGGAAATGTTTGACCATGCTGGAGTAGTGTTGTCAAAAATATTGATATTTCGATTAGTATCAATACTGAAACATCTGAAACGATACCACACTCTGGTCTAACAGCATCGATACTAGTCGCGATATCAACTCGTCCACCAAATAAATTAACCGTGATAAAAAATGAAGCAGACTTCTCACGCACAATCAAAATGTAACGGTAAATGTAGTGGGGTAAAAAGTAGTAAAGAGTCAGATACACAAATGTAGTCAAGTAGAGTAAAAGTGGCTTATATTTTAACTCCAAAGTAACCAAAAAATACTTTTAACAAAGTCTATTTACTCATGTACTTTACACCTCTGGAAACATTTTAATGGGCAAACCTGCACATACTTTGTATGGTCAGCATACCTGTAAGGGTTTCGAATAATAACAATCATAATGTCTTTTCCATGTAATCCACATTTCATTTTATTGCTGCGTTTTATGTCACTTAATCGGACCGGACGGCTGCTAGAACCAGTATAATTCAGTCCTGATGCCCCTCAGGCAGTGGAATACACTCTTTGTCACTAACAGTTTTTATAGTCGTGTAAAGAAACAACAACAATCATCCAGCCACTTCTGAAACTCCACTGGGGCAAAACAGATAATATTCACATTAATAGCTGAGAAGCGTCTACATCTGTGAAAAATCCCATCAACGCTCCAAGAGAAAACACCCCAACACAAAGCTTGGGTCACTCACACGGACAACTCGACCATTCCTCCGGTCCTGAAAGGAACTCAACAGGGGTCTGTCCCAGTCCATCTCTGCGGGACCACCACACCGCTGTCACACGGCTCAAAAGAGCCCCCTGGTTTTTACCCTCGCCGTGACAACCACCCCCACTTCCATTGATATCTGGCCCTCAAGGTCAGCTGGGAATATGGGAAGCAGACGTCTGGACCGACACCGGCCTTTTCACTTCATAAGCGACGTCGAGTCGAGAGATTCTACTGAATAATTGAAGCGAGTGTTTTGCTAAATAAAATGAAATAAAAGCAGCTGGAGCTCAAATTGCTTGGGTTGATCTCAGAGCCTCTTTCCCAAATGAAATACCATTTTTACGCAAATATCTAAGTATTTATGCAAATATAACATTGTTTTAAAATTTTAGACGCTCAAAAACTTGGGGGTGCTTATATTTGGCAATATAAACAAATTCAATCACAAATACACTAAAACATGTCGTCTTTATGCAGCAGTGTGATTCTATAGTATTATTATTCTACATATGTATTTATTTGTACCCACACAAGACGCTCTCGTATATGGACATAGCAAGTGGAATCACAGCACCCCCTACAAGATATATACAGTACTACATTTAGAAATACTATTGTCTATTATAAAATATGAATATAATATGTATATAATGTCTATTATACAAATCTAAATCTGTTTTTATAATCTATCATTCAAGTAAAAAAGTCACATTATACAGTTGGTTAAAAAAAGTGTTTTTAATTAAAGTATTTAGTCAGAAGGTATTTAATCTTTTAAAAAGTATTTATTTTGTGCCTTAAAAATCTAGGTGGTGCTTATATTCGTGTATATATATGGTGACGCGAAAACGGGAGACCATTGGGCGAGACAATCTCAAGCTCTGGTGCTCTTCCAGCTCGGAGCGACAGAAGATGCGAGAACGAAACCACAAGCAGCGTCTTCCGAGGCGAGCGCGTTCGACATGCCTTAAATTACGTGTCAAATGAAAGCCATGTGTTCGCTTTAAACGTGGATCACGCGACCCAACGGGAAGCGAGCGCTGATCCGAAGCGAGCTCATGGTCCAGATCTTCTCACCGCTGGTTTGAACACTGAAGCAGTTGTTGTGCTTGTGGAGTGTTCTTTGGTTTGGAGGATCTTTTGACACTCTCGTCCTCCACTATCCCAGACCTATTCATGCCACGGCCCCCTCTGCCCCCGCAGACCACCATTAACCGTCGTGAAAGGCATTATTACCATACAAAACAAGCTTTGTGTACACTGAACTGGTGTTTGCAACTTGATCTACTGAGGAATCAAGTCCTTTCAGTTCAGCTTTTATCAAGTCTTAAAACACCCCGGACAAAAGTCTGCCCGTCTGAGCCCGAGAGGATGGAGGCATTTCTCCCGAGTGACGTCAGAACCACAAGCACGACCGAACCCAGACGACGCTCGGTGGTGGTTTGGCATCTTTGGAGCTGGTGAGCTCCACATTCCTGGTTGAGAAGCTCTTCAGCTGAATTCTGCATTTCGGTTCGTAGGCGTAAATCTTTTCCTAACCAAGATCACAGGACGGTGGCATGACCCAGGAGCATTAATCTTATCTTTGCATCCGTTAGCATGACCCCCGACCATGTGACAGATCTTACCTTCTTTTCCCCATTAAAAGCATGTCACGTGACTTATTAGGCATTCCACATTTAAATATATTAAAATTTAAAGTCAAAGTTTCTGCTTAAAAAATGGAAAGTAGGAGATTGATTAATCTCTTTTAATAATTCAATTTCTGTCACATTTGTATTTTACAAGAAATGGTGTGAAATATGTGTCGGCTCTAGATTTTAAGAAGGGAAATAATGACAGGAAAAAAGTAGATAGTGTAATGTAGTACAGACATTAGAGATAGAAGAAAAAAATCAAAAGTTAAAAGATATTCAAATGAGAAAAAGATAATAATCATATTTACGTGTGTGCGTATGGACACAGAGAGAGAGATAATAATAGCAGAAAGATAGAGAGACAGAGTTAGAAAGTTTGACAGAAACAAAAAGAGAGGGGGGAGACAGAGAAAAGACAGAAAGATAGAGATAAGCAGAAGAGAGAGAAACGAAAGATACAAGAAAAAAGAGAGAAAGAGAGTTAGAGGGTGAAAGACAGAGAACTACTATAAACATGATTTTATACAGGTAGAGAGAAAGGGGGAGAGAAAGAGAGAGCGAGAAACAAATGGAAAGAGAGAAATAGAAAGAGGGGAAGACAGAAAAGAGAGTTAGTGTGAGAAAAGTGAGAGACAAATGAAAGAGAAAAAAGGGGAGAGAAAGAGTAAGAGAGACAAACAGAAAGAGAGAAATAGAGAGAGAAAAAAGAGATATAGAAAGAAAGAGTGAGGGAAGGAGGGAGGGTAGAGTGAGAAAGAGTTAGAGAGAAAGAAAGAGAGGAAAAAGAGAGAGATAAAAATAGAAAGTATTGTTTAGAAAGCATCAGATAAATAAACAATATTAACTGTAAATAAATTAACTGTCTTTTATAACACACACACACACACACACACACAGTGGTTTAAGCCGTCTTATCTCTATTTGACTATAAATCTAGTAGAATAGATGATAAATACCAGTAATCCGGAGGAGCGCTTGAGTCTGACCGCTCTTACTCTCACACTTGCTCCTCTGCTGGTGCAGACACACAATCTGCTTTCTGCAGCTCCCGCGAGACCAGCCGCGCGTTATCTGATAGACACTGGATACAGAAAGACACTTATCAGCTGGAGAGAGAGAGGAATGTGGGCTGCCGGTGACCTGAGAGACAGCGCTGATACTCGCTAATGGAGAGCTGGGAAATTACTGGAAAGCTCGGAAAAGAAGAAGAACCACCTCCAGAGCGCAGGGTGGTTTTGATGACTCGGCGAACTTGTGTTTTATCTTCGTCTTGTTGCATCATTAGACAAACGGATCACGGAGAAAATGACAAAGCTATTGTGAAATTACAGCGTGTAATTATCTTTTCGGTCATGTCGAATTCTTGGATCCGCTAGGGAACTTCCATTGATCAAAAGATACATTTTTTAGAAAATTTTTGAATATTAAAAATGACTTTTCCACTTTTGATCAAAGGAAGTTGAGTTTTGACTTTGAATGGGATTCATCATTCAGCTTTCGTCATCAATCCTCTTTTCAACGTCTTTTGAGCTCTTAATCATTGTAGAACGTTACACAGAACTTTAAACAGTTCTAGAAAGATTCATCCTCATGCACTGAAACCAGCTTCCAACTTTTAATTGTATTTTCCAAGTTATTGCAGTTTACTTTGCCGTACACTCAAATGACTATTAATGGCTTTTCCTTGTTTCTACTCGCATCTACTTTTATTTTCCATTTCCATTTTACGTAGAAACATAGGACAAGGTGTCCACTTTCAGGAAACGTGCTTAGCCTTGACTATTTTAGACTAGCGTGACCAGCTCTCGCGCACCAAAATTGCATCATCCAGCTTCCAATTGCTTCGAAGTGAAAATATTTTCGAAAAACCAAAAACAACGAGGCTTCATAAAAGCAATTCCAGAGCTCAACGTCATTGCCCAGCGAACTTTTTAAACAGCAAAAAAATTCTCACCAATCCTGACGAATCCACGTCACTAGTTTCAACAACCACTATTAACTCCTCGCGGTCCCATCCCAACTGAAGAAACGAGAAAACCACACGACCGGATTCTCGACTCGTCGGGCAGACGCAGTCCTGTCACCGCAGGTCCTCGACGACACTAGATGCTGCGGGCTGAAGCCCAACGCTGATATGAGACAAAGACCAGATTCATATCAGCTCCTCAGGCCTCCATTCCCTCCTCTCGTCCAGCCCATCCACCCCCCGTCTCACGCGTCTCAAAACCCACAATAATGTTGGGATCAGGTTAAACGTGCAGAAGGACGGGCTTTTCTCACACCTCTTCCTTCTCAGCCTGAGGTCAAAATCCATAGCGCCACGGCAAATAGACTTTCTCTGCTGCGCTTCTGCTCGTGACATGACCAGAACATTGGCGAATCCGCTCAAGGCCAGATGGAATTGGATGTGGGTGCGAACACAATGGCGTTTTACTGGAGTGGGCAGGTTATGCTGAGGTGAGGACCAGGGAGCTCTTGTTTTCATGGAAACAACATGATTTATTAAAACTTTTATTTACTCGGCAACAGCGGAAGCGTGATTTTCAAACGCAGTCGCCACTGGAGGAGCATGTGAAGATGATTCATCACCACCTAGGCGACGTTTGCTTAAAAGCCCAAACGGCGATTTTAGAGGCTAATGTTTAACCGATTATTTGAACAAGAATTAAACTTTAACCGTCTTCAGTTCAGGATAGTTCTTTAAACATCACTTTATCATGTCAAGTCGCTCTCTTTTACAAACAGGCTTTCCAGTGACCGTCTGTCACAATTGGAAGTTCAATTCCCACTTTTTGTGCCAATTTCAGTACTGTGTACTTAATGCAATAATTCTTTTAAATATAGCTTAATTCTTAATAATCTACAATTTAAATATGACTTAATCCTTAATAATTCAAAATTTTTTAAATAATCTAGATATTTTTATTAATATTATCAGATTATAGAAGTATCATCTCTGTGATTGGCTGAACATTAACCAGGGTGTTTCCAACATTCAGGACCAGAGTGGCTGTGATTGGCTCCAGCTTCTCATGACCCAGAAATAGAAAAGTGGTTAAAAATAGATATAATTAGCACATTACCACTGCAGACATTTCGATGTCATACTAAAGAATGTACTGCCATTATGCAAAATGCGTCTGATGAGAAGCATCTTGTTGTCAAGATTCTTCAACTGGCCATTAAGAAATGAGGATTTAAAAAAGTAGTAGCAACACATATGTTGTGATAATATATTATACAATAGTAATAAATATAACAATTTTCACCAGAACTATCCGTTAAAAATACTAGAACGCACTTCTGCATTTTTCTTTTTTTACTAAAACCAGACAATTGCTGTAAACAAAGTAGAGTACAAGACTGCCCACTGCTCCGGGTTCGTGTGTGTAACTTCACTGGATGGTTAATACAGAGCTCAATTTTGATGCTGCCCCTAGTATTAACGAATTCACTCACTTTACTCACACGCACACAAGCACATAAATAAAATAGACTATAGTTCCATTCCAAACTGGAAACCTGTTAAACTCTAGCAACAATCTAGAAACGTCTTTTCTTTCTTCCCACAGGTGCCTGAACCCCTCACCTGGTCCATTCTTCTAGACATTAAAGTCATGGATTTAGGAAAAGTGCTGAGCTTGAATAGAGAGATGAAACGCGTAACCGTGGGTGTGGACGTGTCCTTGCACTGGAGACACTCAAACATCTACTGAATCAACACGGCGAAAAACGTTTAGCATTAGCCAAGCTGAAATGATCATCAAAGCACTCAGCCATAGTGACTTCTAATCACCGTTTATCCTTTCACAGAGCCCAGCACATCTCGGATATCAAAGCCTCTTCTTCATGACATGAAAGAAGCCCCCAACCCATTTTTCTCACTGTCGCCCAGCCACTGACGGGCTTGAAAGCAAATCTCAGACGTTCACTTTATTGCACGGCTTCCAGGACGTACACGATCTGTTTATTCAACCGAAACATCTGTGTTTACACACGTGCCATTTCTACAGCCAACATCTGGCTCCATCACCCTGGGAAAAGTCTCGCTGATCCCGTCCTCAGGGCGCTATGTGCACCATCGAGATCCTCCAGGCCAGAAAAATCCCAATTAAATCAAGGATCAGTGTTACGCTTCTTCTCTTTTTCCGACCCATTGTGATTCTTTCCGGAAAACGAAATGATTATGAAATTGGCTGGCTGTAAAATTAAATTAGGCTCAAAGCGTTCACGACTCAAAGCTTGGGCGTAATTTGTAGAGATGTTCAACGAAACGGAGCGGCTTTTAAGAACGGTGTCCGTCAACAACTACAAAAATGAATGATAATAATTTTTATAAAATAATAAAATAAATTTTTTGTAAAAATATATAGTCCTACTGTAAAAAATATACCCATAAAAGAATTGAATTGGAATTATCATTTATTATAATTTTTATTAACTAAAAATAATATGAAAAAATATATCGATTTTGAAAATAATTAATTCACGTCACATGGACCATAGACTTTATGCGTGGACTCTGATGTCTAAGCATATAACAGAGGACAAATCCAACAAAGAAAAACCCAGAATGGTTTTACACGAGAGGACATGAATTGTTTCGTAGCGTTTTGTGTTTTGTTGTGTAATAAAGGTCTGGATCTCTATAACTGACTATAGTTCAAGTGTGAGCATCGTCTCCGCCAAACAACCAGTGGAGCTGAAGGAAAGACGGCAGCAGGTGAACGTGTTGGAGATCATTTCCAAGATTGATGAACTTCAGGCGCTTGAGTCACATGACTTCTACATACAGTATTACGCATGACCCACTCATTCGGACCCAAGTATTTCGTAGATTATTAATATATGTTTAACTTGAAGATTGGAATATTAACATCTGGTTTGCAGAGAATAAGTGTAAGACTGAACAATATTTAGCGATTTCAGCTGCCGAAATACTGGCTTAAAATCTATTCAGTTTTTCACTTTATGATCCTTATGGAATCTTTAAGAATTCTGTTTTCAAACTAAAGTGTTGTAAAACATGTAAACCCCCCCCCCCCCAGTTTTTTTTTCACAACTGAAAAAAAAAAACACTTACTGCCACAGGAATGTCAATTTTCTAAAAATGTGTGAATTGGTAAAGATGATGTTATAAACGCCATGCAACTTCTACGAGCGGGTGGAATTAATAATAAATGCTATTTCAAATCCCATATTATAGTGACTGTCGGACTGATTGGTTTGTGTTCTAAAACTATGTAATCAGATTAGTGCAAACGTACATGTCTAAGAAACAAACGAAAATGCTTCCTACTTTGTTGTTTTTTTACATTTTCACTTACAATCTTGCACGTTTTTGTTTGAAACTTTTTTCCACTTCCAATTTTTTCGTTTTGACACGGTGTAAGCTCACTGAACTCGTCCCACATTTCCTGCTCAAGCAGCTGCTTGTCACATTCTCACCAGCCAATCAGAGTAAGGACCGCCCTCACGTGAAGCTTGTGCCAGAAGTACAAACAAAACAAAAGGAAAACCAAAGGAAAAAATTGTAAGCGGAAAAAAGTATCATACAAAAACGTGAATATATCAAGAGGAAAAAAGAAAAAAAAACGAACATAAAATAAAAGCCTTTTAGTTTGTTTCTTAGAAATATACGGTAAATTTTGGCACTAATCAGATTCCATATAAAACCAGTCTGCCAAATCAATTCACACCATCATCCTCTCAGTCTGACCTCGCTTGGAGGCTCCGTTTATCCAAACCACAGCAGAAACCGTAAAACAAGGATGTCTTGCACTCCAAATCCTCCAAACTCTGCCTATAGCAGTTGAGACGACGTCCACCTTCAGCCAGCTGGCAGCAGCCGGGTATTACACACTCTTTGACCTCAGGGCCAGAGGAGATCTTCTGGAATGCTTTTGTGTCCCTTAACGACATTCGGAGTTGGCGATCAGGGCGAGTTAAACCCAATTAGCCAGATTCCACGAGTGGATTTCGGAGAAACTGGGGAGAACGGGACGAGTGAGGACACCTAAACATCCTGGAGAACTGACGAGGCCCAGATCTTCAGGATTTCACACACCGCCGAGTCAAAGGTTCCGGAAAGTGCAAGCAGGTGTAATTAAGAAAACAAACGCTTCGATGGACTTAAGAGGCTCAACAGGTCGAGAGATCTGATCTGATTGGACAGGCTGGGTGCAGCTGGTCCAGCCAGGGAATCTCGGGTGAAGAACATTAGTGAGGAAAGAAGGAGATGAGCCGGGCAAGATCTGGATGTCAACGCTCAGCTCTTCCCAATATCTGAGCTGAGTGCGAGAAAACGCTCCGCAAACAACAGCTAATGAAATGAGCCGAATTATGGGATAATCAAAAGATGTTTTGTCTGCGATTAATCCCTCGACAGCCAAACAATGTCAAGAATTACGACTATAAATAAACACTTTCCAGACACACCATAAATATTGTCTAGTTGTCAGCGGTGACTCATTAGAACTGCTGGTGGAGAGAAGTCTGACCAGATAGAAACACCCGCGCAGAAGCTGCGTCTGAGAATATGGAAATGAACAGAACTGTTGTTTCAGATGGCGACAGCGTGTCACATTTTGCACCAGCGGAATACGGATTTAAAGCTGCCCACGAGAACAAATATCGGGCACAGAGACGGTTAGCGATGATGAGTTTGACTCTTATTCCTGTGAACACATACATGTTTATATTACATTTGCTTTTTCCGTAATACAGTATTTACATCTCAAATTATATTTATTGACCATAATCTTCCAAGAAATAAAGTGCTCCATTTCACACTAGTTGTAGTTTTTGTAAAGGGAAAATTATTGTAATTACTTAAAATATTTTGCGGATTACGAACGTGGGTTTTCTTGATTAATGTTTAAAAGGTCTATTTATTTATTAGTTTGTTTGTTCTTGGATAGCTGTCTGTCTATCAGTGGTGTATTTGACCAAATGAACTTTGTTACTTTACTTAAGTATTTTGTGCTCATTACACTTGTACCGAGTATCAAAAATATAAACTCACTTTTTTTTGCACATTTGAGTTTGACCGAGACTGACTTTTTGCTCTTTTTATCTATTTTGTCCTGCCATTTTTATAACATTGAGGTGTTACATTTTATTTCTTTTTTAGGAAACAAATCCTCATAAAGAGTTTCTCGTTTTTCACATTTCTTTGTGTTTTTACTAGTGTGACTGTACTAGTAAAATAGTTTAAATATCTTTTAAAATTGGATACTTTACAATTTTTCCAGATGAAGCATTTCTATACAAGTAAGACTTTCATGTACTCCTCTGCTATATATCACTGACACGTAAAGAGCGCAATATGTCCAACTTGCCTTTCTGAGACTCGAACCCGCGACCTTGGCGTTGCTAGCACGGGGCAACCGCGCGAGAAAGTGCTCGTTCCAAACTCTGTTTATCAAACAGTGCAGGATAATTCCATGACAACCCGTTTGAACTCGTTCGCACCAACGATCCGACTCATTAGAACGACTCGTGAAGGCTGAAGACACGCATAATCCCCCCAAATCCCGCAAACAGCCCCTCGGTCAGGACCACCGCGAGACTAAACAAAGTCTAGAAGTATTTACCTCCCCCACGACCATGTGTCAAAACACCGGGGGTCTCGCCACATGTCTGCGGCTTATCGAGAAGCCCACGAACGAATCCGCATCTTCGGTCGTCACGACACCGGTGTCGTTAAAACACACGGCGGGCGAAAACACCACGAACCATTTAAGAATCAGTCCCATCTTGTAAAGAAAAACAGCGTCTCCTTACCAGTCTCCTCACATGACGAACTCCGGCCACGTCAAACTCGCAAACATTTGCCGTTGTTTCCCAACTCAACTTGTCGCAGGAAGCGGAAGTTATTTCGAGTTCTCGCTCTTTTCCCGTATCACCTTGAGGCGCGCGCGCGGCAGACAGACAGACAGTTGAATGAAGTCGAGCAGATGCTGAACTTACCTTCGCGAGGCGCGCGCGCGTGTCCGTTTCCCGAGTCTCGTGCACGCGCCGCTCTTTCCCGGTGCGGTGGGTGGGAAATGACCGAGTGACGCGCGGAAATAATCCGGGAAAAGGCTTGAATCCGGGCCGGGAACTGCAGAGGACGGGTTAAATCACTCCATTCAGCTCAGGTCGACCAAAAAAAAGAAACTGAAAAAAAGCGGAGAGCAGGAACCGCCTCAGTTGTGCGCGTGAAGCGGACGTGTCATTCCACCAGAGGATTTATTCATCGCTGTTGTTCCTCTTCTTTCAAAAGATCGCGGAACAAAAGCTGTTGGATTTCAGTGAGCTTCTCCGAAGAATGGGAAGTGGGGTGTTTTTTTTTTTTTTTTTATACCACAGTGTCCAAAATGTAGGGGAAATGGAATTATACGCATCTAATTCAACGTTTGTGATGTATTTAGGATCAAACTACTTTATTGATCCCATGAACGAAGCTACTTTGGCTTTTTTGCTTCTGGAAAGAGTAATATTAGACAAGGAAAATGATGGAAAATAAATACAATTTAGAATATACAGTATAAATAATAATAAATCAGCGGTAAAAAGCACGGATTCCTTACTGTAAAAAATACTCCAACACAAGTTATAAGTCACCAATTCCAAAAAGACTTCAGTAAATGTCGCAATCTATTTTTGCATTTCAAGTATTTCACTTCTGAAATTGAGGCTTGAAAACATCAGTAAATGTGAAAAACAACTCACAAAAAGTAAAGAATTACAAAAAGTCAGTCTCAGTCAAACTCAAATGACCAAAAAAGTGCAACCGATAATTCATGTTCACGTGATGTAGCTGATAAACAGCATCCAGTACCTTCAGCATCCTGCAGATGGCGATATAATCTCGTCCGCTCAAGAAATTAATCGTGGTAGAAAAATATGCCGACTTGTCATGCACAAACACAATGTAACGAGAAACGATAAGTGTCCACATAAATGAAGTGATGTAAAGAGTGATACTCAATCAAAAATGAAGTCAAGTAGAGCGTAAAAGCTGCACACATTTCAAACAGTACAAGTACAAAGTAGGCAAAAATACTTAAGTAAAGAAACAAAGTCCACTAATACAAATAATAAAACACTATATACTGGGAATTAATTTTGCACAATAATGCACTGAAATTGATATACTTAACACTTTTCAAATCTGTTGGATTTACCAATTCATCAAGTTTAAGATGATGGTATCGGACATCTGGTTAAACCATCATCCTTAAACAACCCATATAAATGTTCATCTACCTTTCAGATGACCAGTCGTCTTCACTCAAAGATTCCGTAAGGAAGCTGGGTTTGGACGCGATGTGTTGGTGTGCTCTCTGATCGGAACCGTTATTAATGCAGACAGATCCCATCTAATCCCTTCAGGAATGTCTAGGCCCGGCTAATAAAGATGCTCAAACGGAACTTCGCTGGTCAAACATGTGATTTAAGCCACAGCTTCCCCTGACAACACAACAATGAAGGGAAACACTTTTAGTTCCTTCATTCGTGTGTGATTTGATCACACATATTTGAGCAATAATGAATGAACTACAACCCAACACCCCCCCCCCAAAAATAAGCATTGATCTTTGAAATTCAATCCTTGAGTGAAAGTGTAGATTCTGAATAGCTTTTAAGTTATTCAAATCATGGAGATGCTCTCCTGCACCACTAGAGCCGCTGTTTCGCATTAAGGTTGGATTTCCAAGAAAAGCAATGAGTCAATAATGGAAATGCAGTGTTATTTGTTTTATAAATGCAATATAAATTTACCAAAACGTTTAATTTGCTTTCTAGAAAGAAGGAAATGTGATTGCCACTAGGGGCAGTATTGTGGCAAAATTGTGCTCTGCATTTAAACATTCAGTTACACAAACAAGCCCGGAGCAGTGGGCAGACTTAACCAAACCTGCAACCTCTTATACACAAGCCTAATTCTCAACCACACAGGCACTACCAACGGCCATTTTCTAAGACTAAAATGTGGCTTAGAGCTCTGGATTTGTGACCAAAGGGTCACAAGTTTGAATACTGGACTGACAAAAGTAAGGCATTAAATCTGAGTGTTTGTGTGTGTGCGCGCTTACTTTTTTGTTAATATACATGTCACTGGTTGGTCATATGCTGAGCACTGTAATTTCCTCCGGTTGACTACAACAAGTTTAATCCGGTGATGCCCAACCTGCGGCCCACGGGCCAGATTTGGCCTGTGATGATGTCACATGTGACTCGCTATGATATTTCTATATGCACAGACTTATTTAGTGATTTGAATCCATTTGGAAGTAGTAGTTATGACTGTAAGAATCACTTTAAATCTGAAGGACACATTTGGAGTTTTTTTTTTTGCGGTGACCACTGAACTTTACAAAATTGCAATTAGAAATACAGAAAATGACGCGGCAACACCAGTATGTTCAGGACAAAATTAATAATTTTCATTCTGTGACACATCATAACCTGAACTTTCTGAAGCTGCGGATGTCGCACTAATAAAATAGACTTTTGTATGTTGAGTCTTTTCAATTATTGACGTTTGTAATTTTTCTTACGTTTCAGCAGCTAGATTAACTTTAAATATTCATTTTTCATTTTCTCATGGCAAAGTCTAGTTAGGCTCCCTATTACGAAAGGTTACAGACCTCTGTCTTAATACTGCACATCACGCTGTGAAAGTCCATCAACGAATTCTTTTCATGAACCATTTGGACTTTGTAGCAAATTAAAAAGTACAGGTGCATTATTTTCTAATATCAATAAGCATCTGAGTGCGTGTGTGTGTGTTGGGGTCAAGAAAAGTACAGGCCGTAGCAGATTTTTTTGCACTACAAGGTGCATTTAGAACCCTACAAAAAGTTTACAAATTGACTGCGCGCATTAGAACTGGTTTTTGTTTTGTTACTTTTATATATAGTGACTGTACTTTTATTGTTACACTGTACGTTTGTTAATTTTGTTCATTTATTTGTTAGCATTTTCATTAGTTTTCAGTTTTTTTTTTTTTAAATACCTGTTTTTTTTTTTTTTTACATATTTGCAATTAGAAAGACAAAACCTGAAAAAAAAAAAGAAAAAAATTTGGCAAAACCTGTAAGTTCAGGGATTTTAATACGAATCGGAGTGTGTGTGTGTGTGTGTGTGTGTGTGTGTGTGTGTGTGTGTTGGGGTCAAGTAAAGTACAGGCCGTAGCAGAAATGCTGGACCCGGAGGTCCGTCCGAATAGTTAGGGTTTTCGCCGTAGCTGAATAAACACGGTCCAGTTGATTGACAAAGGCTCAAATGACCGAAGAAACCAGGCGAGTGACGTGCAAACGGCAATCAAGACCCCACCTGACGCCAGGGAAACCGGAGACCGGATTCCTCCGACCAAAGCGCAGGACTTCACTGACCATGACTGACCTGGTCCAGAACTTTTCAAGGCCTTTAATAATCTCTAATCTCCCATTATGGATAATGCTGTGAATCGACTGCAGTGATGACATTTAGCCATGAATGCATGATTAGCATTACAGTAGATCCAGACAAAACGCTCCAGCCCACAGATTAGCATTGCTTTGCATCTTAATATAGTGGTTTAAATCAGTCAGTTAACATTTGCTGTTCAAAAATAATGACGTAGTGGCAGGTTTGGAGTTAAAAGTCATGTTTCACAAAACATTACAGGTTCACGCGTAACTTTGTAAAAGAGGCGTTTAACGACCGGCACTTGATACATAAACAGATGGTAAATCACTCATGACGCATGGACGGTCGGGATCGCTTGACATTTGGAATCAGCAGCTTTGGTTTACTTGAACCGCGTGTGAAAATAGGTGAGAATTTTCCGGAACAGCGCCACCTAGTGCTTCAATGGTGCAAGTGACATGATCTGAAAAATTGTTCTTTTCATGTCAAATGTACAGGTGTATGAGTTCTAGTCAAGGTAAAGACATGGTCTCCGGCAGCTTTTCTCCAAAGGTGCATCCGTGTCAGCGTTTGGAGGTTAAGGTGAGAGTAGAGGAGACCCGGAAGATCTGCGGCAGCATGCTGCTGAGCTGGTAGAACATCTCCTCGGAGATACTCTGAGGGAAAAGCACAAGCAGAGTCACTAACAAATTACACCTCACATTAATGTTTGTGGTATTTTCAACTGATGTTGGGTGTTTACACTGAAAAAGTAGTGTAACTGATTACAGTTAATTTCCAAGTATTTCACTTGCAATTAATTTTAATGTACTTTTAATGTACTACATTGTAAAACAATTAACGTCGTTGAATACTTAATTTTATTAAATTATCTTCTTATGAAAATCGTTTAAAAAAATCTTATTAAAAGTGTTGTACTATGGGAATGCTTACCCTGATCTGCATTAGTTAAGAATTATGCATTAGTTAAGAAATTGTCGTGATTTTTGCACTACAAGGTGCATTTTAAACCATACAAAAAGTTGCAACAAATATGCGCGCATACAACAGATTGACTGTGCGCATTAAAACTTTGTTACTTTTGTAATTTGTGTGACTGTACTTTTATTGTTACACTGTACTTTTATTTGTTAACTTTGCTAATTTATTTGTTCGCAATTTCATTAGTTTTCCTTTATTTTCTATTTTTAAATACATCATAAATTAACTTAAACTAATCTGGAGAAAAATGTGACGTGTAAAACGTTTAAAAAAACACAATAATTATTGGTGCATATTAAATCTATGGTACATGGTGATAGTTCAAAAAACATGGTACACGTTTGCCACAATACTGCAGACGAGGTCACACGAGTACGAATTACGATTTATAGGTGTTTAACTCTAATGTGCATTTACGAGGAATTAGACGAGGTGTCTTTTCCTTCACATACGCAAGCTTTGGGTTTGAACTCGACACCAAAACCATTGATAAAATGTTCTGTTATTCTAGCCAATAAGAGACGAGGACGATGCATTTTGGTTGTTTTTAACATTCAATCACAGGACAGACAAAGGAAGAGGACAAACACAGTGGAATGTGCTGGAAACATCAGGGCAGACTATTGTGTAACTGTACTCTTAGATTTGGAACATTAACACAACACAAACTTCACCTGTGGAACAAGGAACTGGACGGTCCGGGAGATTCCGCCATCCCAGGAGGCCATTTCCATCATAAAGCCTGAAAAAATCCAGTAAACATTTCTGGAATTAGGGAGTCAATTCATTGCACAACTAATACATTTGAGCAATTCAGATTAATGCTTTAAGTATTTTGATGTGTAGTATTTGGATTGTGTAAAAATTAGCAAAAATGTATTTATTGACATATCCAGGAAACGAGTTCGTCAATGACAATCTTTGCCGACCACAGTTAATGTCTTAAAAATGTAAAAATTACAATTAAATAACAATAAAAAAAAAACATCAAATAAAGGCTGCATTACAAATCTGGAATGGAAAAACAAATTATAATCTTACCTTTCACACACTTGAAGACCAGTTCTGCACGTTTCAGACACCAGGGGATTGTCATTTCCTGTTCAGATGAGTAAAATCCAGAATAAACATGAGTGATTTATGTTTATTTACCATAAATTCATTCATTCCTTTCTTAAAAAAGCAGCTTGCTCAACTCACTGAACCCAGCGCTAGTCAGCTCTACTGCTAACAGTGTTTGAATGTTAAACAGTGTCTTGTGCTATAAAGTGCTCTTGTAGAATCGGGGAAGTGTGCTAGGACTTATTTTCAAAATCTGGGAGACTTATTTTCAAAATGGGGAAGGTAAGCTAGTGTTAATTTTAGAAGAAAATTAGCCCTAATTTTACGAGTTAATACTTGTAGTCAAACTTAAAGAAAAGCACCAGGTCACGTTTTGAAACATTTTAGAGAAATAACTCGTGTAACCGCATTACCAGTCAAGAACACGACAAAACTGATATGTTTATGCAAGTGAACATGAATTAACTATTCCCAGAACACACCAAGTTTAAGTCGTAGTGGTTGACATTTTTGAATTATCCTTTTTTTTGCAATTAGTGGGATTCATCACAAAAACGTGATGGTTTTTACTTCAACAATGTCTCCGGACCTTTGTGAATGAACAGACGTCGGGATTGGAGCGAGAAGCTTGTCTGAGAGAGAGAAATTCCTGACCGGAACATTCCTTAATGCAAGTCTGCGGTTTAGAGAAGCTGCAATTGTGGCCTGTGGCCTAAAATACACTGGTCAGTCCAGATGACCAGCTCCAAAATAGATCATTTCTAAGCAGGACCAGCGCTTGTGCAACACCAAGACGAGGAAACCAGAAAAATGGACATTATCCATGTCAGAAAGAGAATCAAACCTGCCTTCCAACTACATCAAACGCTGGGTCGAGTTTCTCAATGGCTGAAATGGTGAAAAAAATAGCCAAAATAAAGTCAGTCAAAGTGTTTAGCGAATCCGAGACAGTGTGTGATCAAAGTGGAGAAATTATGAGCCATTAAAAGATTTTTCTTTACCACAATTTTGTCTTTAATCTTAAATTCTGTAAATTCTTGTGTGATTCAGTCTGGCAGCGAAACGCTTAGGAATGCGTCGTCGACTCCAGTAATAGAAAACGTGGAGGTTTTTGAGAACAACTGGCGACGTCCTCCACTGCCGTTTCACGAGCATTCCAAATAAATTCCACATTTCTTTGTCTCCAATAAAAAAAAAATCTTTGGACTGTTTTAGCAACCAGGACCCTGAAAATGATGGAGTTGCACTTTTTAGGAGTCAAATCCAGGATCTTGAACATTGGTTTCAATGGAATATAAGTGACTGGTCTGGACTGAAAACTGTATGAAAGATGCCAAAACCAAACCTCCTCAAAACAAAAGGGCTTTCTTTGCACTTTGAGCTTCATAGTCATTTGGCAGAAGCTTTTATCCAAAGCGGCTTACAAAATGGCCAACATTAGAAGAAACTTGTCATAAAAGGATTCAGTAAACGCAGTAAAAAGGAAAGGAAAGTGCTCTTTTTTACATCAAGAAGGTGTTAGAGACTCGAGTTGGAATGGATCAGTTGCTCCATCAGAGATCCTCTGAACCGGAGAAAGTTCAAATCCTCGTAGCAGAGGACCTGCTAAGTGTCGTCCGTTCTCTCGTAGAGTATATTTGTACCAGAGTGTGTTATTTTTACGCAAATCTAAAATATGCGAATACAAGTACCCCTTGGGTGTTTATGTTTCCAAAATTGGGGAAAAAAATCTTACATTTTTATGCGTAAAAAGGCACTTATATTCGTTTAAAAATTTTGTCAAAAATAAAGATTATTGACATTTCTGGAAAAATCTAATTTACATAAAGATATTATAAAGGTTTAAGCAATAACAAAAATTCACTTTTGATAAAGACTCTAAAATTAATAAAGTCAGTAATTTGGGGTTTGCCAGGCATGAACTAGAAGATAGAGCCAAGGCCATAACATTCTGATGTTGTACAAGAGAAATCTACTGGATCTGGAACAAGGAACCAGGAAGAAAGTGTTCCTTACCTCAGACATGTCATGGACCAGCAGCAGCGGGATGGTGATGGTGGTGATGTCATGAGTGCAGCAGACCTTCAGGATGTTCCTCAGACCCATGATGGCCGGGTCACGAGCGGTGATGTTGCCCGAGCGCACGTTATCGTCCACACAGAGGTGGAACATGATGTGAACCTCAGCCAGGTTGGAGTGGCGCGTTATGTAGAATTCACCTGAAACGAGAAGAAGCCACACGGCACAACTTCTAGATCATCAGTCGACTTCTATGGACATGTAAAGTACCTGGAAATATGTTTGATGAGTTTCTGTCGATGAGCTTGCTTTTATCTTCACTCGCTCCGTTTCTTGGCATCTCTGTAAGAAAAGTTTACGTTAGACAGTGACTATGATGATACTCTGAAAATTCTAGAACCTGAACAATACTGCTGGAATTGACCTGAGATTTTTTTATTTGGTCCAGAAAAATATATAAATACGAACTTAATTTAACCCTTTGCCTTTTTATACACCGTACTTTCCATCTCATTCATTCATAACAACATCGAATACAGTATACGGATATATATATATATATATATATATAAATATATATAAAAAGTAAATGCCAAAAAATAAATTAAAGAGCGTGCGTTGACCAAAAACTTTCCCACAATGCCTTTCGACTATGGTAGCCGACTATGGTGTTTCCACTGTTTGTTATTTTTCTGTATTCACTTGGACAATTTGATCCTTCATTAGTGGAGTTATGTGTGTTTCCATAAGCTGGCTATTCAAAAAGATTTATGTTAGAGCAACAAGCAAACAACTGCAATTATCTGATTAAATTATGATAAATAATGAGTTGTTTAACATGAAGGAGTAGTTACATTTATTTTACATTACATTTGATTACATTTAGTTACATTTATAAGTTACATCCGGCTCTTTGAGGACGTCCATCATGCTGATGTGGTCCTCGGTGAAAATGAGTTTAACACTCCTGGTTTAGACGATCCTACAAAACATTTATCTCACATTTCCAGAACCTGGATAGAATTTTTTTTTTTTTAATCTCACATTAAAGCCTTAAACGAAGAAGCCAAAAGCATCATTTGAAACGTGGCTTGCCGTTTGATTGTAAAGCGGCCCGTGGGGAGACAGTCCTCGTGGATTAGCAGTTACACAACTTTAAAAAATTCTGACGTTTTCTTGTGCGTTGGCAAAAAACGCTTGTAAGCAATTTGTGTTCTTGGTAGACCATTTGAAAAGCTGTTTTTACGTCCTGGCGGCTCCAGTGAAGTGGGATATGTGATGGTGCTGGTTTGGGACGAGCACTTGTGGTGTCACTCACCGGGCTCCTTGTGCTTGCTGCTGCGCTGGGCGCGGGCGTACAGCACCACCTGCTGAACCACGTCCAGCTGCTCCGCCAGTCTGGGGAAGTGGAAGTCGGTGCACTCCTGAGACACCGTGGCAAAATCTGGCAGGAGGAGAGGCGTGTGAGGATGCTGGAGGGCAGTGGTCATTTTGACAAAATTTTTTCATTTAGTTTTAGTCATAGTCTCAGTTTAGTCATAAAACTCAGTTTAGTTTTAGTCTCAATTTAGTCAACTTAATTTTTTTGTTTTAGTCTAAATTCAGTCGACTAAATACCACAGCATTTTAGTCGACTAAATTACAGTATTAATTTAGTCAACAAAAATATAAGTGCTATATATTCTAAATGTTTACTAAAGTTACTATGTCTAAGAAATATGAATACGTGGTTAACTATGAACATATAAAATATATACAACGATCTTATTTGGAAAAACATTTCTTTTTCTTTACCTTTATTAAATTAACTTTTCTTTCAACTGAAATAAATGTATTCTCATAAATGAAACCTCAACAAAGAGAAAAATGAATTCAGTAAAATCAAATAAATTATAATTGCATCAAGTTCATAAGTAACAAATGGTTGCACAGTGAAAAAATAAGTTTTAATCTGCACTGGTGGCGCTTTGTTTCTGCCTGTGATTGTTGCTCCAGACGCGGCGTACAGATAGTTTTTCTAAGGTGGCGTTGAATGTAAAACGAATCCATATATCAGAGCGTTTTATCCTTCTGGAGAAGACGTTATTGAAGACGCTCACACCGCGAGTCACCGTGTTTTCCCTGCAGCTGAAAGGCTTCGTGTCCTGATTGCGTTTGCACCCGCCTTCCTCCACAAGCTGGGATTATGATTGGACGGCGGGCATCACCTCTCTTCATGCCGCTGTAGGAGTTGACGCGGTTGTCCACCAGCAGCACCAGGCCGCAGAGGGAGGTGGAGTAGAGAGACAGGGCGGTCTGGAGCCTCCGCAGCTTCACGCCGCTGCTGCTGTGACGCCGGTGCTTGCAGAAGTCCAGCACGTTGGAGCGCAGCAGACGCAGGTTGTGCATCGTCTTCAGCTGAGCGCCTGAACACACAAACACTTCTCAACGCTTATGCACTACAACTATTTCAGATTATCCATCTAACCGTCCATTCATCAATCGGTTGATAGATAGATAGATCATTTTTAGACAGACAAGAGAGGTATGTAGAGAGACGGATGGAATGATTGATGGATAGACAGATAGACAAATAGATAGATAATGTAGACAGACAGAGCGATAGAAATGGACAGAGAGAGATAGATAGACAGAGAGACAGGCAGACAGACAAGCGACAGACATACAGGTGATCGACAGATAGATGGATGGATGAATGGATGGATGGATAGATGATAGATAGACAGACAGACAGACAGACAGACAGACAGACAGACAGACAGACAGACAGACAGACAGACAGACAGACAGATAGATAGATAGATAGATAGATAGATAGATAGATAGATAGATAGATGAGTAAAGAGAGAAATGGGGAGATGGGTAGAAAGACAGAAGGAACTAGAAAGAGAAAGACAGACAGACAGAGATACAAAAAGACAGATACGAGAGAGACAGACAGACAGAAATAGAAAAAGAGAGACAAACAAGACAGATGATCGACAGACAGACAGATGATTGACAAATAGATAGACAGACAGACAGACAGACAGACAAACAATCAACAAATAAATAGATAGACAGAGAAAGAGAGAGAGAGAGAGAGAGAGAGAGAGAGAGAGAGAGAGACAGACAGATCCCTTGTTTGTCCCACAAAAGAGAAACTCACATGTTACAGCAGTAACAACAAAGGAAAGTAAAAGAATACACAACGGTAATAAAGAAAAATATTCGAATGAAAAAGATTAATTATAATAAAAGAATAAAAAAAATTGCACATGCTGTTCAGTGTGGAACTTTTAAACAAGTGTCACTGAAAGGCCTAGTTAAAGATATTCTATCCATCCACTTATCCATCCATCCATCCATCCACTCACTCTTTCTCTCTATCAAACAAGAAATACGGTTGCAAACATGTTCTTGATTTATGTCCCAAAAAAATGAAAACTAAGAGGATACAAGACGGCTTTCACCCACACATTGGGCTATTGAATTGTGTTTTTGGTCGTACCCAAGTGGATGGTGAAGCTCTCCTCCATCTGCCGCTGCTCCTCAAAGAGCCGGACCCCCGTCTCCCCAGCCTCCCCCAGTGGACCAGACTGCACCTTGATCTCCTCGCTGGAACACAAACAGCTTCAGAAGAGCCTCACCCCATCCATCACAGTCAGGCGCGAGCATCTGAAGGCGATGAGGTGGTTTATGGTGAGACACATCACTCACTTGACTGTGCTGTTGTTGGGGTTCTGAAGGTCTCGGTGAAGCTTCACCACCCAGTCCTGATACTCTTGTTTCTGGATTCCTGTCACCTGCTTCAGTTCACTGGCCCATTTGTTCTCCAGCACCTGTTGAACGCAAAAACACTCATCAACGCTTCTGCTCTACAACCTTTTCAGATTACACATCCAACCATCCATCTGTCAATCCATTGATCATTTTTAGACAGACGGACAGGTATGCAGGAGACAGCAGGAGGGATAGAGATATAGACAGACAGACAAATAGAAAGAGAGAGACACACAGACAGACAGATGATCGACTGACAAACAGATGATTGACTGATTGATGGATGGATGGATGGATGGATGGATAAATAGAAATAGAAGGAGAGAGATCGAGAGTCAGACAAGAACGCTGATCGACAGACAGACAGACAGACAGACAGACAGACGATTGACAAATAGATGGATGGATAGATAGATGATCGACAGATATATAGATAGACAGACAGACAGAAAGACAGACAGGTAGATAGATAGGTAGATGGGTAGATTGACAGACAGACAGATAGAACTAGAAAGAGAGACAGACAGAAAGAAATACAAAGAGACAGATACGAGAGAGACAGACAGACGATCGACAGACATACAGATGATTGACAAATAGATAGATAGACAGACAGACATACAGACAAATGATTGGCAGATTGATAGATAGAAAGGCAGACAGACATATAGATAGACAGATATGTAGATATGTAGGTAGATAGAACTGACTTGTTGGGCATCGAAGTGTTGGGTGGCGACCGTGTTCACGTCCTGGTCACACAGAGACTTGCCCAGCTCCTGCATCACTTTACTCATCTCCACCGACTGTCTGTCAGGACAACACACACACACTTCAATCAGGAAGCTGGCAGTCACACAACTTTCCATAATACTGACGTTTTCTGGTGTGTTGGCCAAAAAGCTTGTCAACAATTTGTGCTTTTGGTAGACCATTTGAAAAGCTGATTTTATTTAAAAATAGGCAATTAAGACAAAAATAATGTGTTAAAATTGTATAGATTTATTTACACACGCATGCAATTTTTATATAGCGCACGTACTATTATACAGTAGTAAGAAATAGTATTTAGCCAGTTTCATGAGAAACGTGAATTTTAAACTCAATGTGCATAGGGTCTAATATGAAAACATTTCACTGTATATAATATTATATTATATATTATACTGTATATGCATTATATAACTCATGAAATGATTGTTTTGCTTACAAATTCCTAGAAAATTGTTATTTATTGGGTACATAGTTAACTATTAATACTTACGGTTATACATAGTTACATCATCTTTTGAAAACAAAAAAACATTTTATATGAAAAAAATTGACTCAAATAAACACAAATATATGACTTTAAACAATTAAGAGCAAAAAACATTTCAGTCGTTTGTTATTTACATAATAAAAGTGGTAAATCCAACACTTATTAGCTCAAATACACTTTTCTGTTGATTATTATTTATATTGACATCTAACATTTATTTAAATAACAAATAATTCTCGCTCTCTCTCTCACACACACACACACACACACACACACCTCTCCTGGAGTTTCTTGAGCTCCACATCTCTCTCGCCGATGAGCTCAGAGACACTGACAAAGTAACTGTGTTCGAGGTTGAGAAGAGTTTCTGAGGCCGGAGAGTGAATCAGTTCATGATAAACACTCGCAAAATCTTCGTCCCAACTGGATTCTTCTGGACGGGCATGTTCCAGCGTCGTCTGTGTGCAGAAACACACACACAAACAATCAAAGTGAATTGTTATTGTTTCAATCTACAACAGCCCGAAAAAAAATCCTTTTTTTTTTAGATAGATAGATAGATTTTTTTTTAGATAGATAGACAAATAGTGAAAGATGGTTGGAACAGAGAGACAAAAGGATATGCAGACTGATGGATGATGAAAGGATAGACAGGCCGACAAAGGAAAGAATCGGAGGAAAATCAGATAGATGATTGGACAGAGGAGAAAAGATGGTTGAAGGATAGATGGACAGATGAGGGGGGGGGGGTGGAATGATTGGCAGAGGGAAAAATAGATGGACAGAAAAGAGGAAGGATGGACAGATAGTGAAAACAATAGGAGAAAAACCTGACAGAGGGAAAGATGGAGGAAAGGTAAATGGACAGATGAGGGAAAAAATGGAAGAAATGGAGAGAAAGATGAGTGGATGAACAGAGAGGAAAGACGGACAGGAGGATGGAGAAAAGGTTGGGAGGAAAATCAGACAGAGGGAAAGATGGATGATTGAACACAGAGAAGGATGGATGAACAGGGGGAGAGAGAAAAGAAAGGGTAATCAAGGATAGATGAACAAATGAGGGAAAATGGAAGGATAGGCAGAGGGAAAGATGGATGGATGAATGGACAGAGAGGAAAAAGGAAGGACAGGTGGATGGAGAAAAGAAAGAAAATCAGGAAAAGAAGGATGAATGGACAACAAGGATGAAAAATGGATTAATAGACAGCTGGATGGAGTGAATAAAGAGAGTTTGAATAACTAATGGACAGACAAAAAAAAAACAAATTTTCCTCGTTTAAACGAGAAACGTCGCTCGCAAAGTGGGAAACAGGCGGAACCGGAGACGCTCAACCTGGAGGTTAATTGCTCCTAAAAATAAAAGCATAAGAATCTTTTTACGCAACAAACCAGGTGGTTAAAAAGCCATTTGATGTGCTTGAAATAGAGCGTGAGGGAGGAGAGTGTGTGTGTGTGTGTGCGTGCGGCCGCTGGAAAACCTTAAGGGTTATGCGGGAGGGGCGGGGCTCTGCTGGCTTTTTATAAGTTTGCTGGAGCAAGTCGAAGCAGAATTTAAACCGCAATTCTTTGAATCGCAAATGCACATGGTCAGGTTGACCTTCTGGAACGCGGCGGAAGATATTCTGTTTCACAGACGGATTCATCCCATCCAGAGCAAAGCCGCGGTAAATCATAATAACACAACTCATCAACAATAACGCTCATTGTTGGGTTAAATATGGAGACTAGTGGGAATTGTGGAAGCACGTTTCTGCCACTAAACATACTTTTTACAAATTGTGTACAATAATTGACTGAATTACAAAAAGTAATTTGAGTAGCTTAATTGCTAATTTTAATATGAGAATGGCATGTTTTTATCCCAGAATTCAATTTCAAATTTTCTTGCAACAGATATTTGAAAAAGAAAAAGTTAGTTTTACTAGGCATGTTTTTATCCCAGAATTTAAATCTAAATTTTCTTGCAACAGATATTTGAAAAAAAAAAAAGTTAGTTTAACTTTTTATTATATTAATTTAAATGACTTTTTGCTAAATATTAGATTTGTAACAACCAATAATTGTATTGTAATTATAGTTGTTTTATGTTGTTATGTAGCTGTAATTATTTTATTAGTAGAGGAAACATGATTTATTATAAAATGAAAAAAGATGGATGGATGGATAGATAGATAGATGTTTGATCAAAATGTTAGATATTAAATTTTTAACAACCAATATTACCAATTACTGTACTAGTCATCAGAAGGAAGAAAATTATTTTATTAGTGGAAGAAACATGATTCAATATAACATGAAAAAAGATAAGATAGATGTGTTTTCTCACATTTTTATCTGCTGACTTTCGCAGAAGATCAAAAAAATTTAGTATTAAATATCATGTATTTTATATAGTCGACTCTGCTTAATTGGGTCGCCGGTTAAAGGGAGCAGCTGCTTTTTTTTAGTCCAAATCATATGACAATGCAAATTTGTGCCGCTTTATTGGTGCAAAATCTGTCTCAATTACCAGGAGTTGACTGTATATGTGTAAGAAAAAACTCTTTTTTTATTGAAAGAGTTGTAGAAAAGTATGTACGTGGATACAGGAAATTTACTCGGATGAGTGTGTGTGTGTGTGTGTGTGTGTCTGTGTGTGTGTGTATTACACGACAAACAAGACATTGGACTGGCTTACTTCAGAATAGGCCTTTGCCCACGTGTTAGTGATCTTGTTGACGTCGATCTCTCCGGTGGCGAGTCTCTGCAGAGCTGATTCTGCTTGCTGGTCGTAGTCCTGCAGCGTTTCTCTCTCTATGAAGCTGCGGAGTTTGCTTTTAAGATCTGAAATCAACACATGGAAACTTTATTATTGATTTTATACATTATATTTGCAATGCAGGCTAAACCGATACCGTTTTCAACAAAACAGGGGATTTTGTGGAGCAGCACGATGCGTCCGTGTAGATCGCTGACGTTGTCTTTGTAGGGGAAGAGAAGGGGCACTTTGAGGACACAGTGATGTCTTCCTGCCTCAAACTCGTAGACAAACTCCTTCTCGGTGGTGTTCGTTTTCCCTTTGGTTTTCCTCATTTTCTCCTAAAACACAATAAACGCGTGAGTCCTGGTATAATGTAAAGAGACATATATAGTGAACTGAGTTCTGAAGGTCCAGAGATGTTGCGTAGGTAGTGTTATTGTTGCTGTCTAGGTAGTGTTAATGTTGCTGTCTAGGTAGGGAGCTCGCTAGTTATTGAGACACAGCCAAGTCACATTAATACCAAAGAAAGAAAGACGATATATACAAATCGCAGTTCAGTTGAAGTCATGCAAAATTATCATAGTATTCTTAAACTTATCCATAAAAAGACGCGTGAAAAACATATAAAAAAACATGTCAAAATAGTACCTTTAAACGATTGCTCAAACCGGCTTCATAACAAATGCAAGATAGATGGATGGATGGACAACAACAAACTGAGAGGCGCACAATGAGTAAAACGCACAGTAAAAAAGCTTTTGAAAGAAAAACGTCAAACTGCTTTGGCGCTTAAAATAACGAAAATAATATACAGTGTTATATTATCACACACACTTCCGCCATACCTCCGGTGTTTTGGCTCGCTTCTATGACGTCAGCGATCACGTGTTTAGTCACCGCAGATTCGACATAAAAAAAATAAACAATTAATAATAATGTTAATGCCATAATAATGTTCTCAAAGTCCCGGCATAATCAAATGATAAAATTGCATTTCTGTTTTGTTCTACGATGAGGAGCGGAACAAGTAAGCATTCTGAAAGTCAACGAAATGCGCAAATCAAATGTACTCAAAACAGCAGCCCGAACTCAGTTTTGCGAGTTTAAACTAAATCCTGTCAATTTGCTGTAGTTTAAAAATTAAAAGTCGCGGTGTTTAGTGTCACTGAATCATTCAGGAGGGGATAAAGTTGTCATTGCAGGAGCATGAGGTGTGAATACAAGATTTGTTTATCTTATCCACATACAAGTCTTGAAATGAAATATTAACGCTGAGTATTAACTTACAGACGAAGTGACACGTGTTTAAACTCTTTGTTTGTTGGAGCATAAATCACTGACAATAATCTTCTCTTTAAGGTCTTGGGTTGTGTCACTGGTGGCCATGGACAAACAAATAACTCTTTGAAACTAAAAAATACACGCTGACAGAGAGAATTAGTTACATTTTAGGAATTTGAATTCTGCATTTGTTTATTTGTGTACGCTGTTTGCGTACTTCGTGAAATATTCATTGAAGTTTAAAAAATAAACACAATAAAGAGAAGAAAGCGCCAAAAACACAAAGCACAAAACAGGTATTTTTAAAAAACGAAATGGAAAATTGAATAAACGCTGTTGCGTTTTTGTAGCGTTCTTTTTAGAAATACCGTATTAAACAAAATGAGAAATAACGAAAACTAATTGATAAAAATGATTTTTGTGTGTTATAATGCTATTATATTAATAGTAATTTATATTTAATTATAGTATTATATTAATGCTAAAATCAACTTACTATTTATCCTATTTTATTTCTCTTTATGTATTTAATTTTCGAATTAAAAATGAAAATAAACAATTGACCATAACCACCTTTGACCAGCCGGGGGCGCCATTCGCTCGCACTAGAACGTCAAACCATCCATACATTACAGCACATGAAATAGCAACATCTCATGTGAAATATTAAGTATTTCAGGAGATATATTTATAGTGTCCGCCCAAGCAGGAGGGTTGTTACCAAACACGTCTCCTCGCAGAACATTTAGATCTTTGTTGGAGTACAGAGAGAATCCACTTCTGCTCCACAGCTCCTGCTGCCATGGAAACAGCTTCAGCTGCTTTAGTGAAGGTGTTGTGTTCCTGCCATTCCTTTAACACCAGGAGAGATTCACTGAATGTGGTTCATCTCAGCGAGGCAGGGTGCTATCCTTAGCTCCAGTTTGTGAGGAACATTCCGTCCGACCGTCTTTACTGTAACATATTTGCTAATTTTAACCGTGCGGGCAGGATTTGTGGCTTGCCAAAAAGAAAAACAAATATTTCATATATTTAAAAAAATGTATGTGTGTGTGTAAAATTGTTTGTGTGTGTGCGTGTTTGATGAGTGTGCTAATATTGTTTTAAATATTGTTTTATTTCACCACATTTTATCTATGGATACATTGTGTCTGTGAACTTGTGTGTGTTTGTGCACCAGCCGGTAAATAGTAATTTTATGTGCTGTATTATTATACCGTACTCCAATAGGAAAAGCTAAAATATAATTTTACTTTTGTTTTTGAACACAGAAACACACAGTTGCGTTCACTAACAACACTGTGTGTTTGTGCATGTGTGTTAATATTATTAACTTTTTATCCACTTACTTTTTTTCCACTGTATTTTACCTAAGGAAGCATTGTGTGTTTGTGCTAATCGTTAAATACTAAATTGATCGTGTTGTCCTAATATGTATAAAGTCACACACATGTGATACAATGTGTTTTTAATTATATATTTTTTTCCGATTGAAATTCACATTTTTGTACACCGAATAGTATACAGTAAATTTAAAACCCAGGCACTAACATTGAGCGGAGGTGGGGTCAACACACACACACACACACAATTCAGTGTTTCACGCAACAAGGCTCAGTCAGACGTGCTGTGGAGTCATGTGATCCGCTCTCATGGGCACCACGTTGGCTGATTCAGCCGTGGTCTTGGCAAAGCCAGCGGTGACTTGCCGAGACCCCCAACAGCGTGATGGCTCAGATGAGGCGGCCATTATCAGACTGAACTCTTCACCTGATAATATTTCTTACAAGAGCTTGCCCACCCATGACACCGGACCCTTCGGATTAAACCCTGCAAACTACCCACGGCTCACGGCAGGTTTAAGCTGGGAAGGAACACCATGTTTACACCTTCACTCACACGTTCCAGCATCCATAATTATGGTGGGTTATGTAAGAAGCATAATTATCCGTTTCCCCGCTTCTTTATTCCAGCGTGAGGCTTTAGTACTGTACGTCCTTGAATTGTGGAACTATGAATGGATGTTCTGGCATCGCTGGTGTCCTCTGGAACATCCCTGACCATGTGAGGATGGAGACCAGCAGATCCACGGTTGTTCAAGTCGCATATGTCTCAAATCCTCCAAACACCATGAATTCAAATATGTGCTAAAAGATGGTGATAAATCGCTCTTTTTCTGTTAATTATTGATGTATTAATGTGGCATTAATGAGTCTGGGTTTCTCTAGGTTTATCTTTTTTCTCGCCCTCCACCAGGAAATGATGTTTTCCTTGGCACTATAAAGTGAGTGAGTTTGTCAATATGGCCACTAGGGACAGTATCCAAATTGTGCTCTGCATTTCACCAGTCAGTGAAAAACATAAGCAACTTTTACTCTCTCCTTGACTACATTTGTGATTGAGTATCTGTACTCCACTACATTTGAATGGACACTTACAGTTACTTGTTACATTGTGACTGTGTGTGACAAGTCAACATCTTTTTTTACCATGGGTAATTTATTGGGCGGACGAGGAGATATTGCCATCTGCAGGATGCTGAAGGAACTGGATGTTTTTTTTATCAGCTTAATTACCTCAACTTGAAACTCTTTTGCACATTTGAGTTTGATTAAGTACTTTTCAGGTACTTGTTACACCCAACGGTCAGTGTCTATTCAAATGTGGTGGAATTAATAAGAGTACAGATACTCATTCAAAAACGTATTTAGATAGAGAGTAAAAGTTACTTATATTTTTGATACTCAGTACAAGTGCAAAGTAGCTAAAACACTTAAGTAAAGTTACAAAGTGCATTTACTCAAGTACTTTACATCACTGAGAAAATAATTTAAAAATCGTGTTGGCTGTGAGCAGGCTGAAAGGTGACAGTGGCTAGGAAAACAAAACTCTATGTGTGATGTTTTTTCCCAGGACGGGACGTAACCATGCGGTGGTCAGCCCAGTCTGTGACCAGGCTATTGTCCCAGTGGGCCGCTGCAGAGGACAGCTGGGTCGCCCCCTCATCCTAACCGGGCCTAATTGGATTGGAAGGGGATTTAGGATTTACAGCAACTCCAGAGTCTTTTAATGAGGCTGTATTATTGTTCTGATCGGCGTAACTATTGTTGACACAGAAATTATCCAATGTTCCAGTGAATCCTCCAATAAGGATTGAGGATGAACAATGCAAAGACATCTGCAATGAAAAAATATTCTGATCAAAACCATCACTCCATTGTGTTTGTTTATCAACATGTAATGGAGTTACATCATCAGCCGAGGATGAGGATGATGAGGATGATGATGGTGGTGATATAAGGGACAATGGAAACCATTAAGCTGATGTGCTTGTGTGGGTTAATCCTCCATAGGTGTGTGGTGTTACGTGACAAGGAAGACACAGCGAGACGACTGTCTAGAAAGTGAAAGGCTGGATTAGTTATGTTAATAAATAATGGGATTGATTTATTAAATGGTTGCTGTTGTTGTTGTTGTTGTTGTTGTAATTTCAGTTTGTGTGGAACAATGAGTCTATAACTATACTATAATAAATGTGTATATAATAAAATAGACATACTGATAAAAAATATTTGACTCTTTACAAAAACTTACTAAATGTACTAAGTACAAAAACTTTTTATTCATGGAAACATTCATGCAAAAATACTATTTACAACTGATAGATATGCTGTACAGTACATAATGTTAAATATATATCAAGCTTATGATAATACTTAATCTATATAGACTGTACAAGACAAAATAAGTAGTTCAATTTCCCCAATTATAAATGGTTCAATTAAAATGTATACAATTTTAATTCAATTATTTTATTTAAATATTTTTTGTTGCTTTTTTGTATACTTTTGTTGGTTGTCAAACAGTTTGGGAAAATTTTAAAGAGGTTTTTTTTATTATTCTTGAAACATTCTCTATACAATTTTCTTTCTATTTGTATTGTACATGTGAGATGAGTCTGAGTAATAAAATGTGACTTTTATTTTAATTCACTACGTATTAGCTTTTAGCTTCAGCATAGATATATTATGGTTAATTTATGGAGGTTGTTAATGAATTAATGCACAAAAAATTAAGTTTAATTTAAATTTTCGAGCTTATCCCCTCAAAGACCAAGATTTCTAGCTTTTAAAATATTTTTTTCCAACTATATCCAAGTAAGATATGCAAAACACATGGGGATATCCAAAAACTACTTTTTTTTCTTAACGCCTAGAACATATCTTAACTTGTTAGACAGAGATACACTTCAGAAGACACGACTTTGTAATATTAGCATGCCAGAGGACACAGGCACCAGAGATTTTTCTTTTTTTAACTGACTCTTCTTTTCCCTTATTTTTGAACACAGATGAGATGGACATTCTTTAAAGACAATTATTTCCCTATTTCCGGATTGCGACTTTGCGTTGGACTGGAACTAAGAAAAGTGTTACTTAAATAAACTTGAACTTGAAGACATCTCGGACTTTATAACCTCCCGCTCCAGAAAGTGAAGAAGATCCACTTGCGGAAAGCAGATCGTCCCAATTCATCCTCACTTTCACCACAAACAACAACTGTTTAGACTGTGCAGAGCCCGTATATCTAATAAAAGTTCCTCGCATGCTAATTAAAGCTAAAAGCTGCGGATGCTTAAAGAGATTTATGTGGGATGTTTATAAAGAGAGGAGGAATGTGTGCGCCAGCATCAGATGATGCGCGTGTGGTGGCCCGAGTCTGACTGCACCTGCTTTCATCACTCACGGGTTCAGGTTCCTCTGCTGAAGCTCCACTGCTCATCCACACAGTGCGGTGGTCGTCTGGCTGCGGTACACACGAGCTCAGAACCGAGTTTTCGGGCTCTTTGAATTGATTCGGAGGCTGCGAGTGACGTCACACGGAGTGGGAAATGGGCCCGCGGGCTGAATCCGAGCGGAGGGATGGAGAGCACCGGGGGAAGGAGGTAAGAAGACGGCGAAGGATGGATGAAACAATGGGGAAACCTAGAGAGAGAGGAAAGAAAAAGCTGTTGATGAGTCTGAGCAAGTGTAAAGCGATCGTTCCATAAAGACTGTGCATCATGTTTAGATGTAGGTCGTAATATAAAGTTTCACGTGCAGGAGGTGTCATTCCGCACGCGGATGGATCATTAAATCACACGTAAATAGAAAAAAGGTTTCATTAATGAATGAATGATTTATGAATGAATACACCGTGAATGCCAAAAATGCAAAAACATAATTTTATCATGTAATTTAATCTGTTCACTACTTTGTTAATTTAATCAATATAAAACTTCGTCAATATCTGTAAAGATGACATACATATGGATCCTTTCTTCTTTAGAAATATTATTATGAATCTATAGAAAATCAAGGCTATACAGTAATAGGTATATATGTTTGGTTATATGTATAAAGCCAATTACATTAACTTAAACATATAAGCAAATAATGAAGTTCTATCTAGTTGTATTATTAATTTAAAATCATATTTAATTTTTATTGTTTATGAATATTTTTTATATTTTAAATATTTTATTTTTAATACCATTTAAATTTAATTACCAAGTGAATGTGTGTTTAAACAAATTAATGTTATTATGTACATATGTAACTTAAGTGCAAATGGAAAGCTTTGCCTCAGAAATAGAAAAGACATGGGTTTTTCTGTAATTCTCCAGATTGGGCAGAAATGATAACTCACATTTTCGGTAAAGTGTAGCTTTCAGCCTAATGGTGTTTTTTTTCACAGTCTTGTGCAAAAATGTCTTTGAGCGAAACCTTCCGGTTCATGTGACAACTGACATAAAAATGATTCATAAAATGTGAAATGTACACACATCAGACTGTGACTGATTTTGTTTGCACTTTCTTCAATATGTTGCTATTTATACAGCAATTGTGAGAAATTACAATTCAATTCAGGATTTTTTTTTAAATGGGATTTTTTTAAAATATTTTTTTTTGGGGGATTTATTATATTTGACCGTCATTTTATTTTCAGCGACAAAGGTTACATTATCACCAATTAGGATCCTTTCATCATTATTCATTGCATGTTTAAAAGGATATTATTGTGCATTATGTGCTATGAGTTTTCCTATAGGTATCTTCGTAAAGTCTAGTTAGGAAACAGAGCTAAAGGTGCAATTCAAATCAGCTTCCGTGACAAATCCACAACAGGCAAGGTCTGCTTGGCACGGACCACGCCGAGACCGTGTTCTTGGCGCACACGGGCACTTTAGCGCATTTAAAGGCTTTAGGTTTGTGTCAAATCAACATCCCAGGCAACAAAATCCAGCCCAAGCCCGAAGCTGTAATTGGATTCGTCTGCGGCACTTATTATTTCAACCGCAAAAGTTGTAGAATTTTCCGGTTCCACCCTGCACGTGTGTTGGGGTTGGCGTGTTTGTTTGTTTGCTAGGGATTAGCCCATTTGAGGCCTGGCCCAGACGGTCGACCTTGATAGATAATGTTACTCGGCCTCTTCTGGCTTGAGTCGTGCATTGTCAGACTATCTTGTTCAGTCACTGATCCGCTCCGGACCATGAATGAGCTTGAATGTTTATTCGTGTTCGCTTGTTCTAAACTCTAAGTTATAAACTTGCGGAGATGGCTGATGCAATACTTATGCTTTTTTTTTCTTTAAACACAGATTCATACTCTGATATGAATGGCTGATGCAATAATTGTGTTTTTTGTCTTTAAACAGAGATTTGTACTCTGATATGAATGGCTGATGCAATTCTTGTGCTTTTTTATCTTTGAACAGAGATTCACACTCTGATATGAATGGCTGATGCAATACTTGTACTTTTTTTGTCTTAATGAACAAAGTTCTGATTTTTCATTCATAGTTGGTTTTTACATTCCAGTTTATTTTTATGTTATTTTATACAGAAGCATCTTTTTGACATCTTTTTTGCATGACTGTTCCCATTCTGCCTCTAGTTTGAAATATTCTGTCAATCATTTTTCAACACGTTGACGATAAACAATATTCAGTTTTTATTTTACAATCTGATGACTTTCCACTTAGAAACCTCATGTGGACAAACTATCAATTTTATTAATTCAAACAAAATATCGAATTTATTTCAGAGTTCTGGTAAGGCGAAAAATAAATACATTGCATTACTATTGTTATTGTGTAATATCCGTTTTATGTGTAAAACTGCATCGATGCTTTGTAAAAGTGACCACGTCGACTACAATTTCACAATTTTTTTTTTCTTGTATGGAGTGAGCCTATCCGACGTCAACACACTTGACCCATTAAAATAGACGGCCATCTGTATTTCAAGACATCGGTATATATGGACACGGGCAAAAATAACGTCGTGGCAAAGGTTGCTAAGACTTTACCTCTACTTTATCTGTTGGCGTCCTTTTCATGTCACATGTGGCTAATCCATACGATTCTAGTGCAACATGTGCGCTTGGATGAGCCAGTTCTCGCTCGGAAGACTTATATGTGCTTCTTGATCGCTACATATGTTAACGCTGCATGTCTGCCAGCTAGGTCATTAGCCTTCGCCGTACTGTCATCAAACTAGCAACTTACAGTCAGATTAGACAATCAAGCAGCGTGTGCGGGATCTTCTCAGTCGAGTGACAGCCACAGGATTGCTATGTCGTTTCAGTTACCTTGCAATATGTCTTTTTTATCAGTAGATATAGACAAAAAAGGGAATTTCAAAAGTATTATGTACAGAGACACTTTTTTATTTGAAGGGATCGTGTCCTGCTGTTTTGCAATGTTCCCCTTGTTCACGTTCAAGAGTTTTCAATCAAATTAATTACTTACAATATTGCTAGCTCGTAAGTATTTGAATATTAAATATAATAATAATTAATTCATTCTTTTTTTTTGCCGCCTTTCATGCCACCGCGTGAATAATCTCCTCATAATAAAATTACAGGTTATAATCCCTTTTTGAATAGATTATAACACATGTTGGAAATGTGAAGGCTTTACATGGGCGTGTGGCACCATGGATTGAATCTCGATGGATCTGAGTCCAGATTTTCTCTTCAAGTGAAATGAAGAAGAGAAATTTTGTAAAGCCTGATCTTCACATTAATGAGTCCAAGATCCCAGAAATGGAGGATACATGGGGAAGAAAAGGACGGAGAGATTAATCCATCGTAAAAGTTCAGGGATGAAAAGATTTTTGGAGTAAAAGGTTTTTTTGAGGGAACGACAATCAGCTATAAACCAAAAACCAATGTTAGATACAGTATATCTATAACTTCTATAATCTTCTAAATAGATATGACAATATATATACGTCATAGGTCTTTCCTGACTGTGCCACAGGTGTGCAAGGTCATTCCCATTTACACCTCACGGGAATCAAGAGATCAGAGCAGGTATGGATGGGCCGAGGAAACAACTTTGTGAAATCAGTTCTTCTGTCACGAGTCTTTGCTGGAGTTGCAGGCAGGACGAATAAGCAGGTTTTAATTAAGATCTCAAATCAAACATGAAACAAAACAAGGCATGAGAGCCAATAACAGAAACAGCCACAGAACTTCAACTACTACAAACGCAAATGTATAACCTCAGACCTGGATGAAACTTCACAGCGTGGTTGTGCCATCAATAACCAGCAACTGTGATCTTCCCATGCAGCCCTTAAATACTAAAGCACAAGTGCCCACAGGTGTGCAACCATAAGCGTTGTCAGCTGGACTTGAATGTGTCCTTGGCCTCCCATACTGCCACTAGAGGGAGCCAAGGAGCAGGTCTCTTACATATCCTCACCTCCAAAGAAAGACTCTGGGTGCCCAAAACAATATGGCCTAGGATCGGCACGGTTCTGCAGCAGATCATCACTGCAAACAGTTGAGCCAAGGAAACAGCTTTATGCGGTCCTTCTGGGTTCTTTCCTTGATCACTTTGTCCAGCGTTGGAGAGCAATTCTCACATAGGTGGACATACTTCGATACCTTCCAGCTAGTCGGTATACCCACCAAAGCTCACAGATAGCTACCACTGGAAATTTGGAAGGCAAGTTGCAGTAGACACATGCTCCCAATGCTAAGAGTTGTTGCCAAGCCTCCTCTGACTCTCCGTTCCACGTGAATGGTGAGTATCTGAATATTACTTTCATTTCTGCATTGAAGTTGGCGTAGCGCTCAAGCGACAAGGATGGCAAATTGCTTCTGCACGTCCATGTTGCAGTCTTCGAACTTTAGAAATTAATACATGTATTCCTCTATATAAATATGAGATATAACAATACATATGCATTCACTGTATATTCATATAAATCTTCACATTTTAACTAGACACTTTATCAGATCACTTGAGTCCCTTTACCTAAACCAGATATATTTTTTGTATTTTGTATTATTTTCATATTTTTTTTATCTCGTAATGTATTCTTATTGTTTTTTAACCCCAATCTTCACTTTAAACTAGACACTTTACCAGATCACTTGAGTCCCTTTACCTAAACCAGATATATTTTTTCAAAGTATTCAACATAAAAATTACAATCATTAAATACAAATACAATTAGCATATCACCCTTGTTAAAATACCCCACGTGCCCCCAATAATCGCAAATTACCGTCTGACTTCATCGTTCTTTTAAGATCATAGTCTCAGCTTCCCATCACATTGAAACCTCCAGTGGCCATGTGCTTCATAACTGTTGCGTAACCGCCGTGTGTGACACGTTCACACCTCGTGTCTTCCAAATGTCACTTATAATGTAAACACCAGGCTGATAAACACACGCTTGTAACTCAGTGTCAGATTTGTCTTCTGACTGGTCGATCTTGACAGCAACTGAGATTTGAGCAAAGACCACGGCTGGTTTTCTAAACAGCTTTATTGTTTAGTGGATGGCAAGAACACTCGTCTCTCTCTCCACTTCATTGCGGCTCATCATTGTCTAGGCTCCGAGGGGAATGGGAACATGGGAGGGTAGGCATCTCCGGCTCTGTCTCCAGGAGACAACCTCCAGGAGAGATGAACGCCTCCCTGATGCGTCTCACATGGAGGCAAAGGAAGATCCCCACTGCTCAGTCTCCGGCTCAGGATGGCTCCCTTGTGGAGACCCGTCCACACGTCGCCAAGCTCATCCTTTGCTCCCACTATGCCAGTGTGCATCACACATCACCTTCAGCAGAGATGTGCTGGGATCTCTCCAACCTCGTGAATCTCTAGTTCCCAAACGGGATATTTCGGAGGTCTAAACATCTAGAGCTTTTTGAAGGACACTGTTTTCTTCATCGAGCTGTTGGTGGACATCAAGCTCCAGGCTATCGCAGCATGGGAAAATCCAGCCATGGGTGGGGAAGGATCTCCACCGACTTGCTGCGGGCTTGAATTCCTCCAGAATTGCTGGGGCACACGGCAAAACCACAGGATCCGGAGGGTTCAGCCCGAGGTAATGATTCGTGGAGTTCTGCCAACAAGCGTTCAGTCTTAAGTGTCCACCCCCTGTGGCTGTAGATGTACCAATAGGTGAAACCAGAACTCAAGACCAGCCATATGAAACATCTATATATGTTTAGTGAGAACATCGGAGAACATGTGCAGCCACTGTACATTCATAATCAGGAGAAAACACGTTTAGAGAACAATTATGTAGATTTGGTTAGCTATTTGAGAACTATTCCAGTCAGTTCTTCGACGGCTGGAGATGCTGGATGAAGCTTCAAATGCATTATATAGGCTTTGAGAATCATTTTGGAATATTAAATTTTCCTGACCTTTGAGGAAGACAAACTTGAGCTTTATTTGACTGAAACAGACCTTGTAAAGTGCAAACGTATCCACGCACGGTGTTCTGGAACTATCTCTGTACGCCAGTGAACTTGTTCACACACCCGGTGGCTTTTCATTTTGTTCTTGCTTGAATTCGAAAGACGTTTATTTTTGGAGTTGGACGCCACCATATCGTTTTGAATTTGGAATGAGTTGCACAAATTGATTTTCCACAGTTAGATTGCTAATCTAGATGCATTTTGTCCAGTGTTCTGAAGGAGCGTCCGTCAACGACAGTTTGACTGTTCAAGAGCTTTATGTTGTGTGAGAAGAGATGCTTTTGTCATCAGGCCTCTTCCTCATTCTTCTCCCTGAATTTGGCAGTTTGAAGTTTCCAACACCTCTGATAGATCTTCTCTGTTCTGTCTATCTCTGGACTTCAGTGGACAGTCCAGTCTGGTATCTTAAGTGAGCCATTAGTTGTGGCCGAAAATGACTTGTGTCACAAGAAGAAGATATGCTAACGATAACATTGTGGCAAATAGTTGAAATAATTTTTTGGAACAGTTTTTTGTTCACAATGCTATGTGGGACATTCGTAACTACTAATTTTTTTTACTAATTTTTTTCTAACATTTATAACAATGTTTTTTTTGCTATTATTACACTGTGCTATTATTATGTAATTACTCAATAAAAGTATTAACAACTGACACATATTTGTGGGACAAATAATATAGATTGTGTAGATAGTGTACAGTGTAAGTATATTATAAAACAATCGTTGTCTCATTAAATGCTTGAAAAAAAATGTAATTGAAAATTGAAACGTTGTACATTTATTTGTCACAAATATAGTTTGCATTAAGAAACTGACAAAGGTAAATTGCACAGACAAAGTGATCTATCGGCTTAGTGTAATAAATTAAAAAAACACCATATGAAACTTTAAACATCTTACCTCAGCACAAAATACACATTTGGCAGAATGCAATAATACAATTTTGTGTCATTTGTAAAAATGACTAGAAGATGAGTTACTAGACAATAATTGAGAAGAATATATAATATTGTACTTTGTGGATTCAATTTACAGAAAACACCTTGCGTTAGTATTATTATATTTATAATATTATTATGTAATCTTTAGGTTAACCAATTCGCAACACTGTGTTTTTTATTACTTGGCTTAAATTAGCTCAGTCTGAAAATGACATTTCAGAAGAGTCGTTTCATAATAAGATGGAATAGTGAGTCACATCATCAGACACAATGTCTCCACCTCCACAGTTCCATGTGCGCCAAACATTCTATAGGGAAAAGGTGTTTGAAAAATGTGTGAACTTCCCGCCTTCTATATTTGCTGCTTGAGTCCTTCAGGAGAATGTTGTGTAATCCTGTATGTATGGTAATCCTGTCTGTATGTATCATGTATGGTACTGAAAATGTCAAATGACAGCAAGCTACAATTCTGAAATTTTATTGCCGCAAGGAAAAATAATTGTCTTTAAAATAATATATTTGTATAAATTATATGTAATGATAAAAAAATGTGTTATATAGAAGCCAATGGAGCAATAAAAGCAAAATGAATGTTCTAAGCATAATTAATACTTAATTTGTGTATGTTTGATTTAATAATACATGTTTATTATTAGAATAGGAATTCTTTGGAGGAAAAAAAAGAAGAAAATATTGTATAGAAACAAATAATGTGTCTAATTGCGTAGGTGTGTTTGCGTGTGCGTGTGCGTGTGCGTGTGCGAGTGTGTGTGTGTGTGTGTGTGTGTGTGTGTGTGTGTGTGTGCGTGTGCGTGTGCGCGTGCGTGCGTTCTTGTGAGTATGTGTGCGGTTCTTTGTTTCCAGAACATGTTTGAGGGGAATGTTTTTGGGCTACCTAAATAAAACATTTGAACATGTTTAAAATGTGGTCTAAATAAAACGTTTGAACATGTTTGTGACACTCACCGGTTGTCCGCAAATCAAACCTCTTTATTCGCGTCGGTAAACGTCTTGGCTCATCCGCCGCTCTTTAGCCACTCGCAAATACAGCGGGCTTCGGGAATGACGATGTACTGATAGGCGTAATTTATTGGCGAGCGATCGTCCGTTGACAGATGGAAACTTTAAGAGAGGACAGTAAACAGATAGCGGAGGAGGAGGGGGCGTGGCCGAGCGCGCGCGCGCGCAGCAAAAACGCGCTAAAACTCACCCGAGTCGGGCGGCTCGCGCGGACTTTTGCGGACTTTCTGTCATGACTGACCCGGATTACCGCTTTAAGAGCTCCATGACTTGGCAAACGGGAAGGAGCGTTCAGTGATCGGTAAACACATCTATAAAGAGTGCAGCTGGAAAAGCTGAACAGGTGGACACACACACACGCGCGTCAGGGCGAGCAGACGGTCAGATCGCCGCTTTTCGCTAATCTCCTGCTGACGAAAGCTTTCCAAACCCTCTCCTCCTCCTCGTCGATCGCCGCATTTCGCGAAGTTCCTGCGGCGGGATAGTCGCATTCTGGGAATTCTGAAGATGCGCGTGGAAGTTTCCGGCTGGATTTAATCGCGCGGTTCCCCCTCATATGCCGCACGACTCGACCGTCCGCGTGTCAAAAAGAGACATGTTTCCTGAAATTAATAACAAGGTAAAGTTTTCGTTTTTCATGCTCGTTTGGTTTTACTGCTCAGTTACTTTCTTAGAACTGGTTCTCTGCACCTGTAATGGATTGTAATAACAGTAGTTAATTAGTTTGCAGCGTGACCAAACAATAACTACAAAAGGGCGTGAACCACTGAATAATTGTCAAATTTGTTTTTTTTTTCCACTATACAGTATGTAAAACTTTACAATCAAATATATACGGATTTCTTTTGTAGGATCATCAAAAAAGTTTTTTTTTAATTGTTTACCTTATTTGCATTATTACAGCGGGGAAAAACCCCATGCGTTTTATTTATTGCATTCCGTCAAAACACTGTATGTAACCAGTTCTCTGTAAAACTTACAAAATATTTACATTTTATTTCTATAAATGTCAATTTTACCCTCATTTGGAATGGATTGTTTGGCTCTTGTAAATCACAACATACACCAAGAACATAAATATGCACACTTATGAACATAAATAGATGCCCACGAAAAATTGATGAGCTGATGTTACCATGGCAACGTTTTCCCAAAGGGTTTATTTGCTGCACTTTACACCCATTCTAAGAATTGTATTGTGTATTCAGGGCCGGAGTGTAATGCGAGAGTGTGATTACGTTCTGTTCTGTGTATTCTTGGTTTTATTGGTGATGATCTTCAGCGTTGACATTTATTATACGACTCTCCATCCTCAGATCCTCCCGTTAGCCCATCATCACGAAATGCAGAGTTTGTGTTTTTGAGTGGGAAATCCTTTGCATGAAATCATTTTCTCTGTAGTCCTGAGACCTTAATTAAGTTAAACGGACCTCTTTAGATTCCTTTAATCATGTTTTGTCCCACATGATATCTGGGTTGTTTGAAATCCTGAGTTGCCAGGGGTTCAGTTCTGAGACCCGTGTTACTATAGTATGAAAAGCAAAGGATGTATTTTGGTGGTCTGACTGGGTGTGGTTTTGTTCCATTTATTACCATAGATCCATATATCTTCTCACGTGGAACATCCCGATGCCCAAAAGCCACTAGCTGGGCCATAAATAATGACTTTTTATTAATAGCAAGACGAAGGTGATGCAACAGCGATCATCTTTACAATGAATCTGGATGACCAGATTACTATGAATAATCTGCACAGATTATAGTAACTGCACAGGCTTAGTCCTGCATCTTCACACGTTTCCATCGGTGTGAATATTCCAACCAGCTTCTCAAACCATAAGCTTTGCATTCGCAGCATCAGAGATTTTTCTTGCACGTCTCTAGATGCGCATGTTCCGCATGTTCTCCCAAAGCTCCCAGCGTGCGACGGAAAGAGGTTTAAACCCAATACATCAGCTGGCGTAGCCCCCCAAAGACAAAATATGCAGCTCTGCTAAACCACCTAATGTTTCACACTCCGCAATTAATCCGGTGGATTACGGCTGCAGGATCCCAGGGTGATACAGTGAGGTGTGATCATCTATCGATGTGTGTTTTTCCCTTCTATTACCCACTGATGGGCCTGTTTGACATCTGCTGCCCATCACAATTCCCTTTTTGAGTTTAGCTCGCCACTCTGAGCTTCTGCCTTCATATGTTCGTATGTGTTGTCCGCACTTCCTCCGCTTGAATGATTGTGCTCATTGCAGGTCCTGTGGAGGAACATAAGTCAGGAGATGATTGCTATGAAGTATTCTGAATGAATTATGCAGATCAAATTCTCCGCTGACGTGGTTGGCATCTTTATGACGACCCCGATGAACTCTCACTGGACTTGTTCGAAAGTCTGACGTCTGTCATTTCTAAGAGAATTGATCTGGAATGGCCTTGGTGTGTTGAACGTGAGTCATCCGCTCCAGTTGAATAACTGGCTTCCTGCAGCTTCCCACGCTGAAGGCAATGCCTCGTGGGTAAGACTGAAGAGGTGGGCTGGAGCTGTGCACCCACTCTCCAGCGCCAGGCTCGTGACGTCTCTTCTGTCTCTGTGGTTCACAGGCGTCCAGACCGGAGGCTTTCCCGCACCCACACCGCTCTCAGGCGGAGAACACCAAGATAGGCTCCAACTGCACGTATACACAGGTGGGCACAGGGAAGACATCCTTTACTTTACTGTAAGGCCACTCAAGCCTGAAACTGAAATGTTTTTCATGGCACGGATTTTACCATAAAGTTCTTGTTGGTTGAGCGTCTGCACACACCGTTCACAAACATGCTTTCTAAATGTCTTTTTGAACCTTACGTTTTGAAAACTGGAGCAATCTGTAAATTCCTTGTGGAGAGAAACTAAATTCTTTCCTGAGCTGAGACAGTAACGTACCGTATTTTTCAGACTATAAGACGCATCATTCATAAATGTCTATTTCTTAGTCTTTTTTCACAATTTTGAAGCCTTTTTTTTATTTAGAATTTTAAGTGCGCCTCTTAGTCTGAAAAAAATACGGTACTTTACTGTAAGAAAGAAGCAGCTCTATGCCGCATCCGTGTCTGCACTATATATGACTTGAGTCATTGTGCTTTATTTTAATTGTGTAAAGGCCAAGTCAACTTTGGGTTTAAAAAAGAGGTGGTAGCACTTTGATGCTTTCAAAAAAGTCATTAAAATACAAAAAGCCGATTTATGAAGCGATTCGTAATTATTGACACTGTTTTTTTCCTGTAAGGCACATCATTAAAAGACGTCTAATCCCTTTTTTGTTTCATATATTAGGTACACATTTCTTTTGGGATTATGAGGCTCACTTTTGAGGTTCGTTTAAAGAATTATACGAACAATACGAATAATTATGTGCCTTATAGTCTGAAAAACATGTACCATATTACTAAACAATACTAAACCTCCATTTCCTAATCTTTTTTCACATAAAAGTTGCCGTTTTTTTTATTTCTTAAACTTTGTTCAATCTTGCGTGCCCTTCTTTATTTTTTAAATCTACTGTGCTACTTTTTGTATTTTAAAAAATCATACATATTACAACAATCATCGTTTTATCAATTCAACAGTATATTTTCTAGATTTTTATATAACACTTTTCAGCCTACTTTTTATAGCTTGAAAAATATTATAGAAATTAGGGTAATCAAAGGTTTGAACCATTCTAGGGGCCTACAAACATGGGAGACCCCAAACACCAGCTTTACTTATCCGGGGGCCAAACGTACATTTTATTTCATGGAAAACTTTTAGCGCTCTTCCAAATCAATCGTTCCGAGCTCGATCATCAGCTCTCACTGTTGCTGCTCTCACACACACACATGTGACACACGTAAAAAATATTCTATACCAAAAACCAGTGAACGATGAGTTTATTTGCGGTAAATCTTTTTCCGAGCATGTGGTGACAAAGGCTCTTGCAGGACCCGCTCTCGTTAATCAAGCACCATTCTGACTCGCAGGTCGCAATGGCTGCCAATAATAAAGCGCTTGTCATTTAAGCCACCACTTGGCACGGAGCTTTTGTAAAGCCTCTTAATGTCGAAATCCCACAACTCCTGGCTGTTGTTTCCCACAACAGTGTCACCTGAAACTCGGAGGTGTGTGTCCTGTCTTTCTGTACCTGCAGGTGCCCAGCGCTATATTTAGCTTGTGTTTCTATGCGTCACGATCAAGTTGGCAGAAGCCGTGGTAGCTCCAAGATTGAATATCGCATCTATCTATAGACTCACTTGCTCTTTTTTTCGGCCCAGAAGTTTGTCGAGCTCCGCTTTGAACCGTGAGATGGGGGAAAACCTGCAAGCTACACACGAGCCCATCCCTCGTGCAGTGGCCTACATTTGAGTCAGCAGGGCTCGCTTTGCCTCTTCGGAAGCTGAAAACGCTTCATCTTGAAGAAGAAGCTGGAGCAAAACTTCTCTTTAACTCTCAAAGTTTCAAAGTTTTCAAAGTTTAAAAATATTTTAAAAATACTTAAAAGTATTTTTTTTTTCACTTTATAACTTCTCCTGCTTGGCTTATTTGGTGTAAATATCATATAACAAAAAACGATTCAGTTCATATATTTGCAACACCACACTACATTTTTATATTGCAAAGATACTGTTCAGGTCCAATTGACCCTTGTTAAAAGCTTAAAAATAAAACAAAAATTGTTACAAGTATCTCCTGCTTGTCTTAGTCAGTGTAATCTACGTATAAACTAAAAATGGTTCAGTTTACATATTTGTAATGGCTGCTATTACAAATATAATTTTCGGGTCAATTTGACGCTTCAGACAAAGTGGAATCAAAATCTATTTGTTTCTTTACAGCAATGAGACATAATACTGTCTCAGACTCACACACTCTCTATCTCATACACACATAATTATTGGGGAATTTTTTGGTTTCACTTATATGCATATTGCATATTAAAAGGCCCCGGGGTCAAATATGACCCGCTAACATTATGGATGTTTTTCTGAAATGAACCTAATACGAGGGTAAATGGCTTATTTGAGATCCATAGTGAAGCTGCACGATTCTGGACACATTGAGAATCACAATTTTTTTTTGCTTAGAATAAAGATTCTTTCACAATTCCGGATTTTTTTTTTATTTTAAAGATTTAATCTTGAACATGAGGTTGTCAAACAGCAATAAAATAACACGTGTTGCTCTTTGCTGTAAATGTAAATAATTGTAATTAAGAATAATGTAATGTAAAAGCAAAGATGCAAAGAAAACATCTTTTATCTTTTATAATGTTTTCGGCAAATTCTTTTCACCGATTTTAGTTTTAGGATCTGTCCTGGTGGGCGGGACGACGGTGGGATTCTGCTTTGTAATTGGTTCGTTTTGACCAATCAGACCAAGATGTATAAAGATGCCAAAGGATTTGAAGAGATTTGCGCATCGATCTTGATCGAGTTGAGTTGCTCACAAAAAATTTTGGCACTATTTTGATTGACTTATCATTTTGATCAAGTTCATTTGTTTGAACAATAAAGAAACACTGGAGTGCGTGTTATCTCGAGATCAGACGAGTTCTGCTGTTCGACAAATGCTGTATTAAGATTGCGATGGGGTCAAGATCGTGATCTTTTAAGGATTCCTTTAACATCTCTAGTCCAAACATAGATCATATTTGTTGCTTTGAGGATTTCGCAAAATCCATGAAACTGCTCGTGTCCCACTATCGCTCTCCGTCGCCGCTGAAATTCCATCCTCTTTGCAGGGGGTCCGAGGTCATTGGGGACGATGGCAACCCGGCTTGAGCGAGCTGGCATGTCTCCTGCTGCCCCGTTACTGATTTGTAGAATGTTTTCTGGTCTGAGAGTCGGATCTTCTTGTTTTCCAGAAGACAGGAGTGGGCACCTTGCCTCAGCTAGATGCTCCAGTCAAGCAGGTTTTGGTGACCAATGGCAAACTTCTGCATTCAAATGGAACCTTGCCCAGTATCGTCAAACAGCTGGTGCAAAGCACTCAAGGGAATCAGGTGGGCTTCCAAATCACCCATATCCACCCTAAGTAGTGTGCAAAGTTCCAGTCATGTTTCCAAGAGTAGGGAGTGAGTTTGTAAGGCCACTAGGGACAGATCCAACTCACAACGCTGGACCACAACTGCCACGATTGGGACAGATCCCTGCTTAAGTCACTGACAAAAACATTACACACTAAAGAAGAAGAGCTATCTTAGTTCCGTCAAAAACGCATACAAAATTCATACAATTTAAGGACAAGGCAAATAATAACCAGTGTTTAAAAAGTATTTTTTTTTTCACATTACTTGTCTCTTATCATTTTTCTCATCATCCTTACTGCATTACAAAAAAGTTGCAGTTTTGATGGTTAAACATGAGCTAATTACTCAAAAGACATACACTACTATACAGTATATGCGTCAAGTAGAAGATTCTCACATTTAATTTCTGGACATCTGACCTCCAATTTCACAATGACTGTTTAATCTAGAAAAAAGCTGAAAAAGTCTGAAAACTCCTTTGTCTTACTGTTCAAAATTAATCTACTTTTGCAAATTGTAATTTTTTATAATAGATACAAGTCTTTTTTGGTCTTTTAATCTATTTGGATTCAAAACTCTTATCTTCATTATTGTTTTTCCACACAGGAGGAAAGGCCAAGGCCGCAGTTTCCAAATCGCTTTGGCTCTTCAGTGGAAAACATTTCCGAATCCTTGACCAGGAGCATCATCAACAAGTTTGAAAAGATCCGGACGTATGAAGGACAGCGGCTGCCCATGTCTCCAACAAGTAGGACACGTTCTAGACTATATAGAGTTCCTCCAAAAGCATTAATGCCGTAATTATACCTTATTAAATGCAGTGCGTGTGTTTCAGACTGGTGCATTCCTCCGTGCTTTTATTTGAATTATTATGTGTATTTTTACACAGATGCGCTGAAGCACTTTCAGACCCAGCTAACAGATTACGAGAAGGAAGAGATCATGGACTATTCTGAGGTCTGGTATCTGGGTCTGGACACTAAGAAGATCGAAGGCACTCAGGGATCTCCACAAAATTCTGGTTATGACGATGAGCATGGAAGTTACTTAAAGGTTAGATCTGATACGGTTTAATGTTTATATGGTTTAACATATAACATGTGACAGAGTGTTTATAATCTAGTATGATTATTATACATAGTAAAGTGAGATTGTCAATATATCATTTAGTACACACACACACACGCACACACACACACACATGTTGGCTAAATGTCTGACTGAGCTGATTTTCTCATTAGCTAGTGGAATTGCATTACGCAGAGGTCTCTTCCTCCATCAATGCTCTTTTTCAGAAGGATGTTTTCAGCAGTAATGGATGTTTTGCAGGAATTCAAGGCCGGTTATTTTACGGTCAATAGTTTTAAGGGTCATGCCTTGAGTTTGCCTGGTTAGAAATGCCTCAGGCGACGCCATCTAGTCTCCACAGTGTCAAAAGACAAACTTGTGTTTGATGTTTTATAGTAAATATAAATAAAATATAAGCATAATATTAAAAATACTAAAATGAAATTGATATTTTGGTACAAAATGTTATATTGAACCTCCTGTTTTAAATCTTTAGAAAAAAGATTTGCTGAATTGCGCGCACACACAATTTAAGAGTATAGACTCAATACATTTGATGATGTCCATGTGATTTTTACACAGCAAGAATTGAAGTGACCATATTTGAGATGGTTGCAATTGTTTCAGGAGTTACAGGAAATCGTCTTCCGAGAAAGAGACGCAAATACTTTTGCTGACTTGTATGTCAGCTGACCCCATCCTTGAAATACTCTGTGCAGGTTCTGCATGACCATATAGGCTATCGCTATGAAGTGCTGGAAGTGATTGGAAAAGGATCGTTCGGCCAAGTCCTGAAATGTTTGGATCACAAGACCAACGAGATGGTGGCCATCAAGATCATCCGAAACAAGAAGAGGTAAAACGACTCTGAATTCAAATCTTTCGATGTGGAGTGAGTCATTGCGTGAAACCGAAAGACGTTTTGTGAGATAAAAAAAAAAGCCAGAGATGTGTATTGAAAAGGTTTCCCAGCCCGAGAAGACTCGAGTCTCCAGCTTTGTCCAAGCAAAGCGTTGTGTGTAAAGCCAGTGAATGAACTTGAACCCTCAGACATCTAGGTCAGTCCTCACACTGGACGTGACACTCGGAGGTGTTAAAGATGTCCGCTGTGTATCACCTTACGCGTCGCAGCAGATCTCGTCTCATCAGCTCTTTCATACTTTATTTCTGATTCATTTGGAAGATTTCAATCCTATTCTGTTTTGTTGAAATTATGGGGTTTGTAAGCACAGAATAATGATTTTTCTGCTAAATTATATATTTTATTATCACTATAATGTACTTTATATGACTATAATTTATATTAATATAATGTACTGCATTAAAATATAACATAATAATGCCGTAGCAGTGAGTGCTATGCCAATAACATGACAACAACTTACATACTGTATGTAGTTTAGTTATTGTATGTCCGTTTTTGGCATGAATACAGTACATAAATACATGGTCGACTTACTTAATGAATGATGACTGTTTAATGAATGTTGAGCACAGAATGTTGATTTTTTTATTATTACTATAATATATTGTATACAAATTTGTGCTTTAGGCCAATGGACACTTTTATTTTTTTTTTTATCTGACTGAACATAAATAAATAATGGACATTTTTCTTTTTAAAGACTTTTTCTCATAGCGACTTTGCGTTGGTCTCGGACTAAGCGCTATATATCGGTAAATAAACTTGAACTTGAACTTGGGCTCTGCCTCGAAGTCTCATTGGTGCAATGAGATGCGGACCGGCACAAAATCCCGCCCCTGTCCTGACAGAAATTTCTGCATTTTATAGACAATTTCGGGGATTCAAATTCCAAAATATTCCCAAACTGTGGCACATCCGGATCAAAGCAAACGATTTCCATAACTTTGGATGGAAAAGTTGATTGACCACGTTGTTCTTTTTCCACCAGATTCCACCATCAGGCCCTTGTGGAGCTGAAGATTCTAGATGCCGTGCGCAGAAGAGACAGAGACCACTGCCACAACGTCATCCACATGAAGGAGTACTTCTACTTCCGGAACCATCTGTGCATCTCCTTCGAGCTGCTCGGGTGGGTCAGAAACACCAAGGTGGACGTGTTTTCTACTCGTCTACCGTGTTTATCGTGGTCCATTAGCGGTGTAAAACGTCCCCGAGCGTCTCGCTTTATCACCCACAGCCTCTTAACTCGACTCGACTTGACTCAGCGAAGTGTGAAGTGAGAGTCTCTGACAGCCGGACCTTCAGGGATCTGGATAAAGTGACCAATCTTTGCTGGACAGAACAGCTTTATCTCTAGCCGCCTGACCTTTGGAGGACATCAGATGTGTCGTGCTCATCTACAGTTACCGTCACAGAATCCTTTAGTTAATGCCTCGATTCGGCTATCCCTATCTTTTTCCCCGTCCACTCATGGTGTGAAGTCTCCAGTTACAGTGGACTGTTCACAGCTGCTCTTCTCGGCCCTTCGCTGCCAAAGATAATGACTTCTGCGGGCTCCTCTCAACGGCTCTTTATCATAATGCTGAGGTGTTAACACAGACTTTTACGTTTATGAGACACCGTTTGTCGAGCTCGTTGAGTAACAATGGATGTGTTTGTTGTCTGAAGTGACTGCGCTGCCCTCCACAGGCCTTTCTGTGCATGACATGCTGCTGAATTGTCCCTTCTCGTCTGCGTCCAGAGCCAACCTCTACGAACTGATTAAGAAGAACAACTTCCAGGGCTTCAGTCTGGGCTTGATCCGGCGTTTCGCACACTCTCTGCTCAAGTGCCTGCAGATGCTGCACAAGGAGAAGATCATCCACTGCGACCTCAAGCCGGTAAAGCTGCAATGAAGTCTTATCTTCCTTATCTCGGGCGTAACAAAAGTCCAAGTAGCCATCCATTTATTTACATATAGGCATTATGAGGGTTCTACAGCATCAATTATGATCAATTCCACATATCATTTGAAATTTGATGATACATTTGGGAATTCAGGTGCTCAATGAAAATCCACCAACCCATGCGCTCATCTTGTGTACTCACCCACTCATCTTTATCATTTCTTTACTTCCATCCACAAACCTTGCAAACTAATTCTAGTCTAATCTTATCTTATAGGAGAACATACTTCTGTCTCAAAGAGGTCAAGGAAACATCAAGGTGGTTGACTTTGGATCAAGTTGTTATGAGCAGCAGAGGGGTGAGTTGACTTTATCTCACGCTTATCCGAGTATTCAGGGCCATTTTAATAAAGCGACTGTTGTCTTCTTCAGTCTATACTTACATCCAGAGCCGCTTCTACCGCTCGCCCGAGGTCATTCTGGGTCATCCGTACAGCATGGCCATCGACATGTGGAGCCTGGGCTGCATCTTAGCCGAGCTTTACACCGGATATCCACTCTTTCCAGGAGAGAGTGAGGTGGAGCAGATCGCCTGCATCATGGAGGTGAGACATGGAGGAGCATCACAGAGGCTTTCCTATGTCAAACGCTGTTCATGATCGCGATAAAGTGAACCAATCCCAGTTGAGTAAAACTGACCCAGAAGCCAAGAGACCTCAGACTGTCTGCAATACAAAACAAACCACATGGGAAAAAATCCAGAAAAGGCTAAATTAACTCTAAAGAAACTTGTTTTGGTTCGCTTGGTTTTTTCTTGGTTTATGTTCCAAAAAATTACTGGTAGATAGCAAATTCCAAAAATACAAGGATAGACCAAAGCAGAAAAACTCTTCTGCAGACTTTTTATAAAGAACAAAAGACACTGACAAAAATCAGACTCCCAAAAATATTTGCAAAAGTCGAAGAAAAACCACATGCCAAAAACCGACCACAATCACACGAGGAGGAAATCCACAAAAAGACCAAATCACAGTCAAATTTCATCAAACATTGAGCAAAACACAAAGGGAAAAAGCATGTGTTGTCTTCACATGGATGTGCATCGATTAATCTAAATTGACTAATTCATGAATGAATTTGTTGGATGTTTTTGATGTTGCAGATAATGGGACTTCCTCCGCACGACTTTGTTCAAACCGCGTCAAGACGGCGGCTGTTCTTTGGTATGTTCTTTTGCCTTAGAAATTAACCCTGAAGTGAAAAGTTGATTTAAAGGCTAATTTTTCTATTCTGACTAGATTCCAAAGGAAACCCTCGGAACATCACCAACAGCAAAGGGAAGAAGCGCAGACCCAACTCAAAAGAGCTCGCCAGCGTTCTGAAGACCAACGATGCTCTCTTCCTGGACTTCATACAGCGCTGCCTTGTGTATGTCCACTAAGTCATTAAAAAATACAGTCTATTCTTATGTTTCAACAGATTACATAAAAAAATTGACATTTTTTTCCATTAATTCAAGCACCCTTTTCCCAATTTTAGAAGATCAAATACTTGGGAGGTGCTTATATGAGCATTTTTATTTATGCATTTTTCAGTAATCAAAAACAAATGTATATACGTTGCCTTTATGTAGTGCTTCTGCATCCTTTTTTTATGTAGTGCTTTTGTGTCCTCTTTTCATTCTTTGTGTGCTTTTTTTTTTGGCTCAATAACAGAAACACAAAAACACGATCCACACAGAGACACTTACCAGTGGCTAAACAACACTGGAAAAAAATATTTAATAAAAAAAATTAATACCATAACATGCCAAACTCTGTCTGCGAGGGAATTAGTTCAATCAGCTCAAATATGATTACTACAGTGAGAAATAATATTAAATAAATATATTTTTTTTTTCTTTCATTCACGTGAAAGAGTCACAATGTTATTTTTTAAGAGAAGTATTTAGCCAGGATTTTAGGTTTCTGGAAAGTCCGAACACCAAGAAAGTAAGGGAGTGCTTATGTTCGCCTATTAATGGAATTTTTTATTTGGGCATGAAAAAAATGGAGACGGGTGCTTATTTTCTCGTAAATGCAGTATGTATTGTTGTCGCATACATATATATTGAACATAACAGCCTTGGATATTTTAATAAAAATGCTTTTAGGTCCCCTTGTTTTGTGAAGGTGTGACGCAGGACTTTCCAACACTTGTTTTGCAGTTTGTATTGCAGTAAGCCTTGTGTAACTCCTGTGTTGTTGGATCTTCTAGCTGGGATCCAGCCAAGCGCATGAGTCCGGATGAAGCCGTGCAGCACGAGTGGATACATGAAGGTCGTCTCAACAGGCTGAATCCCAGACCACGGACCCTTCGGAAAGACGAGAACATCTATGACTTCACTTACCGCAAAGCCACCGCTCATCGGACAGGCGAGGGTTCACTTTTTACAAGACAAAAGTCTTCCCGATATTAACTTCAGTCTTCTCTCATTCCAGCTGACAAGAGCGTCTCACAGGAGAAGCTCAAGAGAGCCAGTGATGATTCAAACAAAGGCGGCCACACGGGATCTGAGGAGCGTCAGCGTCCTGTCGGAGCCTCCGCCGAAGAAGAAACCAGTGAGGACAACAGTAAAAGTCTGAGTCAAGACAGCAATTCAGACTCCAGCGGAGAGAGATCGGTCCAGATCATCATCAAGCCTCAGACGGGATCCGTCTCCAGCTCTGATTCAGAAGGACCCGACTCACAGTTTCTTCCTGCCATTGTATAACGTCTGCTGGGAAACTGATGAGAGTGTGTTTTTTTTAAACCGAGCCGCTTGGTCTGGATTCACCTGTTGTGCGGCCTACGATGTTTTGACTTTTTTTAAATTCACACATCGTTCTATATGCGACGTTTAGTCAAGATTAAGATGTTTTTTAGCTCAAGAAGAAGCACAATGTCTTATTTTTGGGGGTAGCTCTTATATTGTTGGGTTAAAATGCTTTCAATATTTTAACATGTGTGTTTATAGGATGACAATATTCTAGACCACAATATTTATTACGTCATCTTTCACGAGGACATTATTTATTATTAAGTCATTCATAAGGACAAAATTCTTGATGACAAGATTCAATTTTTGACAATATTTATTATGACGTATTTCAGGGCAGTGTTTATTATGACTTCATTTATAACTACAAATCTTTCATGGCAACAATATTTATTATAACATCATTCATGACAACACAATATTTATGATGACATCTTTCATGGCAACAATATTTATTATGACATTATTCACGACAACATCACTGATGACGACATTATTGATTATGACGTATTTCAGTGCAATGTTTATTATGACATCATTCATGACGCCAATTTTCATAACTTCATTCATGACTACAATAGTCATGACGACATAATTTTGTCAACATGGTGACATCATTCATGACAACAATATGTATGACAACATCATTCATGACATCATCCATGACAACAATGTTCACGAGTGACATCATTCATACCATCATTGATTCAGAAAACCATTGTGGCTACATCATTATTGACGTAATATGTGATGACATCATCAGTGACATCATATTTAATGGGCGGTACCATGCAGCATACATTATATAGACAATTCAGTCACATGATCTGTGCACATAATTACAAAGTAATACAACAATTTACACCACATCAAAACAACAGCGTTTATCGACTGAAATGGATAGACGCAGCCAGTCCGGAAGGTTCTGTCTCGTAAAAATGACCGGTTCTTTTCAGCTCATGTTATTAGCGCGACTGCGTTTGCGTGTTATATTTCAGAGCTCCATAAATATCTAGGAATTATTTTCAGAGGAAGCGCACATTTACAGATGCTATAAATGATTTGCAATTTATTTATGCTTTTATTTAGCACTTTTTTTTATAGTTTTGGTGCTTGTGATGGATTACAGTAGGAATATTGCTGTAAAATTGACATGTGTGCATGTTTAATGAGTCTAGTGTGATTTTCTTTTCTTTTTTCTTTTTAAGGTAAGCTAGACCTATAGGGAAATGTAGTTTTAAATATTATTGCATTATTGTGCTCAGTGTGATCAGTGTTATGATTTTAATTTTGCCAGCTGTTTTTATATGCTTGTTTTTATTTATGGACTTTTTTTTATTCATAGACATGCTGTCAGCGCAGTCATTAAGAGCCAAAGAGATTTTTTTTGTTACGCGTTGGAATCTTGAGGGGCAGTACTAGATCATCTAATGTTCGTCTAATGTTCTTTTGCATGATTTTAATGATTTATATTATTTGGAGCTATTGAAAAAAAAACATTACTTTTGATTTTAGGATGAAAGCTTATGTGCGTAGACATCTGATAAGGATTATGTAATAATGTATTTGTCCTGTACATAGAATTACAGATTAGTGATATCATGCACCCTATGTGGATGCCATAAAGTCACGTTAACGTTAGACAAGGTTTTACTTGTTATACTGTTTTAAATGATTCTGTCTGTTCCCATCGGAGGGAGGGAAGAGCTTTTCACTCGACACTAGGCGTCTGTTCCTTCTGTTTCTGGGAAGAGTCGGAGAACTTCTGGAATCCGAGGTGTTAGGTAGTGCCTTTCAGTATTAGTTTGAAATTCTTTTCTTGAATAATGTCTGTAAAATACTGTCTCACTGCAGTAAAGATGTAACACAATTCTGAATGTAAAGAATTTACAACAACAAATATGGTCTGTTCTTGTTTGTTTTGCACTTAAGTATAGAGTGTGTGAATGTATGAGGAAGCTATTACTTTTTTAGTATTCATAGCATTGAAAACAACAATTTTAGCTTTGAAATTATTAACGTATTTTCACATTGATATAAAAACATTTTTACATTAACAATTTAGTATACAGCAATGTGTATTGTTACTATATTAATTGCAAGGAGTTTTTTTTCTATGCATAAATATATATCTATTTTCATGAATTACTTTATAATTGCATTTTGTTAGAAACTGAAATACTGTTGTGCTTATGTGTTTAGTTTAGTTGATCACGTCGTAATGAAAATCTATTTCTTTTGTTACATTCATCGGTCTATTGCGCCATCTTGAGGATTATTTAAATATATGTACGACTGTGTATCGTAGATACATAGATAGAGATAGATAGAGAGGGAGAGAGAGAGAGAGAGAGAGAGAGAGAGAGAAATAGACAGACAGACAGATATAGACATGGTATAATAATTACACACCCTTAATACACTTTTTGCGTCAAATTCGTAACTCACGACTTCTGTACGTAAAGACCGTACCTCGCGTTTCGGTTTTGTGTTTTGACCCTCCGCGGCTTCCGTGAGCGAGAATCATGGCGGCTGTCGCTCTGGTTCGCCGTCCTGCCTGTGTCCTTCCCAAGCTTTCAGGTGCGTTCAGAGTCGAGTTCCTCCGCTTCATCCGCAGCTCGTCTGTTATTGTTCTGTTATTGTGCTCACAACACAACGCGTGTGTTGTGACAGCGTGACGTGTAAATGAACCGCGTGTCCTGTGTTTGTGACCCCGCGGATCAGGCCTCGTCTTCACACTAACTCATCCACTGTTGTGTCTGGATTCAAACTAAACGTGTAAAAGTCAAACTTTTTGATTCAAGTGCACCCGCTCGGAGTTGTTTATCTGCCGAAATGCGTCAGAAATAACAGTGTTTCTGTCAAGCCAAAACGAGATGGTTTAATAAGTCAAGTTGTCAGTTCAATAATCGATAACTAATCAACGATCATTTGGGTCACGTGAGAAGTATCTATTATATAGTGTGTATAACTAGACCGGGTTTGGCTCAAACACAGAAATGTAGCAATTGTTTATTTGCTGTTTCTTTTGGTTTTCACGCAACTTCCTTTTATTCTGGTTAATTTTCAGAAATATTTTACCAAACGTCATGTATTTATTGTTTTAAACAGATGTTGGTTATTCTGTAAAGTACAAACGTCTCCCATATAATTCAACGTCAATGTAAGGCGGGTGTTTGAGCTGTTTAAATGCTTTTACAAAATTATAGAACGCATAAATAAAATAATGAAAAATACCGGCCATAAAAATGATTCTATGATGATCTAACTGTTTGATTTATCAATAAGTAGTGTTATAGATTAAATATAATCTATAATCCTTACTAGGTTATATTTATTTTATATTTATTCATTATATTCACAATAATTCCAGCACCTTGTGTGTTGTGAACAAATTCAAATAACCATTGCCATTATGAAGCCAAAATTAAACCATTACAGTAAAACACATTTATATCCCGTTATGTATTGCCACTATATACACAATATTGAATATCATAACAGTGCATTATCTAAACCACTTTCATTTCTGGTTCTTGAGGAGCATGAGCCAATCCCAGTCGTGCTGAACCTGGAGGCGGAGACACAGCCTGGATTATTAATAAATTAATCTCTTAATCTCCTAATGCAAAAGAGACCTAATAAATAATAAATAGCTTTTGGTTTCAGCCGGCGGTGTGTCCCCGGTGCTGTTGGGGTCCGGGCCTGTGGCGCTTCAGCAGAGGAAGGTCCATCATGCTGCGGTGCCGCGGGGGAAAGGTGGACGCTCGTCCTCCAGTGGAGTCGCCGCTACCGTGTTCGGAGCCACTGGGTTCCTGGGGAGATATGTCGTCAACCGACTCGGTAGGACTAATCAATAGATTTATTAAAAGTATGTGGCACGTGAAAATTAAAACTGATGTGGTACGCAATTTTATATGTTTCAGGTCGAATGGGCTCGCAGATTGTCGTTCCCCATCGATGTGACCAGTATGATGTCATGTATCTCAGACCGATGGGAGACCTCGGCCAGATCATATTTATGGTAAATCAAATACTGTATATGTATTTTTACACTGTTACTATGTATTATGTATTTATCTTGAAGGTGTTCATACAATTGTTAGAATTATTGGCCGAAAGATTGGGGACTTTTATTTTGTTATAGGAATGGGATGCCAGAGATAAGGAATCCATTAAAAGAGCACTGGCTCACTCCAATGTCGTGATCAACCTGGTGGGCCGAGAGTGGGAGACCAGGTAACCCAGGTTACACACACAATCATGCAAAAATCATCCAGTAAGCTCACAAGAATGGCGGCACCTGATAAACTTGTCCAAGATATTGTGATTAAATAGTCTGCACGTGTAAAGAAAAAAAAGAAAAAAAACAGAATTTATGGTAACTTAACAAATTAAATTCATAATATCACAGAAAACAATACATGCCTTTTTTTAGTATATTCCTTTTTTTTCTGTACATTGGTTAAAAAGTCAGAAATATGGTTGGATTAACCGAAAGCCATTCGTTTCTGTCTGATCACATTGATGATTTGAATAGCTTAATTTTTTTTTTTTTCTCTTTAAATCCCAAAATGACAGTGATGTTAAAAAAGAAACAAACTACACTATTATTAAACAATAGGAACAAAGGTTTGGGAAAATGTGGCTTATGTTCTGGAAAATGCGATTCATTAGTTAAATTATAATTGTAATAAATTGTTCTAAGTTGGTCTGTGATGGCATTCGCTTTTTTCCCTCTCCATTAAAGAAATTACAAGTTTGAGGACGTCTACGTCACCATTCCTCAGCAGATCGCCAGGGCCGCGCGGGAAGCCGGAATCCAGAAGTTCATCCACGTGTCCCATCTCAACGCGGACATCCGCAGCCCTTCCAAGTATCTACGGAATAAGGTCAGGAACGTCCTTTTCAAATCTAATAAGCCAGATTACATTTATTTTTACATATTATATTTGCTTCTATGTATTTTTTATTTGAAAAAGCATTTATTTGTCTCACAACAGGGACATTGCGTCTTACAACAGCAGATATATATTTTTTTTTTTTACAAAAATTACCATAAATAAAACTTCATAATTAATACATAAACATAAATAACACTGCACGCATCATAACCAAATCATAACATCATAATTCAAGTCTTTTTGATTCTTTTACCCACCAAGAGAATTTCAGAAGTTGCTAGAATAAGTTAACGCAGTTGCAATTATGCCCCCTCCCTGAAATCTAATTGGTTCTGGCAGAGACCAAGCCCCGCCTCTTTTGTTTATTTATAAAATGCATTGTAATGACGTAACCACGCCCCTTGCCACAACGCTTTGATGATACTGGACATGTAATAAGTAATATGTATATTGGACTGTGTTCAGGCGGTGGGCGAGGGCGTGGTGAGGGAGGAGTTTCCAGAAGCGGTCATCCTGAAACCCTCCGAGTGCTTCGGAAGAGAAGACCGATTCTTCAACCACTTTGCAAGTGAGTATTAAGCTGGACGCTTTGAGCTGTTATTTAATCAGTTTCCTGGAGTCTTTATTTTTTTCACTGATTGTGTCGTTTTTTTTAGACATGCGCTGGTTTGGATCCGCTGTTCCTCTGATAGCCAATGGCAAGAAGACGGTCAAGCAGCCGGTTTACGTGAGGGTCTTTCCTCTTTAAACCTCGTGGTGTACAGTTGCCTTTCATTGAAGCCTCGTCGCATGTGACTAACGTGTCTGATTGGTCGTTTTTTCTGTGTATATCGAGTTTCCTTCCATTATTAATTACGCAGTCTTAGAAAGTCGCTGGTGTGGAAGATGTTGCTTCAGAACTGTCTGAATTGATAGACTAATAGGAAAATGTGACATGGAGCTTTAAACGGAAAAAAATATCCGTTCTCAACGTTGGGAAAAACAGACCGACATGGTTCACAAAGACGGTTAGACTCGTGTACAGCTGCATTTTTCATAAATATCAAGGTGAAGTTATCTTGTTTAATCAAGTTAAATGCTGGGTCAAATTTAATATGAATACTTTAAACTAATCTAGTTGCCAAAACGTAAAAAAAGAAATGACAAATCAATAATTGCCCGGGTTATGCACAAAAAGGCCACTAGGGGCAGTATTGAAATTGCCCATTTAGCCATTCAGTGAAGTTTAAACTTGATTTCTTGTGAAAGAGCTTTCAAACAATCCATTTAAGGCCACTGACATTAATTATGGCTTTAATTGTTTTTTTTCCAGGTGGTGGACGTGGCCAAAGCCATTATAAACGCCATCAAGGATCCAGAGTCTAGCGGGAAAACCTATGCTCTCGTGGGGTAAGAGCGTCTCCACTGTGAGCAGTCGCGGTGGAGAATTGAGCTTGTGACCCAAAGGTTTCAGGTTTGAATACCGTTGCCTGGTATGAAATGAAGTTTCCGTCTATTGTCACAGGCCCAACCGATACCTGCTCCATGACCTGGTGGAGTACTTGTACGGACTTGCCCACCGGTCCTTTGTGGCCTATCCGGTTCCTCGCCCTTTCTACCAGTAAGAAACCACTAACATATTGGAAACTTACGTTTGTTGTAAATGAAAATCGTTTTTGGTATTTAGTCTAGCCGCAAGATTCTTCGAGGTGAACCCGTTCGAACCCTGGACCACCCGTGACAAAGTGGACCGGGTAAGTGAGCTCCTCGGACGTTCCACCTCGTGTAGTGCTGTGTGAGTGACGAGAGCTCCTGTCCAGTTCCACACCACAGACATGAAGTTTCCCGACCTGCCGGGTCTGGAGGATTTGGGCATCACGGCTTCCTCAGTGGAGGAGAGGGCCATCGAGACGCTACGCCGTCACCGCCGCTTCCGCTTCCTGGAGGCCGAGCTCGGCGAGACCAAGCCAGCCAAAACAGTCAACATCTAAGAGTCGCTCCTCAGCGCGTAGTCTCTCATACTTACGTTTTCTGTACATAAATAAAGATATTCAACCTTGCATGCCTGTTTTTTTTTTTATGTAAATACAGTACGTAACCAAGAAAGTCATTTTTGATGGTCATATATACAGAAGCCAACACAGCTAAATGAGAACATTTTGATGAAATATGATAAAGTAAATTAAAATCTGTTTACGAATCGCAAGTGAATTAAAATGATCCCAAAAATTAATGAATTTCCCCAAAAAGCTTAGTATGACAGTGGAACTTTGACATACGGGTGACTTGACCAAAAGTGTTCCGACATACAAGCAGGCGATTTTTTTTCTTTTGTTCTGTGTGTGAAACGTTCAAAAATCGCGCTAACTGGTTTAGAGACGGGTGTGACGTCACAGCGTCCCTTAGCGTCAAACGTGTTTTCGTTCTTCACGAAGGGCATCTTGCATTACGCGCTTGCATTGTTTGCTTTGTGCTTGGTATTATTTGCAAAGAAACGTATTTTCGACCATTTTTGCAGCTAGTGAGACTGAAAGCAGAGGATGTCCGTCAAGGTAAGGAAGTTTTTTCTAACACTTTTATCATTTTAAAGCTCCAGACCGTTGAAGAAGGTCGTTCAATGGCGATTTTTTTATCCAAATGTTTAAATTATTTCCGAGAATTCTGAAAGTGATAATGAAACCAACCTCGTTTAAAGACAAAAAACTCGTTGAACAAAAAGAGTATTTGTTGACGCAATGAAAGCGAATGCTGAAAAGAAGAAGAAGATGACGAAGAAATAAACTCTACAGTCCATCACTTGCTTAAAACATCATTTACCGTTACACGTTCTGTTTATACGATGTGATACAGTTTCTGTTAAGTGTGTTTTTCATGTTTAATAACATGAACTATAATAACATGTATGGCGTGGCATTTTGAGATTTGGAACATATTAGTGGCATTTTAATGATTTGACTCGCGAGTAAATTCACATACAAACACAACATTCACAGCGACAAATAATTAAATTACCGGTAAACGCGTAGTCAAAAAAGTTAAACGCCGCAATGCCGCATGTAATGTCTAGGTGGCGCCATTTTAAGCATGATTCCCGATCTTCCCTAGCAACGCGTTTGTTTGAGGGTTTCTTTCCTAGTTACCGTGAATGAACTTATTCGCGGCGACTTGTGTCGACCCTCATAGTCGACATAAACTATGAGTCACGCGGAGGTTGTGTCTGATCGACTCGACGGCAGAAGTAAAGCCCGGCAACAGCGGCTGGTGGCGCCCAAGTCTTTCGCCGAGCGAGGCTCGAGAGCTGTGCGCGTGCTTCTTTACTCCACTTCACGACTTGTGTGTAGTTCTGCTGACGCTTTACTCTCTGTTTGTGTTGTTCTTGTCTTGTTCAGTTGGACTTATCCGCCCTCGATCATCAAATTCAGGAGCGAAAGGACAAAGAACAACGAGAAGCAAATGAATTTAATCAATACGGTAAACGTTTTGTTTCTCTCTTTCCTCATATCCTTACAATCAATCATTGCACTCTCTCTCCCTCTCCCTCTCTCCCTCCCTCCCTCTCTCTCTTTCTCTTTCTCTCTCTCTCTCTCTCTCTCTCTCTCTCTCTCTCACACACACACACACACACACACACACACACACACACACAGACACCATCTTTTCCTCCCTCTTTTCTTCCTCTCTTGCATTTTTTATACCTCATCTTTATCAGTCTCTCACTTTATTCACTTCTATTTGTCTTGTCGTTTCTTTTTTTCTCGTACTTTCTACATCTCTCCATTTTTCTCATGGTTTTTCTTTTAAACTTTCTTCATCACACTTTCTATTTCCCGATTTGGGACTCATTTTATTTGCCTTTTTGTCTCTTGCTCATACTTTATTTTTCACTCTAGAGACTCTTTCTTAGCTCTTTTTTTTTCTCCCCTCTATTTGCCTCTATCTTCCCTTTTTCCTCTATTGATTTCACCTATCTATCTATCTATCTATCTATCTATCTATCTATCTATCTATCTATCTATCTATCTATCTATCTATCTATCTATCTATCTATCTATCTATCTATCTATCTATCTATCTATCTATCTATCTATCGTATAATAATTTTATATAGAAATTATATAAAAGTCAGATATGTTTACGGAAATCCAGTTAATCTGTTTATTTTATTTTTTTTACAAAAACACATTTTAAAAAGCGGAACCATGAACACAAAATGTTCGTAAAAGAACTGTACTGAAGTAATATATTTAGCAATTATTTAACCAAAACCAACGAAAATCTTCACGGTTATTTTTCGTCTGCTTAATTTTTTTTTCATTTTGACTTGTGGCACCAGCTTCATGTGGGGGCGGCCCTTACTCTGGCCGGTGAGAATGTGATTGGCAGCCGCTTGACCAGGAAGCCCGCTCCGGCCCCTTTGTCAAATGTTAGAACTCATTGCCCGTGAATCAAAAAGTTTGCCCACCCCTGCTCAAGGGTCTTTGTTTTCATTTCTGTACTAACGTGAGTGAAGCGTGTACTGATGCTGGTGCGCTGATGCTGTGCTTCTAGCGGACGAGCTGGTGCGTAATGACCACGCGGCGTGTGCCCTGCTGCGCCAGCAGAGGAGGGGTGAGCGCTCCCTGCAGGAGGCCGTGGTGCAGTACCGCCAGACCTTCCAGCAGCCCGGCGGCAGGCGCGAGTTTGACCTCAACGACCCCCAGCAGCTGAAGAAGCAGGACGGCGTGCAGATCCTGCCGGGGCTGGTGGGCGAGGACGTGGAGAAGAGCGAGCGGGTGAAGAAGCAGCGCCAGCAGCTCCGGACCTGGTCACTGCTGCAGCAGCGGGAACGCAAGCACACCGAGCAGCGCCATCAGCGAGAAGGTGAAGCTCCACATGCCCCATCTAGCTCAGGCCAAGACACTCTTAATGTCACAGCAAAACTATTTTGAAAAATATGATCTGATAGTAGAAGCAAAAAATCCAAGGAACAGACACAATCAAAACGCTCGGTCTGCTAAACGGGGAGTAATAATCCTTCGATTCTCTTCACATGGCTCGACGGGCCTCTCGCAGTTGCTTTGCTGGTGCAAATGCTCTTGGGATATGAAGTTCTTGACCACTAGAATTGACTTTTTGTTATCTATCATTCAAGTAAAGCAATATCAAAATATTACGAGGTTAGGTTTGTTAAATAAAGAAAAAGTAGTATTTTAAGAAACGTTTAAAATGTAAAATGTCCTTTGTTTATTATTATAATTATGTAATCAAAATGAATTGAAAAATTGTAATTGAAAAAACAAAAAATGTATTAAAATAATCAAATATTCAAATCAAATAGGAATCAAATAATCAAAATTAGAATCAAAAAAGTCATTGTTTTAAAGTAATTATTTTAAAAGAACTTTTAAGTGCTTTTAAAAAAAAAAGAGCAAGTTGTGATCGCTGTATGTAAATAGTTGTTCATGGCCCCGCCCCTTGGTGCTGCACTGTGCGTCCCTTATTTTTCTGTATTAAAAGTGGTAACCCTATATTAAACGTACATACATTTTGCAGACGGTTTAACCAAAACAGATTTTGTCGCGATTGGAACCCATGACCTTTCTGTCACAAGCAATTCACTTATTGGATCGACTTGATTTATCGAACCGGCAACCTAGAAGATGCAAACGTCCTTTTCCGATTGGTGTCACATTCACAAACCAGCATTTTGATTGGACGGTGGGATTCAAACTCACAACCTTGTTTTTCCCTTCACCACACCAGTGAACCAGTTCAACGAAAGCCGGATGAGTATGAACAGCCGCGCCCTGGAGATGCAGAGGACGGAGGAGCAGAGCAGACGGGCCGCAGCCATCGCCCAGCAAGACTTCAACCTGTCTCTGGTGAGTCTGTGGTGGGACGTGAAGCCCTGAGGCGCGCTCTCCTCACCCCGCTGCTGCTGTCCCGTCCCACAGGCCGCAGAGATCTCCCAGCGCCGCGCCCGTGAGCGTCAGGAGGATCAGGGGAACGTGACGGTGACGCTGGACATGGGCCGCTGCCCGTCCCGCAGAGATATTTATATGACGCCTCAAGAGGAGCACACCTTCACTGTACAGCGCCACCAGCAGGCCCAGGAGAAGAAGGTCCACTCTGTTATTTACTCTTAGTGTACTATTATAATAGTGTAATAGAATGGAATAGAATTGTTGTTATTGCATCACATGGTTACCACGAAATTAGGAATGCTACTCCGTTTGGTGCAACATAAGGAAAAACACACAAAATAAAAATGTAAGATAAATGTGCATTGTGTAAAATAGAATATAAATAGTACATCTAGTATAAAGTATATAAAATGAGAGCAAAAAAGTGCTCCAAACGTTTCCAATAAACAGAGTAAACATTTTAACAGTAAACAATAATAATAATAATAATACATTCATAATATAATAATAATTAGTATTATTCAATCAGTTAAACTGCTACTTTCAGTTTGTCTAGTGTTTTTATAAAGTTATATTTATTATTGCTGTTTATTAAAACTTGTCACTGTATGTTGTACACACACAGTACTGATAGTACAAGTAAAGAAATTATTTTTAATCATATGACAAATCTTTTTATTTTATATACATATTGCATGTAAAAAATCTATACATTCATTAATTTTTATTACTGTATAATATATATTTAGTAATTATTATTTACATTTATTATATAAATATTTATATTATTATTTAGAGTGTGTGTGTGTGTGTGTGTGTGTGTGTGTGTGTGTGTGTGTGTGTGTGTGTGTGTGCAGTGTTATTTATGTTTGTTCATTTATGCATGTTTATTTACTTTTGTATAGTTGCGTTTATACATACATGTATATATTATCTATTACTAAGAGAAACAGTCTGAAGTATATAAGAAGATGTAATATACAAGTATATATGTATAATACGTTAAAACATTGTATAAAACAGCTATGTTTTTTGGTTTATTTAAATTAACGAGAACATTAAGATCTCAATTCTCAATATTAGTTTCAGTGTTTTTAACTGTGAATTTGTTTTTACAATTTTTACATGTGTGTAAGGTGTCCTTGAGCGTCTAGAAAGGCGCCATCAAATAAAATGTATTACTATTATTATCATAATGCTAACGATGAACTTAAGTGTAGTTAATAACACTGTTAATAGTTAATAAAATGGTTTGTTGCTTTCAATTTGGACCCAAACAATGAATTAATATTATTGTCATAATA
>MU204188.1:1571715-1840285 GCA_017309775.1 Paedocypris sp. Pulau Singkep
TATCTATCTATCTATCTATCTATCTGTCTGTCTGTCTGTCTGTCTGTCTGTCTATCTATCTGCCTCTCTCTATAAGTCTCCTTCACCAACAGTCTATCTATCTATCTATCTATCTATCTATCTATCTATCTATCTATCTATCTATCTATCTATCTATCTATCTATCTATCTATCTATCTATCTATCTATCTATCTATCTTTCTGTCTGTCTGTCTGTCTGTCTGTCTGTCTGTCTATCTATCTGCCTCTCTCTATAAGTCTTCTGAACATCTATCTATCTATTTATCTATCTATCTATCTATCCATCCATCCATCCATCCATCCATCCATCCATCCACCCACCCACCCACCCACCCACCCATCCATCCATCTCTCTCTCGCCTGTCTGTCCGTGCATCCATCTATCCATCTACATACTGTAAGGCTATCTATCTATCTATCTAGCTGTCGGTCTGTCTGTCAGTTTGTCTATCCATCCATTCAGTCATCCATCCATCCATCTGTCTTTCTGTCTGTCTCTCGTTCTGTCTGTTGGCCTGTCTGTCTGTCGATCGGTCAGTCTGTCTGTCTCACGCCACGTGCTTCACAAAAGCATCCCACACTCACAAAGTCAAATCCCGCCATGATGTCTGGAAAGCTCTTCTGAAGCTCCATGGCCTCCTCCACGGCCTTCACGGCTTCTGTGGCGTTCAGGCCCCTGAAGAACCGGGCAGAAGCCTTCAGGATCAGACCAAGTCTCCTCAAAACAACCGTTGCCAAACCAACCTGTGGACGGTGAAGATCACCCGAGCCCCGAGGAAGTCTGGGTAGTCGGAGGTGAATCTCCTCACCACGTCCTGACAGGCTCGCATGCTCCAGGCTTTATCGTTCCGCCGGCCGTCCAGATCATACGTCTTGGGTTTATCAAAGAAACATGGTCAGCACTACAGTGATACCCCGTTTTTTCTCCTGAATGTTGCACTACTCCCAACTTCATCCCCTTATCGTATTTACGCCAATAGAAGAATTATATCATAATATAAATATAAATCTTTATAAAAAAAAAAAAAACAACCTAACTTGCGACTCGTATCATTTTTATATCGTTTGAATTGAATAATAGATAAAAAAAGGCATATTTAAAATCAGCGATTATAAGCATTATTATATTATATTATAAGGTTATAACCAAGTTTTTAAGCAATGAAACTATAAAATTAAATGTTCAAATTAAATCATACTATCAAATTAAAAATGTCCTATATTCGGGTACAAGTGGTATTTTATATTTTGTATAAAATATTTGTGAAACCAACTAGTATTTTTGTTATTTTTTGTTTATATGATGTGTGTGAAGATTAAACAACTGTTTTCTACACGTCTCTCTCATCTCCCTGCATTCTAGTGATAAGGAAAAGACGCACTTCTTTTGTATCTCCAAAAAATGTCGTAACGCGGGACGAAATTTTCTCAGAGATGCCTTTCTTAACTCAAAACTTTGGTGAGGCAAGACGTTCTTAAGCCTGGTTACCACTGTGTTTCGCACTCCTTTCGTATCTCTAAAATCTGAACGCTAGTTGGAGACTCACCGGCGGCAGGAGGGCCCTGATCTCCACATACATGATGTTGTCCTCTCGGAACTGTCGGAGACCTTCATACAGGTAGTCTTTAAACACAGGAGCATGGGTCACCAGTCCATAAGCCACCAGGAAGGCCTTCTCAAACCTCTTCCACACCACGTCTTGACTGGGATAGTCTCGATCCGGGTCGTCGGTGAAGAGTGTGAGATTCCGGATCAAGCTACAGAAGTATGGAATCAGATTAGTGCCAAAAATATCAAATGTGAATTTCTAATAAACTAATAAAAATGCTTCACATTTACGTTTGCTTTTTTTTAATTTTCGCTTGCAGTAGCGTTTGTTTATTTATTTTTTGCTTGCAATTTTCACATTTTTGTCTGAAACCGTTTTTTTCGCTTTGGATTTTTTTGTTCGTTTTTTATTTTCATTTGGATTTCTGGCCCAAGTTTCACGTGAAAAATAAAAAACCAAACGTAAAGCAATTTCACTCGCTTCTTGGAAATGTATGTTTGATATTTTTGGCACTAATCTGATTCCATGCAGAAGACACGTCTACCTGTTGTCCAGGTCGGTGGAGTTCTTGATGGTCTCCCTGAGGGATCTCAGCAGGATCCACGAGGAGCAGGATGGAGAAGAGGCAGGAGGTGCGGAGGAGAAGAGGAAGCGCACGCTCTGGTCTCCGGTGAAGCACACGAAGCAGTTTTCTCTGTAGGTCACGTTCTTCACCAGCCATTCCACATTCACCATGGCGAAGTCGTGAACGTGCAGCGCGGCACCTACACACACGGTCGGCATCTCTCGTCATTGTTCAAACATCAAATAATTTACACATCAAACTATTTATCACAAGTAGTATATTATAAATTATAAAAGTATAATAAATTGGTAAATTTAATATATAAATCCAATTTAATATATGTCTATATACAATTATATAAAGTTGATCACAAGGCAACACATTATGATGAATTTACAATTTAAATATTTAATAACTTGATTCATATTTATTGCACGCATACAAATAACTATATATGTACTGCATTTACATAAATATATGCAGTATAATTATAAATATATGTGTATTCATATTGTATATGGTACTATAAAGAACCATGATAAAACTCATGCATTGTAAATTCTTTAATTGTATAATAAGAATTTACTTTTGTATTATGATGGAAATTTCATATACTTTTCCCCCACATACACATAAAATGATTAAATCTATAAATGTTTCTATAACTGAGGTTGTCTGATCTCCCACCTTTAGGCATCTTTTGGAACAGATGATAAACGGGGCTTTGGTCGATGAAGGCCTTTGCCTTAAAGAAGTGCCTGGATGAGGGAGACTGTCCGGCCTCCAGATCATGCTGCCTCAGTTTCTCCAGCTTGCCATCCAGGATGCGCTCGCCCACATCCAGAGGAACGTCTCCGCCCGTCCGAGCCGCCGCCTCCTGCTGTAACAGAGCTTCTCTCCTCCGGGGATCTGGACCACAGCGGCCCAGTCCACAGCACAGACACAGCATCCACAGCCACAGCATCTCTGACCTGCAGGAGAGAAAAGATCAGGAGGAACTAAACGAATGGAGTGACCGATGCATGAGAGACCGACAGACAGATGCTGACAGACATGTAGAGGTAGAAAGATAGAAAGTCAGAACATAAACACCTACTAAATGTCTTTGGACGAAGGTGGCAGACAGACAAAAAAGTCCAAAAAAACAGATGAAATATTAGTGATGTAAAAATAACGGCTTTAAAGGCTTTTTCAATTCGATTCAATACAGACAGACAAGAATATAAAAAAGAGAGATACAGACAGACAGATCATAGAAAGACAGACAGATAGACAGTAATTAAAAAAAAAACTGACAGACTGAAGTTCATTGATTGACAGGCAGACAGAAAATAACGTTAAAAAACAACAGTTCATACATTAGATAGATAGATAGATAGATAGATAGATAGATAGATAGATAGATAGATAGATAGATAGATAGATAGATAGATAGATAGATAGATAGATAGATAGATAGAGAGATATAGAAGTTCATAGAGAAATAAATAGACTGACAGACAGGTGTTTGTAAGTAGATAATAATGTAGAAAATAACAGAAAATAATAAAAGAATAGACAGAAATAATAAAAAGAAAGACAGATACATGTACTGAAAACAAAAGAGACATGTCAATACATGTCACTGAAAACATGCCAAGCAGAGAGACAGGTCAGAAAGAGAGAACCGAAAGACAGCACATTTCTCCAGAAGTACTTATCGAAAAAGAGGCTTCACCAGCAAGTTTCTGCCAAAAAGCCCCGCTGTCGTTTAGCAACAGTTAGATAGAAGCTTCGCACTCGCCATTATCAGCGAAACTGCGGTTATTCCGCTTTAACAACGTGACCATCTGTTGCTGACTCGATTACCAGCAAACGGCCACACGACCCGCCGAGCTGAACCCCACCGAACCCGGTCAGCGGCTCGTCTTAATCCCGGTGACGCGGATTAACCGAATTACGATTATAAACAGAATTTCGTTCCGTGCACTTGTTTTTTTATTTTAACATGGTCTCCCTGAAAACACAGTGACACGTGCTTGGCAACAAACGACTAAAATAGATTAAAAGCAACAATGTAAAGATAACAAGTGTGGCTAGGCTTTAACCTGGAGACTGACTTACCTAAACCAGCACCGAACCAGTTCGGTTATTGTTCATTGTCGAGTTTACGCTGCCTACCGGCTTCCGAAACAAAATGACGTCACCGCCAACAGTCAATCTGATTGGCTGTTCCAAAGTGACGCCTGACAAAAGATGACGAGGACAAAGAGCTGCCTGTGTTTTTAGTAACGAATCTAATTTGATCTAATTTAGTTTTTGCCCCCGTGATGTCTAAAGAGAAATAAGGAAGCCGTGCCTAATAAATGTCACATTATTTTAAAAATCACATTAATTCTTGGAAAAATAAAATACGTTTTTCAACCTAAAAGTGAAATGAAAATTGAGATTCTATAATTGAAAGTAATACATATATGGAAGAATAACATTTTATTTTACATTATATTGCTTTTCAAAATTGTAGTAAGCAATTTAAAGTCTAAAGGGTAGATTGGAAAAGAAAAATGAACGCAGAGTAATGAAACATACTTTATTCTAAGAAATGTACAGTATAGAAAATACTTCGATCCATTTCCAAAATAATTCGACAATCAGGTAAGAACTTGTAAACATCAGGTAAAATTACAGGTTTCGTTTTGGGTGAAATCTTTGCTAGTTGAGGTAAAGTGAACAGTTTCAAAGCAAATCGGAAAACGTCCTTATATTAAAAATGACATATGTACAAAAATAAGAGCAAATAAATATGATTCACATTTAGCCAACTAGTCTCTTAACTAGCACAAACAAAACAGGTGACAGTGGGGAAGGTGAGAAGACAACTTCAATCAAAAACATCCAGATTCCCACTAACCAGAAAACAGCAAAAACAAACGACAAAATCATAAAAACAACAACAAATCCAATACGTCTACATGGCAAAATCCACAAAACCTTGTTGTGCAGATCCACTAAAACCCTTTAACGTTATCAGAGGAAATCGCTACGAGACGGCGGACTAGAGTCGCTGCAGCTAAGATTTACACAACCGATCTGGGAAATGCATATAAATATGTGTCAAGAAGAAACATCAACGCTTCTGAAGAAGCAAAGCTTTCCGAGGATCACAGTCGCTGCGCTTCATCCGCTTCTCCCTCATCTTCTGATGAAACGAGAGCAGAAACGTTAAAAAAAAAAACGCCTGGTTTTGATCTTCCGATTGTACGTATTTCCAAACAAATTTGGGGAAAACCGATTGGCACGGAACAAACTTTTCACCGCCGGACACATTAAGGCTCGTGTGCATGGAATTGTCTGAAGGATCGAACCATCAATCCTGGAGATTCTTTATCAGCTCCGGCTTCATGAGGTAGATAATTGTGCTTCCATGTCCTAAGACGAACAGTTGACAATCAAAACTAGACGACGGGGCAAATAAAAGTCAAGCAAATCATTTAGTGCAGAACAAAAACGGCAGCTACAAAATCAAGACCAGTGTGACGGAAATCGTCGCCGGCTTTTATCCGGAAAAAGGAATTGAGGTTGATCGATCACTGTTCCAGACTTTTCCGTGTCACTTTTTCTCCCATGAATATTCATGACAGTACCCGTATTATAAGCCCTAAACCCTGAGACATATCCAGCGAGCGGAATCCAAACAGCATTTTTCAAGACGGTGTGTGCCCCAAGTCATTATTAAGGCGGCTTTACTCTCGGAGATGACGAATTGTTGGAATTCCGACAGAGATCCATATCCAGTGAATTATTCTCGACGTATTTTAAGCAAAAGCAAGAAGTCCTTCCATTCATGAACAAGCAGGACACAAATCTACAAGACACAAATCTTAAAGAAAAAAAAAAAAGCATTGAGTCCCACAGAGAGAAGCACGAGTCTAATGCAAGTCCAAGGCCACTATTCCAGTAAGTAAGACTATTCCTAGTGCAGACGTCTATCAGTCTCCGCAAAGATGGATGAGAATCGAAGGGTGAATATCGCCTCATCCCAACCCCTGGAGATCTGGTTTTTCCAGGTTGATGGAGATTACATTCTGAATCAGAAGAACATTCAACAAGTGAAGGCCAAGGATCCGCGGTTTCCCGGGAGGAAAGAACCCCTGAGTTTAACTTTCACAACCAGTGTTCGCTTTCTTCACCGACTACACAACCTGAAGAAAGCAGCCAAGAGGCAGTAGACAATCCCCACTGAACACAAAACCTGCAAATTTGGGGGCAAAAAAAAAAACAAAACTTTTGAGTCTTCAGCTCAACTCATCACTCTCATCTCACAAAATGACTCGAAAAATGTTCAACTCTCCAGCGAATGATGGGGCAGTCGGTTAGTTTCTCTATCCAGGGGATTAGCGTCGTGTCGGTCAGGCGTGGGGTTATTTAGCCGGGCCGCTGGGAGCCGCCGTCCCCGACATCTGCTGCCTGTGGGGAAATAAAGAATGAATGAAAAGCTAAATCACTATATAAAGAATTATCAAGTTATGATTCCGCCACAATACTGTAATACTTGGAATTATTACAAATTTGTCATTTGTAAACTCTTAAATGATTGTAAAAAAAAAAAAAAAAAAACAGTAACTTGCCGTTAATTAAAAAAAAACGTGAAAAATGTACGTTTAAAGGCAAATACACAGCACATTGTTTTTAAAATGTTATAAAGGATGTCTTTATTATGTCTTTATAAATAAGACTAAAATTAATTTTACATAATAGTTTAGAATCAATAAAAAACAGTTATTATAAAAGTAAATGGTTTGAATAGTTGGTTGTGGTAATCTTCAGACTTTTGGTTAGAACTACTTTTATTAAGACTGCAACACATTTTCTACATTGAAAAATAAATTCTTCTTCTAAAGGACTCTGAATATGCAGTTTTTTTCCACAAATAAAACTAAATACTAATTTACAGTAACTAGCAGTATAAATCAAATCAAATTTTATTATGACAGTTAAGTCACATGACCATGCATGACACAGCCAAACCAGGTCTTTACAGCAATTCTTTAATTATATTAGAGTGTAATTACAACAGAATTGGATAAATGATTAAGCCAGAGTGAGATGACCAAACAAACTATCCAAGTCCAAGATGTTGCTTATACCATATTAATATCCAGTAATTTATGCAAGAAATCACAATAAAAGTACATTTAAACAACCATTTACCCAGTCCGAAGAAGGTGCTCTGAGACAACAGCTCGCTGTGGAACCATCATTTCCTGGAAATGTCCGGAGACGTTTGGATGCCTAAACGCAGCCATGTGCGACTGCCCCGGGGAGAAGGGCAGATTCTGGGGTCTCTGCAGCGCTTCCATCAGATGTGGGTGCGGATGCTGCGGGACAAACTGTCTACTGGGAAACTGTTGGTTGGAATACGGCCCACCGGCCATTATCAGAGAAGGTCCATAGGGGAAACCCGGATGTGGCCGAGCTGAAGAAGCAGGATGCCGGGCTGCGGCATTATGGCTGTCCAAATCCAAGATCTCCTTTGGGCTCTCGGAGCGCTCCGGAGGCTCTTCGGCCCTCGCTTGCTTGGCAGGAGGCTCTCTGCTATCCATCGTGCCTCCATGGGAGCCATCGGGTAAAGTCCCGGGTGACATCAAGCCACCAGATCCATCCGAACCCTGTGGAGACATGTTAGAGTCCTTCGGCCTTCCGTTGAAGCTTCCAGGTACTGGGTAAGAATTGAGCATCATCGGGTGTTGGGGCTGGTAAGGGGGTCTAGGCCATTCCTCAGATTGATACCCGGCTTGCCTGGGATGTGGAAAGAACTGCTGTTGGTGGTATGGTGGGTACATGTTGGGGTGGCCCTGTGTGGGCATGCGGTACTGATACGGGACTCCTTGCTGGTGATAGGCAGGATATTGTGTTGGGTTGTGGGGGTGAGTGGACTGGGAAAGAGCTCCCTGGTTGGGATAAGGCTGGTGGCTTGAAGGATGCATCGTTCGGTTCATCGTTGGCCCAAAATGTTGCCGACTTGGTTCGTTGAGACCGTACGGGGCTACGCTGTTGCCATCCGGACCTGCTGGACCTTGGTTATAAACGGGAGCCGGGCCTTGCCTTCTTAACTGGGTCTGTTGCTCTGGACTGAAGGGTTGTTGTTTGTAAAGTCCACTGGTACAATTTGCTCTCAAGCTTCCATGGCTACCATCTGCACCGCCAACCCCTTCTGCCACTTTCCGGCTGGTTGGCTCGCAAGGCCTTTGATCTCCCTGATCTGCAGGAGAGGGCTGAGCGATGGGATAGGACACGGGATGGCTAGGAGGCAAAGAGCTAAAAGTTGAAGGTTGATGAACTCCTGCCTGCCCACCCTGAGGTGGCATCCCATGAAGAGACGGCGGCTGGGGACCTCGGACGGATCCGTTGGGTGGGAATTGCCGCAAGTCGTTGTGTGGGTACTGTTGTTGAGGAAGACCTTGAGTGACTGGCATAGCATTCTGTGGTGCCTGTTGTAAACCGTCCTGAGAAAAGGCGGCAGGGATATTTTTAGGAACTTGTTCTGAAGGGTGCTGGGACGTTTCGTCTTGGGCGTTATGGGGCATTTGAGCAGGAGTGTTCATGGGAAACTTTGCAGAATCGCTGTGAGAGAGCGAGTCTGGTTGATCGGCGTTGAGGGTTTTATCAGATTTTGCCAGTCCGTGTTTGTCCTCACACTGGTTTGAAGCTGCGGATGATAATGGCTGTGCTGAGCTGCTCCAGTCACTCCCTGGTGGGTTTTGCTGGCCACTACTTTGAGAACTTTTGACCTCACTTGAGTCGCCACTTGAATGTTTATCACTAGAGTTTGGACTTGAACCTGCTGAGACAAAATTTGGGGGTTAAAAAACTGCTTCAGAGCTTCAGAGAAGATCTAAAAAAAATTGCCAGAAGACTCTTGTCATACCTTTAGGTGACGTAGATGTTAGCCGTTTGTCGCCTGAAGTCCCACGCTGCTGGTTTTCATCATTGGGCAGTGATCCTGAAGTATTTTGTAAAGTGGCCTGCAAGTTCCCAACTTGATTGGATGTTGGAGCAGAGAGTTGTTGGAGGGCAATCATTTCTGGACTATCAAGCATGGATGACAAATGTGACCCTGAAACCTGAGAAGCCCCTGGAGGCCTTTGGCCAACCGGACCTTGAGGACCTACGGTGGGCATTCCATACTGACCGTTTGGCATTGCATAACCAGCATTGTGCTGAGGACGGATCATGCTGTGATTGTACGGATGTTGGCTGGTCACGCTTTGCTCCTGCATCATTTGTCCGGGTGCGGTTGGCTTTCCTTGCTGGTTGATAGGTGGCCACATTCTCTGCACGTTCATGCCATGGGGTCCATAAGGAGGGTAAGTACTTTGCATTGGGACACCTTGTCTGGGGTACTGGTTCCCGACAGGCTGTCCTTCAGGATGTTGGCGTGATGGGTACATATTGCCTTCGGGTGGAGGGGCACAGAGGCTTCCGGGCTGAAGACTCATTGGTCGTGGGCCAAGGGAAGGTCCGTGAGTAGGTCCCGGATAGGAATGCTGCTGATGTGGAGATTGTAAAGGCCGAACATCAGGTCCCACTGGGTAATGTGGACCATTCATGTAAGAACCCTGATGGATGGAAGCATAGGTGATTCATCTGTGATGTACGTGTGTGAGTGTGATGTAGGGCTTCACGATTATGAGAAAAAAACCTAATTGCGATTTTTCGAGAAAAGAATTGTGATTTTCGATTTTTGAATTTGATACTTCTCAGAGCAGAAAATTAAAATTATCAGTATAATATGGTGTTTGATGCTTTATAATTACTAAATTCCTGAACCTAAATACCAAAGAATAAGAATGGAAATTAGCTTCACCGCATTTGTTTCTAAATGTACCTCAATCTTACACACAAGTTCTTTCAATCTTAAAGAAATGCTCACAAGTAGCAAAGTCGTCACTTGTACTAAAAAGACGTTCTGATGGCAGAAAATGAGACACACTGGGAATTACCTTAACAAATGGTGAATTAACTTTGAAAAAATTCTTAATGAAACTTAAAAATGAAAAAAAAAAAAAAAAAAAAATTTTTATATAATCATTTAGAATATTAAATCAATGCGTTTCCGTGATAAGGTCGCGCAACCGCCATTTTGATTAAAGGTGGACCACAATCATTAAAAACAGTCGGTTTTGTTGCCATTTTCTGAATGGTCAGCAAGCCAACAACGCGAGATTCAACCCTTTTGATTGGCTAGCAAGAATGTCACTGGTGGGTGAAAAAAAAACTCAATATCGATGCGATTAAGGTTAATCGTGCAGCCCTAGTGCGGTGAATAAAAATCAAAGGTACCTGCATAAAGTGAGGCATATGCTGAGCTCGGTGGTCTCCTTGCGGCCTGGACATGAAGGGTCTTTGTCCAGCATATGGATACTGAGACTCAAACATCATTCGCTGACCGTACATCCCTAATCCTGAAGGGCCGCCTTGCCTTTGATACTATAGGGGACACACAAAGGCATTTTTCACAGCACTGGTAAAGGAAATGACTTTATTGTCAGCTGAAACATTGGCTTTGCGAAAACAGAATGTGGTCCAACCTGTTGAGCAGGATGCATCATGCCAATGGTCTGTTGCTGAGCCGGGTGCATATTATGTGGATATGGACTGTTGGTGTAGTAAGGGGGAGGAGGAGGATTACAGCCGGGCTTCAGTTTGTCTTGCTGCTGACTGTTGGCTTTCTCGTTGTTGGTGAGCTTGCGCTTTTTCACTTGCTCTGTGGCTCGGATCAGGCTCTCTGGACCCGACGGCCTGTGACTTTTGCTCTTCTTCTTGTCCTTGCGGTCGCGGTCCTCGCTGCTCACGTGAAACTCTTCGTCCGTGTCCGCGTCCTCCGAGGGGAAGTGCTTGGTTAAAGCTCGGCTGAAGCAGCGCTCCAAAGACTCGGCCATGATCGTGTATTCTGGAGACGCATCGACAGCCGGGTGAAAAACACAATCCAGGCAATCTCATCTCCTCATTCAACGAGCACACTAGCCAGGTCACAGAGCCACAGTTGACCTCTGCCCCCCGCCCCCCTCAGGAGAGTGCGCTGTGATGGATGGATGGCTCCAGGGAGGGGAACTTCAGGGCTGGAATGCCTGTGTGGCTCTGCGGGACCTGGCGCTCTGGAGGACAGCTCAATCATTCTCTATTTATCAATGTCAGAGAGGAAACCCTCCGCGGCTCACTTTACTCCAAACACTCTTTATTCCGTCCATAAACATGTTCAAGAATGAAACATTGACCCCTATTTTTTTTTTTAATATTTACCACTATCGTCTCCGTTGTATTCCAGACAGTTCTCAAACATCAGCTTAACATCAGCGACAAACTCATCCTTGGCCACGTACTCCCCATCGTTCAACTTCCGTTCAATGGTGGATAGGTCCATTGGAGTCTGAGGAAACAAGGAAAAAAAACGCATTTCATTACTTTGATGTTTTTGATTAAATGTTTAAAATGTAGTTGTCAAAAATAATCAAAGTTTTTCACTGAACTGTAGCTAGACACAAAAATACACAACAGAAACTGATAACACATCAATAAACAAGTGTCAAAAGTTATACTCATAAACACTCACTGTACAGTTTTATGTACGGAAATAAAAATTCAGACTTTCATCATAATCAGAACTCATGTGCACATATTTAACTACATCAATCCAAAAGAAAATAACATTAACAATCATGATTGTTTTTTTTTTTTGCCCAAAGTTGCAAAGAATATTAAATGTAAATTTTTAATATAAAAACAAGAATATTTATTTGAGCAATTTCCCCCTGGGGATGAATAAAGTTTATTGAAATTGAATTATAGTAAACCAAGATAAATAAACTAGAAATAATTTCTGTCCTCCATAAAATTGCATCCTGTCAATACTAATTAGCTAACTAATATTCAAATTCAAATTTTATTTGTCACATACATATTATACGTGATACAACATGTATAGTACAGATACAAACTTACAAAATAAGCCAACTGCAGCAAAGCACTGCATTATGGGATATGAAGTTTATGTGTCATCAGCGCTTCTTATTGTCATAAATGAACGGTTGGGTCGGGTATATTTGAACAGCAGGCCAGATGTGGCCACTGGGCCTAGAGTTTGACCCAAATGATCTATAGCCTCTGAATGAAGCTATTTAAAAAAACATTTACGTGTGACTCTCAGTTTAAGATTTACAGAAACAAATATTTTTAGTTTTTCTATAAATGCAGCTCCGCCCACAACTACAAAAAAATCGTTCAATCGAGCCCTTCAGGATTGAACCCGTAACTACTCCTAACAGAGCAACACATGACAAGATATTTCCACCCAGACCTGAATGATTTCATTGTAGTTGGGGGCATAAGATTCATCAACAGGCTCCATGAAAGGCCAAGCGTCCTTGTGGTGTTTGAGCGCCTCCAATACTGCACAAAAAAGCCAAGAAATTCCCATTAAATGATCCTGCAGAGAAGCACCGACGCCGCCTACACGGGTTCCTAGCACAAACCTTTGTAGAGAGCCGTGTAGTCGTCGTCGATTTCATAACTGCAAAGCAAAGAGAAACACACAAAAAAAGAGATGTGTATTAGCACGGCATCATGGTAGCATGAACAGTTTGGATGAAGGGAACTCACATTTCTTTGGTGCGTCTGGCTCTGCGAACCGGCGAATGCGTCTCGAGGTTCTGCAGTTCGGGTGGAAGCATTTTCCCTTGAGAAAGCAGCCAGGCCTTCTCTTCTCGCTGCTTCCTCCTGCGGGCACGCTCTGGACACAAACACACAAACACAAAAGGTGAGACCGGTGTTTGCCCCAGTGATACCCAACCCCCGGCCCACGGGCCAGATCTGGGCCCAGGGGCCACGTGGGCGGCTCTGCTGTTTTCTAGCAGATTTTATCGACTGCAGGGAAAATAAGTATTTGACACAGTAAGGGAATTTCTGCGTGGGCTACTGGCACAAGATTTACACCAGATGTAGCCAAGATTTACACCAGATGTAGCCAACAAGCCAAAAATGGAATTAATGAAAAGAAATTAGAACATTTAGAAGAAGAAGTGATGGAAGTGATAAAGACTTCACGCTGTTTTTAGAATCAAAAAAAGACAATAAAGGTCACATTTTGAGAATATTTTCCACCAGTAACCAGTGGTCAATACAAGTAAAGAAAGAACTATAAATGGCAGCTACGTTTGTGGCACGTTCAAACTGTGACAAAGAGCAAAACCTGTGTCACGTTTTCGACCATCATCTTCCTTCTGGGCAGAGAATCTTGACCCAATCATTCATTTTTACTGAAATCTGATTTTCTGAATGGTTTATTTCAATTTCCGAATTTCCAGATACCTTCTCAAAAAAATGGACGTTGCATTAGAAAAATCATCTGACGGTTCTAGACAAAGCCGCTGTTTAAAGGAGTTACATAGTGGGAGAATTTTTCTCCAGCTATACTGGGAGAAAACCTAAAGTCCAAACCACATCTTCTAACATAAATGTGCCGCTTTATTGGGTCAAAATGGCAGTGTCCCAATTAACAGGAGTGGCTTGTACTCGCTCTATGTTTTCCTACGCATTGCGGCCTGCAAAACTCCCAGCAAAGTGACGCTCGGCCTTCAGATTCTGAAAGTCTGCGGTGACCAGGCGTGATCTCACACCTGCCCTCGTTCTGCTCGGCAACGGCGGTGACGCTGGCAAACAACAGCAGAAAGAGCAGGAGTGATTCACGAAGCCGCTTTAGAAGGCAGATTTGATCAAAGGGCAAAGGAAAGATAAAGGGGCGAAGTGCTTGATGCGCCGACATTAAAGGCCTGACTGACACGCCCTGCTGGGAGGATTAAAAGAGCCAGTGGGAGAATGCGCAGGCCCCGTCATCTATTATACATTAATGTGGATACGACCATCAGCACAAGCACAATCAGGGGTTAATTAACACGCCGACAGAAGATACGGGCGCGTGGTTCTCGTGAGGAATCAGGCAGATCTTTTTTTCCCCTGGCTGGGCTCTGTGTGATTAAAGCAACCTTGGGTTAAAACCGCTCGGAATTCAGAGCAGCCGTGCTACGACAAGAGCGGGAGGGTTTGATCACGCTTGAAAAGCCGTTCAGAAGCTCTGCGTCTTGTGATCTCAAAGTCAGCGACTCACCCTCAGAAGCCTTGACTCGCTCTTGTTCCTCCCGCTCGCGCTCCTCTTGAACCAGCCGCTCTTCTTCTCGCCGCTGCTCCGCCAGCAGGATCTGTCGTTCCAGGTCGGCTTCCTTCTGCTTCTGCTCCACGGCCGTCTAGAGGAGCGCGGGAACGTGAGCTGCGTGGTGTATGGAGCAGACGTGGCACAGACTCTCACCTCGCAGCCATGTTGTTCTCCTCCGCTGGTGTTGTCCTCCGAGACGTTGAGCAGCTTCTGCTTCAGCTCCTTCTCCTAGGGAAGCAGACGCTTGTCACTACTAGTTACTCGTGTGGGTGTCAGGTATGTCACTCGGGGGATATCTGACCCTGCAGAAATCGCCCTTTGTTTAACTGAAGCGCCAGCAACAATGATGCGAGCCTAAGGCCCATCAGGCTGAACCCATCCCCCGCGCCACTTAATCCCGTGGCAGGAATGGACCACTGTGGTCACTTAAGAGGTCAAAAATCCTGCGACGCTGCAGGCCGTCAATCACGGCGCTCCGGCTCGACTCAAGGTGAACATTTGCCGCATCACAGAGCGATGGATGGACGCTGATGGTCTGCTGGGAAGGCTGTTGCGTCAAGGTCACGTGGGGTTTTTGGGTTTATGGTCTTTGGCGAAGACACGAGTCGCGTGTAAATCCTCATCAACGTGTCGAGACTTTTTGCTTGTGACGCTTGTTTTGAGGGAAAGTGGAGGAAGGGGGCATCCGTAGAAAGTGATTTTCTAGAATTTTTCCATGACTAAATAATTTTTGGTTATTCTAGAATTTCCAAGTGAATTAAGCGAAACTCATTTGTATCAAATTTGATCCCCAGTGCGTCTTCGTAACAACAAAGTTGAACTAAACCTTGCAGTCACTGTTGAGTTTAGTCTCTTTTTAAACATTTTATACTGTAGAACTTTTATATTTGTCTGAGAGTGCAACACAGCTAAAATGTAACTGTATTTACGTGAATAAAAAAAAGTTTTTGTTTCTTGGTTCAATTACGTTAATATTCTTTTAAAAACACAATTTTTTCTTTATTTACCAAACTTGTGACTCACTGGTGTATCATTTTGATATTGTTTAACAAAATAAGTAAATAATAGATAACAAAAAGTGATTATAGTGGTCATAACTAGTGGTCAGAACTTCATTTCCCAAGAGCCTTTGCACCAATCGCACAGGCTCAGAGAAACTGTGAGAGACCCATCGAGCTCTCCGTTTATCCGACATCGTGTGAAGAGAATCGTACTCAAAGGATTTTTATCCCGTTTAGGAGACTGAGCATTTTGATTGTGTCTGTTCCTTGGATTTTTTTTTACTCCTTGCCCGTATTCTTCATTTTCAACTGTTTCGACTCTTTCTGTGATGACACATTGTACCCATATGTTAGATCTAAGCTAAGCTACACGGTCGTGGTTTGTAGTCTCTGTTTGTTGTAATATACGCCGCTGCATATATACGACGCGTTTCCGTTTATTTGTGATTGCTCTTGACTTGAAATACAGAAAATTAGTGCAGAGTTAAATGAGTCTCGGTGATGGTTAAATTCATTAATTGTACAGACGTTTTGAGAAAGTGCTTTATACATAAATACATATCATTTCTCGGTTTCTATTATTATCAACTTAATTCGCTCCTTTAATAACCACACAAAGTCACAATTGGAACGCTCAAGATGTCTTTGTATCCGTTTCCACAGCAACTTGTTGACTATAAATCCAGCAGAAGAATCTGTCGAAAAATAAATTCCGATTTCCGATTCTCTGTTCTGACACACACTGGAACATTCCATCAGATCAGTAATGTATGTAATGGCGATTTCCGGATGCGGGGTTGCTACGGCAACGAGACACACTAATAAGAGTTGATTAAACGAGGGAAACATTGTGCACAAGAATCCGACTGCTCAAAGACGCATGTCAACGTTAAAGACGACAGAATTAATCGCTTATTGATCGAGTTCTTGTACAGTTTATGAAAACACACTCGATTTATTTCAAATTGAAAAATTTAAATGACTATCTATTCCATTTATTAAATTTCCCTTCCACAAATTAAGTTTTCATTGCACCAGTCGGTCTATTTTATATCGAATGTTTTAGTACTCACTTTTACCAGTGTTTGGCCTATTTATTTCACTATTGACTTTTTTTATTCACTTCACCATGCTAATTTCTCAATTATTTGGCTGTTTTTTATTTCATCAAGACTTACATAGCAGTGAAAACGATGTCATGGCCGACAGTGATTGATTGAGCAGATTGTGCTGTGCGCAACACCAACGGTTGTGGGTTTGATTCTCACATAATTGTAATATATATTAATTAATACGTAAGACAAACGCAAGACAATCTCTGAAAGCACCACGTCGTCTCACCTTGTGATCGATCATGTTACTGATCTCAGGCAGGAAGTTCTGAGTGATGATGCGGTGCAGGTGGCGGTCCTGAGGAGAGACGCTGTCTTGGATGCTCTCAGCCAGAGCGAGCCACTGCTCCTCCGTGTCACACGCCAGTGACCAGACGCCACGCTCTCGCTCTGAACACACTGTCACATCCAAGTCAGAAAACATCGCTAATCCTACCGTATACGACTGGATTAATCACCGTGCTACAACATTTTTGGAATTCTACTGGTCAGGAATTCAGAGCGATCAAGCAGTTTGTGAATTTTTTTAACAGGAAACACATTTTGACTTGAGAATTACACTAGGGCTTTCAATCGAAATAAAACATTTTTTTAACTAATTAATCGCACTTCCCTGACACAAATTAATTGTGATCAGTCGCAAATAAATACTGTAACTGAAGCTTGTAATATTGAATATTCAAGTGTAAAATGTAACAATGTAAACTCAAGACTAAATAAACACTTGTTTAAATACTGAAATATAATTTACTAGATTTTAAAGTTTAATGTTAGTAGTTTTAAAGTGAAACTCTCCGTCTAAGTGTCCTTCCTTATTTTTATTTAACCCTGCATAAATAAAAGTGCGTTAAAAATAAATATCGCTATTAAATATTTAAAATTAATCTTAAAAAAATGTTTACATGTTTATTGGATTTTAATTTTAACAGTCACAGTGATAAAGTAGTAGTAGTATTATAGTAGTAGTTTATTGTCATTACAGCATTGGGGTACAACATAGTAACAAAATAACGAGAGTATTTCGAATAAACCTCAGGTATTTGTGTAATTGGTGTTATAAAAGTGGGCTTAAGTCATAAAAGTGTTCCTTTTTCCACCTCAATTCTGATTGAATTCTTACCAGATTCAGGTTGAGAATCTTCTACACTCTCGTCCTCGGTTCTGACAGACTCGTCCTCCGTCTTCACAGATTCCTCCGCTTCGGCTTCCATGAATAAGTCGAGCCTGTTTTTCCAATAATATTGCGACGTGTCACACGGCACATTTAATTCCGAGCACAGAGTTCTCTAAACTGTAAGCAAAACACTGAAGAGAGCTCACAGTGACTGTTGATCATCCATCTTCTTTTTCGGAGGCCTTCCTCTTCTTTTCTTCCCCGACACTTTGCCCGATTGACCACTGGAGGGGAAAAGACGTGTTATTTCCAATATGTCAATGCATAAATGCTTCTGACCTCTCCATACCAGTGAGATGAGGTGTAGACCGGCATCTCTTTGTACAGCCGAGTGCCGTAGAAGTACCAATAGAGCGCTCCAGACTCATCTTGGCCTAGCGGCTCGACCCGCAAACTGTCTGAATCCAGGCCCTTAGAACAACATTTCCCGTCATTTGATTGCTGCGATTGATTGCGATTCTTCCGACTGTAGTTTCTACCTTAAGACGATCAAAAACATCAGCAGCGTCGAGCCGATAGTCGCAGAGCCGGTGAAGAATCTCCGTCTGCGTGCGCGTCGCCAGCTCCTCAAACGCGCTTTCCTTCAAAGGGTTGGGTTTTCCTTCTTCCAGTTCCCATCGGTAGTTAATAACGTCTTCCAGATAATTCCTATAAGACTGAATTCTGGAAACGAACGATTTAAGTGACAGTGGTTAGACTTCCTGATTGCTTGGTTCTTCTTATCGGAACAATCGATTACCGTATTTACGCAAATATAAGCACCCGTTTTTTTTTTTTTTTTTCAATTTTAACTGCTCAAAAATTACCAAAAAACTAAATAACACTGGAAGTAGTAAGATTAAACTAAATACAATCATTGAACAGACAGACCACATTCCATCCAGTAGATCGCCGCGCTAAAGGCTAACGGCTAGCGCTTGAAAACGAGATCAGCAGCTGCAAAAGCTTCGGAGCAAACAGAAAACACTCGATTATTGTTTTATTATTTTTAAGTAAAACGACATTGAATAGAATAGAATGCCTTTATAGTCATTGCATCAGTGGGTTACAATGAAATTAGTAATAAAGTGATACGAGTCACAAGTTAGGTTTGTTAAATAAAGAAAAAAATTGTATTGAAAAGAGAAAATTATTGTAATTTAGCCAGAAACAAAAAAAAACTTTTTATTGTGTGCCTGAAAAATCAGAGGGGTGCTTATATTCCTTATATATTGCCATTTCAGCTTCCATTTCATGGCATGTACACACTTAAAAATAAAAACCTATGTAGAATAGAAAACAAATAGTATTTGTATCATGTCAAAATAGGAGTAACAAAACATTTCCAGGAAAACATATGCAATTTTTGTATATGCTCCATAATATTGAAATAACCTTGATAATACGTGTTTTTGATAAGAACTCAAACATTTTTAAACTCTCGTGGTTTAAAAAAAACTTTCCAAAACGTTTCTATTTTTTTTTTAACTTTACAAAAATTACCCATGCACCTTATACAGGTTTTACGGAATTTTAGAGCATTCACCGACTGATGGTGTAATCGAACGCAGAAAAGAAGAGCTATGGCAAGCAGAAATAACATTAAACCTGACTAAGTGTGAAGTGAGTCACTAGACACTAGTTACTATTACTAGTTTGAAACACTGCGGTCTGTTATTGCATCTGTTGCTGATGATGTAGAAACTCAAGACACTCGACCCAGAGCATTAATTGCTAATTTGGCTTGCCAAAGATTTTTCTACAAACGTCTGTCTGTATTGATCTGCGACTCCATGTGTTGTCTCACAACTACTGTCAATTTGAAATAAACTGTTCTTGTTAAATCTCGGAGATCATTGACTACAGAACTCCAACCATTAAATATCACTGTCAACAGCTGGTTTATAATGATATCCCAAACTCAATCAGGAAAGACAATCATCACAGAGACGAACTCAGATAATCTTCTGAAAAGCTTGCTGAAATCACTGAAGGTGAGCGGATTTGTGGAAGGTTGAACTGAAAAGGTGTGTGTATTGTTATGAGAGTTATTGAGAATAGGTTTGTTGAAGTTTGTTTTAGAAAGTTCAGTCCAGTGTTTAAAGTAAAGTAAGCTTGTCAATATGGCGACAAGGGGCAGAATCAAAATTGTGCTCTGCATATAACTCATAATTGCATAGCACTCTTTAAAGGCATTTAAAGGCCAAAGTTACAGTAGATTAAGAGTAATATACAGTTGAGGACAAAATGATTAGCCCTACTAAAGTGCTTTTAAAAATAGAGCAAAACTAAAAAAAATATTTAGACAGTTAACCAGGATGTCGAAATAAAGTGTTACTTTTTAAAACCTTTTTTTTGCTCTGTTTAAAAGGACTTTGGAAAACTTTTAAAACAATGACAAATTTTTTCCTCAACTGTAGCTGCAGTTTATCTATAACAGTCTCAAATCTAAAGCCATCGCTTAACTGTAAATAAAAAGGCGATTTAAACAAATCGATGAAATATTCATACAATATTCATACAGCTGTTGTGAATGCGCACTAGAGCTGCACAATTCATTGTTAAATTCACTGTTAAACGATCGCAATCTTGATTTTACCTCGCAGTCTTATTCCAGCATTTATATGACACGACCAAACTCGTGTGATCTCGAGATAACACACACTCCGGTGTTTCTTTGGGATCAAATTAGTGCCAAAAAGAGTTTGCCGCGAAGAACCGGGTTTGCGAGGTCTTCGCGTTTAAATCTTGAGTACAAATTTTTTCGCCACTTCTTGACTCCTCGCTCTGATTGGTTCATCGCAAAGCAGATTGTCGACACCGTCGTCTCCGCCCACCTATGGCAGATCCTAAAATAAAACCGGTTGAGAGATTGTGCTGATATAAAAAGAGTTATAAAAGACTTTCTGTTTTGATCATTACTTTTACATTACATTATTTTCCCCTAAATTAGGTGTGAAGCAAAGGGTATTACGTGTTATTCTATTGCTTTCCAGTAATAATTTGTAATTCCAAAAATGTCAAAGAATTTTTATTCTAAGCAAAAAAAAAAATTAATCCCGTTTTGTGCAGCTCTAGCACAAACATCAGTCCCGAGCGTCATCACGAGATCCTCTGTCTTCAGCTGCGAGCAACAGAACGCAGAGAGCGGGGCAAGGGCAAGCCAGAAGGGAGTGAAAAGGAGAGAAAGAATGGACTTATCTGGAGAAAGAGGAAAGCTCGCGCACAGCTGCAGCCCCCCCGCCATCCCATCTTTCTCTCCTCATCCGTAACACCCCCCCCCCCCTCGGTCTGTCCGGCCGTTTAGCACGTCTAGAATGAAAAGGGCACTCCTGTGAAAGGCCAGTGCCTCGCGGCCTCCCCTCGGATGCCAGTCGCTGTCCAATCCAATAAAGCCCCACGCCTGGTTAACGGCCGGGTGGGATAGCCACTGTCATCCACCGGGATCTTTTATCCGCTGATGGGGCAGGAACCCTTCAGGGTCCGGTCATTCATCACAAGACAGTAACTACAGCCCGCACTTCTACAGTATGTGTCACCTACTATGGCCGGGGTCACTAAATGGCGGCCCACGGGCCAGATCTGGACCAGCAGGAGATCATTTTGCGACTGCAGCCTCGAACGTTCTCTAATCGGCCAATGTTCAAAGGAATTAACGATTGCAGTTACAGTTATTGGTCTAAAAGATGTCAAAAACAAGGGAGACACTAAGAACAGCGGAGAAAGGGAGAGAGAGACAGACGACAGAGGAGAGACAGACAATAGAGAGGCGAAAGTTGGGTTGGGTGAGACAGAAAAAGGAAGAGAAATATAAAAATGTCACTGGCCAAAAAGAGGAAAGTGGACAGCGAAAATAGTTTTTCATCTGGAATGGACAGATTCCTGTTTCTATCCATATTACGCACTGGGAGACTACACCAGTGTGTCTGATAGGATCGGAAACGTTTCAAAAGTGCTTATAAAATAGTTTAATTGCTGGGATATGTTCAGATTCTTTTTTACATGTTTACAAGTAAAAACCTTTGAGCCGAGATGTAAATTAAGTAACGTTTTTTTTTTAATCTTCCTTTATCTTTTCTTTTTAAAGTTAAGTACTTTATTTGAACATTTTTACACTCACTTATTGTTATAAGTAGCACTCTTCGTTCTATGTTACATAACACATTTTTAAAAGGTTTCTGAATCGTACTGAATTAGTTGGACTTGACAGTCAAGCCTTGAATATAAGCAAAGAAATATATAATATAGAAATATATAACATATATTTTTGTATATATACATTTTCTGGACCGTCACTTCGTGGATCCGGACCTCTTTAAATTTGCGTTGAATCCCCCTGTACTATAGTAACTACAGGTAACCTAGTTTTCAGCGCTGCGATGACATGCAGAGTCAGACACAGGAAGTGGGTTGTGAATGGGCGCGGTTGCGTAATTGCGGATGAAACAGCACAGTGCGAATGGACTCACGTGATGTCACTGCGCTGGTAGCATCCTCGCAGAAGAGAGCAGAGGAGATCCGAGAGGAAGTTCTGGTCTTGTTTCAGTAGTGCTTGCTCAAGCTCCTGTGAAAGGATGGACAGAAGAGGAGACGTCACTCACAAGAACATCTGAACTAGTGAAATGAGTGTTGCTTGTTTGAAACTCTCCAAAAACAATCTAAGAAAGGTTTTGATCGTTATTGTGAAGATTGCGACAAATTAAAAGCCAAATATTTTTGTTCATTTCTTTGAAATGTGCGTTTGAGTTTTTTTTAACTCCACACACCACCTGACTCTGTATTCAACTTTAAAGAAGCAAAAAGCAATAAACACTGACGAAAAACACAGTGTAAAAAAAGGATGAAAAAAACAGGGCGTTTCTTTTAAACCTCCGCCCATTCTTCAAGTATCTGTCTATGTACTTGTCTATATGTTTGTCTATCTATATATCCGTCTATCCATACATACATCTTATCTGTCTGTCTATCCATCCATCTCTATTTGTCTGCCCATCCATCCATCAATTTTTCCAATAATCATCTGTATCTATTTATCGTCATCCATCAATTGATCTTTGTTTCAGTCTCTGGTAAATAAGTCTATTAATTGACTGATTTGTCTGCCTATAAACTTTATTTATGCATCCAATTTATGGACTTTTGATTAGACTTTATTAAAAAACTGCATGTCTGCAACTCAATCTTTCTGATTTCTTTACTTTACAGATTTCAATGACCAATCTTTTGGGTAGAAGGAACAAGAGAGACCAACAGACTTGTGAAAGTAAAATGAAAACATTTTAAAGAACCAACAACCAAATGTTTAATTCACATTGAAGAGTTGCACACTTTTAGTCGCTGTAAAAAAAAAGCAGAACAGGCGCTATTGTTCCGCACTCATAATCATGCTCAACAAAAAGAGTTTTGCAATACTCTTGAATTCAATCCCTGGAATTTTTTTTCCACTCTTTCGTAACGTAATCATGAGACTGAGAAATGTAAATGGCTTTGGTGACTGCAGAAGTGGCGTGTAATGTACATTAGCTCGGCGATTGAGCTAACGCAAGGTCAATCGTATTTCTAGCAATCCACAAGCTTTGTTGCTGTGACCTAGATCGGGTCACTTAATGCTGGTTTGCTCAAACAGCATCTGTTTATACGTTTCTATAGGTGGCGCATTGCTGGCTGCTTTGGATGACTGGAAAGCAACGTAAAGAACTGTGTTTTGGATGAAAGAATAAAAAAATAAAAAGAATAAGGAACATTTTGTGAAATTGTTGGAACACTAAATGCGGCTGCTTGTAAAAACCAAAATGAAAAAAATTACATCTAAATTATAGAGTTTTCTGGCAACTCTGGTTTTTGAGTAATTTAAGGAATTTATGACGAATTACTTCAACAAAGTGTAAATTAATGACTACTTTCATAATTAAATTACGTTTCTGACTACTCTGATGGAGTTTTTATTTTTTCCGGAAAGAGAGAAATAGAAAGAAAATCCAGGATCCAGGATGTGTCTCTGACTCAAAAAACCTTTGATTCTGTCGGCAAAATTACTTTAATTACTAAAAAAGGTAAAATTACTTAAGGACATTCCTTATATTTTAAGTTTCTACATATTAGTTTTATTTAAAAAAAAAAATCCTATAAGCTCAATCAATTAACACATATTAACCTTGAACTGAACCACAAATAACTCCAAATAGAAAAAAAAGGACTGATGTAAATTACTTGAATATTAAATTAAGAAGATCTATGAAAACAACAAAAACACATTTCACACACACCAATACAATTTCACACACACCAAGCAAGAAAGTAGAGTATTTTCACTTGGCCAAACATCTACTTCCATAAAGTCCGATAACACTGTGAGTGTGACTTATTTCCATGAAAAACAAAAATGTATGAATATTCAAACTTGTTGTTTACCATTTTTAATACTATAATGACAGTTTATTCTGTGTAAAAGTAATTTATTACAATAATTGGGGAAAAACGTTGTAAAAAGAAAACCGTCAACCTAAAAACACTAAACGTAGTCTGTTTGAGCGCAGGCAGCGGTCAGGCCTGGAAGCCACAGCAGACCAGCTTTAACCTTGACCTCATCTCCTGCTTTTGTGCTCCAGCTATTGAGGCTTCGTGAAGCGGCAGTAAGCGCAACTACACACTCCCAACAACAGCCACAGCTCAGCATGCGCCGCTCGCTCCTCAGGAAGCCCGGTGTCACTGGAAGGAAGATGGAGTGGAAGGCGAGATATGGTAATGGATGGTGCTCCATCACTGGTCCATTTTCCTTTCAGTGCTGCGTGGCGAGCGGCTTATCGACTCGCCGCTTTCTTCAGCGAGCTGCTGGTCCCCCAGGCGAAAGAAAGCACTTTTCAGCGTATAAAACACCCCCCGCACCCCCCTCCACCTTCAATGCAGAGTGACAAGACAAAATTAACTCAAGGGCGAAGAGAGGCGGCCGCTCTATTCATCCAGAGCTTCAGATTGCCGGGTCTCTCTGGAGAGATGGTGGTGAGAAGCAGGTCAGGAAGGGTCAGTTCACACACCTCCTGCGCGGAAACCAGGAGCCTTGAAAAACAGGAAGTGACACGCTTGCTTTAAAAGGTGCCAAAACGCTTTTCCTAACCTCGGGAATCCATTAAGAGATCAGAGTAGCCGTGACGTCAGCCAGTCGCTCGATCGTAATAGTTGGGACTTGTGACTGGACTAAGCAAGACACGGATCCGACACAAGCCCCCCCGACATTACGACCTAAGGCTGCCCACTGCTCCGGGTTTCTGTGTGTGTGTAACTTCACTGGATGGCGAAATGCAGAGCACAATTTTGATACGCTTCCTAGTGGCCTTATTGACAAACTCACTCACTTTCAAACCGCAGTAAGGCTGATTTTCACACCTTCCTTTGACAAGCAGGCTTAAACGGTACAAGGACACTTTTCAAGACTTCTGGAGAAAAGTTGGCAAAACATTTCCACCAATTGTCATTGATTTTGTGGATTTTAAGAGCTAAAAAACAGGGTTATCTTGGACACACCACTTGCAAACCATCCCAAAAGAAACCATCCACACGGGGACCTGCTCACTACAAAATATGAATACATATGTATAATACAATTATTCAAGTACTTTACACCTCTGACACTTCATATGATGCATCGTCACAAGAAACCATCAAGTCAAAAACACACACTTTAAATTATATTTAATGGGACATAGCCTATAGTCTGAACACAGATGAACAACTGTTCTTTTTAACTGACACTTTTCCTAATTATAAACATAGATGAACAATGGACGTTCTTTAGAGACTTTTTTTTCTTTCCTAATTCCGCTTAGCTACTTGGCGTTAGCGTTGGTCTGGGACTAAGAAAAGCACTATAAAAATAAACTTGAACTTGAACTTAAATGACAACGAGAACCACTCAAGCAAGACAACGAAAATGTAATTAATTTCTAAAATGACAAATGTGTCTTTCATACAGTACAATTATGCAAGAAATGTGTCTTTCAAGACAACAGTATATTTTAAAACAAATGAAAAAATTTAACCGCAATAAATTAGTAAAAAAAAATAGAATGAATTTAGAGCTTATATTATAAAGTATTTGAAATAAATCAGCCAATAAAATGTATGTATTTCCTATTTTTAATTGAGTTTAATTTCAATTTTTAGTTTTGTAGAAAAAACAAAAAAAAACACACAATATCTTGGGAATTTTTGAGGTTTAGCAATCCGTGAATTCCATCACTACTGAAAGACGGGATAGAAAAAGCTGAAAAGAAACCAGAAGAGATGGGTTCAATCAGGTCCCATGTCCCATCTCCTCGCCTTCAGTCACACATTAGGAGTTGACAGGAACGTGTTGGGCCGTTGTGTCCTTCCACACGGGCCTCAGATCCCACGTTACGCTCGCAAAACTCCTTCTCCCTGCGTGCGTGGTCCACAGGCCGGAGTGTTGTGGACTTTGATCACACTTCAAACCTGGGGCGGCCGGGGGGGATTAACACAAGCCCACTCGGCTTTTGAAGTACCACTCGGTGGCTCGGAGTTGGGGAATTGACGTTGTGAGTGTTCCTTTCTCCGAAAAAGTCTCTTTAAAAAAAAAGATCTGTGATCTCAATCCTCTGCGGGCGGACCGGCCCAACAGGTACGGTGGCTTTCAAACGTTGAGCGGCATGTGGGAAACACGTCAACTCCAGCAGATCTCACCTTCATTTTCATTTTTCACTTGTGCCCAATCACAAGAGGAAAAAACTAAACGTTTTCCTTTTTCTGTCATATGAGCTTTCTTTATATGCCTTTTACATGACACGTCTGTATGAAACAAAGTGAAGATAAAGATTCCAGGCCTCAAATCCACACAATGTTTGAAGAGCTTTACCAACCCAAATCCAGATCTTCTACACTAATTCATCACAAAATAAAGGACCGATTCAAACCGTAATAAATCATAACCTATATCGTCCAGCTAAAGAAGCTTCTGATAGACTTCATGGTCGTAAAAGATTGATTTGATTACTGTATTTTGTTTATTGCTATTTCAGCTTCATATACACATTTTTAAATAAACTCATGTACAATAAAAAACATGCAATTTTGTATTATGCCACAATAAGATAAATAAATCATTTCCATAAACTTATAAATAAAAATTATTAAATAAGCTTGATAATACGTATTTTTGATAAATGATTGATTAATAGAACTTTCAATGTCTGTTGAAAAAAAGTCTTGTGGTTTTAAAAACAGGGCACAATAATTTGTTTAACGCTTAAAACCACTCCACAATTCTGGCACTTTGGGGCTTCTTCTCCAACGAGCAAATGTCCATGAGTTAATCTGGTGACCAACGCGACATCTTGCATAAATGACTTTTTCATGTCCATAAAGTTAAAAAGAAGAGAATTGGCACAACCTCAAACTCCACCGAAGCCAATGGACAGATCGGTTGGTTTCTGAGTAATATTTTTGCAGAATCTATCAGAATATCATCTTCATATTGCATCTGTCTCTTAACCCCAGACTCGAGACCTCTACCAGACCAGTCAGGAAGTCAAAGAACTTCATTAGGAAACAGAACAAATCTCAAGTCGTTGTCTCGAGTCTCGACCCTGAACATCTCAAATCTTCACATCTTGAGCTCAGGCACCAAATTTAGACAGAAGCTCCAAACTTCTCTAAAAGAAAACCCACAATGAATGTCTCTTTTCAGCGCTTTCTCACTCATGATACTATCTGCAACTGAAACGGAAAAGGACAAAATGGCAACGACAGTTTTGTTGACACGTTGGCTTAGCAGTTTTAAATGATAGTTAGCGCTAAAGCTAGCACATTCTTGACTATTTGACTGTTCCACAGAAAGATGAACTAGGCCAAGCAGTCCCCAAAAAAAACACCTTCTTGCATTTGTGTTCTTGTGAATATTTCATTTTATTTATTTCATGCACATTTGTTGTCTATTAAAAATGACTATAAAAAGTCTATAAAAGTTTGTGTGTCCCGATTGGTCCAGACATGATGTGACAGGCAATTCTGAAGGTCTACTGTTTTTATTGTTTTACCCTTTGTATCTTTTATACATTTGATGGCTTTATTGGTTGTGTACCAAAACATGAAAACGCACGAGCAGCACATTTCCGTTCAACAAAAGCAATCGATCTATTAAACAACCGAACTAGCGAGGCTGTGGAGCTCCGCAGACCAAACAATTCCAAACTATAGGCCACAAACCAACTAGAGCAACACAATCCATTGCTTTAGTGAAAGCGCTGCTCTTTGTGTTTTTCTTGAAACTGTTGCACCATAATAATGAATGTTACGTCCACATCAATACGCTTAATAGCATGTACATTTCAACTCAATTGGATTACAAGAAAAGGCACAAATCTGTTTTTATTTCGAATAACTTTTCCACCATTATAACAGTGACAAAGTACCATGAAAACCTACGCCATTTACCGACAACTACTAGTTTTACTTAATATTTTGCAACACAAGCCTACTGGAGCTTGGAACTTCTTCCTGCTCAAGCTTCAACAACTTCCTCCTCGCTGTGAGGCGACAGCCCAAACATACCTACATACAGCCATATTTATATTTAAAAATGTGAAATTAAAAAAAAAAAAAATACTAGCCACTACTAGTCGTCAATAACAATGCCATCCGCATTGAAACGCAGTTTGGAAGTGTAGACGATATGGTTGATTTACTGTAAAATACAAACAAGCCCACCCATCGCCCCGTGTCAGGGACAGGAACGACAGGTGGCCACAGGAGAATCCGGAAACTTCCATAGTTCAGGTTCACCGGGAAGGCAATGAAGTGGGGATCATTAACTCCAGGAAACGTCTGTGATCTGGACTGAGGGTCCAACACTACTTGGTGGTCTTGTTTGCATTCACATTTGTAATACAAGCAGAGTACAACGTTACAATTGAGTACAACATTTTATTTGTTTTCCCATTAAAGCTGGCAGTGTGGCAGAAGGACGCGAGTACGTTTTCAATTCAGATTGTTGGTCCTCATATTCCTTCAGGTGCTTTAAAAGACATATCACACATTTAGAAACATTTTTGTATGCTTTTATTGTTAGATCAAGTCTTTAAAATTAATAAGCTTACTTCTCAAATTAGTATTATTGATATAGTGATATAGTTGATATATATGATCAAGTTGGTATAGTGTGGTATAGTGGGATCTGCTTAAATCAGTTGAACAGCAGTATTTATATAAATGAGATTTGGAATTTTATATTTGGGATTTAATATATCATTATTGATCAGCGCATAGACATCTACAGGAAATACAAGTGCAAACGTGCTTCACTCGATCACTCAGATTACTAGGATTATTACTTGCATATATTTCTAGTATTATTATCTCTCGTCAGATGAGTTGGTCCGACATTTCTCGCTCTTAGGCGGATTGTGTTTCCCCGCGTTAACGGGGAAAACGGAACTTCAAAACACTTGTTTTAATAACGAAGACAGTTATCAACTTATGGAAATTCTTTCTACAAGTGCGTCTCGGTACATGAGGGGTTGTACCGAGAAAGTTCCAGACAAAACTACTTCTTTAGCACTTCTTTTATTTGAAACGTTCGTGAAGAGAAGACTCTGCACTCGCTGACAATATTTATCATGTATCGATACTTTTGGGGTCACAGAATTATATAGTTTCAAATATAGCTGCACGAAATGAGAATCACAATTATTTTGCTTAGAATAAAGATCACGATTCTTTTCGGATATTTTATTATTTTCAATACTCAACCCTATAAATCAGATTGTCAAACAGCAATATAAAAACACATTACTCATAATACTTTACATTTAATTGAATGGAATGAAACATTGTAAAAGTAATGTTGTAAAGGAAAAAAAAAATCACTAATAAACTTAAAAATAAACATTCCAGGGAACAGTATTGTGTACAGTTGAGGACAAATTTATTAGCTCAGTTTAAAAGCACTTTTGAAATACTTTTCAAACAATGACTATTTTGTAGGCGGGGCTAATAATTTTGTCCCCAACTGTAGATGTTTGCTGTATGAGGTTTGCCGAGTGTCGTCTTCTGGTTTGAAACCACGAGCCGTCTGACAGAAACAGCTGGCCGTAGATCAGAGAGTTCGGAAGAATTGTATAAATGCTAAATTGAGATCGTGAAGAGGTAGAATCAAATCGCGATCTTTTTACGATTAATCGTGCAGCTCTAGTTTCAGATTTTTCAGTATTGATACTGTTTTTTGATATTTTTAACAACAGAACCGTGGCTTCTCCCCAAACAACTGTTCTCCAGCACAGAGAAGCGGACCCAGCCGGGCCTTTGTTACACGGCCCACCACTCCGACACGTACACACTCTCCACCACCTCCGTTTCCCTCACGTCTGCTCGTGGCCTCCTCCCACCATCTAGGCTCCAGTGGGAATGTCACGGGTGTGTTACCAACCCCCTCCCCCGCCAGCGTCTCCGAGGAGAAGGATGCGATCTCTGGTGACATGCTGAACAGCACATTTCCCATCAAGCTCTTACAGGTTCCCAGCATGTTCTTGCATCATGCCGCCGGGAGGAACTTGAATCGGTGGCCTGACAGTCAGACACGGAAGCGTTTAACACAGACAGGCCCGGCTCACATCATGGGTTTCCATTTCACGGCAAAAATGGCGCAAATAGGCTGTGACGCACGGGGAGGCGACCCAAGGCTGGAGACAGACAGCAGGAGCCGTGGAGAGCAGCAACAATGGAGCCGCCTGGAATAAACAACACCGAGTGCGAACCCCTCCACCCAACTCCACGTGGAACCATCTGATGCGTCTGCCCTCACCTGTCAATCAGGAGCGGGGGAGGGAGGGAGCGTGTCATCAGCGGAGATGAAAACGGGGGTTAGGAAGGAGTAGCCAAACCATCTACAAGGTCAGTTGGTAACAAGGCCGCAAAAGGCTGTGGGCAGCTGGCGACTGCTTGCCAAGAGATCGTGAGGCGTTTTATGTCACGTTTCCACCTCTTCTTCACACAGGAATGGTCTTCTGCTCCACCTCAAATACGTGCTGAGATGATGAATAAACGTTCCTCTCCACTGTCACATGTCTTGAGATGAGACCAAATCAAGAAGAGGTTCCTGTAAGGATGAAAGACTAACTGGAACGAGTAATTCCATTAGATTCCTCAACAGGCAGACCAGCGTTCGAACCCAGAAGCTGTCCCATACAAATCCAGAATTTGATTCAAAATGTAGCTTTAATTGATCCAGGGCTTTTGAGGTCGATTGTGAAGCGATAAGAACTTCACTCCGTGGATTCCGTGGATCAGTCCTGTTTGTGACTCAGCAGTACCAGCAGATGACAACTTTACCAGTTGCAAAGGCATTAAAAAAAGATTGTTGTAACGGTTGTGTGTAGGTAACAAAGGCGAAGGACAGAGGAGACGGACCATTGAGAAAAGGAAGGTTGAAACTGAACATTTTAGTCATTTTTTCTTTCAAAACAAAGCACTTTGAACATTTTTATTCATTGCTGCTTTTATGCAATTTCAAGCGGCACTGCGTTTATGCAATAAATTGGATAACACGGAAAATATCTTTAAAGTTTGATGTTACATAATACATTTGTCGAAAGGTTTTTGAACAGAATAATTTCCGTTCAAAAACGGCGTTTGTAGAAGCAGTTTTTGAAGGCCACAGAATATGTTTTGTCATTGGTCAACAGTAAGTCAAAACCAATCGCAAACAGATCCAAATCTGCTTTGATCTTAGTGGAGATGTCAAGATCCCATTTTAGTTTCACAAAACAACTCCAAATTCTTTACTGAATAGCGCTGAACCATCTCTCAGATGCAGTGACGAACTACATGGCTCCATCACATCTACCAAAATGTAATCCATCACCCAATCCTGACACTCTATAGTGAGAAGATACCCAGATGCCCACATGTATGCGCACACACGCACTTCAACAATGAAGACACGCTGTCAAAGCCAAATGAGCAAGGCCTACAGATCCTCCTGACAAATCCATTTTCCTCCTCCTAATCCATCTGCTTTCTGTAGAACAAGAGCCGGTCCTCGGCAAGCGCTCCACTACAGGCCCCATTGAGATTTAATCTTACTTTACAATTGCGAAGCGCTAGACCCTAAAAAAATGCCCCAGAAAAACCGCATCACCCAGTTAAAACCATCGTCCCTCTCCAGGGGGAGAGGCAAAGAAAGCCACCATCTGTGGTTTAGTCATGCTCATGCCAGGGCCAATGATTGGGCAGAAGTGTTGGAGATGCTTTGGTTTAGTCCTGGCAGAACACACAACGTCAAGATTGATGGGAGAATGGAGAGAAACGTTCTACCCTCTGGTACTTGATATGAAGTAAACAAGGCGAACTGAGGTAAAGTCGAGGTAAAAGTCCACTGAAGGTTGTTTGTCCTGGCACTCGATGGTTGACAATAAATAATAAAGGCTTAATGAGCTTCTAATTATTGACCCATGTGATCTCGGAACAGAACAAAAGCAGGTTTCAAGCGCAGCGGCTAATCAAATGAACGCACGACAAGAATTTCAATACAAAACTAGTGCAGTTACTGCGGCGAAAAGGAGCAAATCATTTATATTACGACAGCGACATCAATCTAACCGCACATTAGGAAAAATGATTGCCTAGGCTAAAGAAACAAAGTAATGAAACCCAAAAAAAAATGGGTTTCTAGCGATAAAACGATACTGAAAAAAATTGTACGTCGCGTTAGGATGTTAAACCTGCGATTTTGAAAATACTGGTATCGTATAACTTTGTTTAGAGGCTAAACAGTTATTGCATGCTGCTGCATTCGACGCTTTCCTAGTCAGGCATTTGTAATCAAAGACGTTAATTTTGCTGCTAACATTTTTTTTCCCGGGGGAATGTCGTTGCTCTACAGCTGCAGCCAAAGCGGGAAACGACTGGAAAGGTGAGAGCTGCACTGTAAAGGTACAGAGAAATCCATCTCAGGAACCGCTTGAGAATAGTGGCTTCATTCAAATTTGTCAACGTTTGTTAAGACTCAACGTTTGTTAAGTCTTTCTTCCATTTCGAATTAAACTTTTATTCATTCATCTGCTGCTGCTTAGTCCTTTACAGGGTCACGGGGAGCTGGCAGGGACAAACAAACAGCTAAAACTCACTCACACACTCACTCTTACCTATGTGGTCAATTTTCCAATGCCAATTTGGACTGTGGGAGGAACCTGGAGGAAACCCACGCCAGCATGGGGAGAACATGCAAACTCCACACAGAAAGTTCAAGTTCTGAGCATTTGATAGGCACTTTTCACAGTTTTAGTCACAAAGCGCACAAAGAAAGGCCCCGAAATCACAACTCGAGTGTCAGCTTCTTGCTACGCCCTAAACTTTAATTTACTCCATTTAGTTAAAATCTGCATTTGGGTTGACCTCGTGTTTCATGGTAAAAAAAATAAAACATCCAACATTCATGGCTCACAATGTTCACTGGTCCGTTATGATAGATGTTGCTTATTTGAAAACATCACAAAATTAACTGTAAAAAAAAAATATATAAATATATTTGTTCCTCACCTTTGTTTCCCCCAATCGTAAAATTGTACATGACCTCAAATTGCAGTACCACAATAAAAACAGTGAACACAAACAGTCCAATCTTTTTTACCCAAACATTGTGTGACAATATCAAAATTGTGAAAAACATGATGATATTCATTGTCACCAATATCGCCCAAAGCCGATATGGCAAAGAAATATGGCAATGAGCCAAAAGTCGATAACGACGATCACATGACTGCTACCTACAATCTCAGTGCCCAGCTAGAACCAATCAGCAGCCACCGCTGTACAGACCCAGTGTTTCTGTTGTTGTGGTTACCGTTTACTCCATTGATCATTGTAGTCATGGAAGGCCATTAAAAAAAACAACAACAACAAAAAGATAAAAACGAACATTAGATGTAGAGACATTTGTGTAGATGTAGAGACTTTTGACATTTCTACTACAGAGTTGGGCAAAGAGCCAAAAAAAAAAAAAAAAAGCTCTACCGCGATTTACCAAGCTCTTTTAGAACATCCATCACAACTTTGAACTGAAAAACAATAAAAAGGTATTTTCAATTCAATTTCAATTCAAAACACAATTGATTAGATTGAGGACTGTTGGTATCATGACTTCTAATTTTCCTGCAATTAATCTAATTTGGGGTTCAATTCGCCATTAAACACAAATGGCCTCAAATGACCAACGATGCTTCAATCCCAACATCAAAAGGAGGATCTTCTGAACTGCTCTCCCCGGTGACCAATCAAACTATTGATTTAGAAGCCAAATTATAAAATACTCTCATCTTCTGCGAAGCTTTGGACCAAAGCCTAACGGATCAATTCCCCGGCAACTCTCCAGACGCCTTCAAACAGAAAATGAAGACATATGGAAGACGACAACCAACAAAGCAGGAAGGCTGAAGCCTCGTGTTAAGTTGACAGATCCAGTCATGCGGATATGTGTGTGTGTGTGTGTGTGTGTGTGTGTGTAACAGGTGAGAAGGACATCCTGAAGGACTTGGGCTTGGTTGGATACTGAAGGTGAGACTTCAGAGCTTGTTTCACAGTTCCCTTGCAAAGAACTCAAGCAGACAAAGAGCGAAGAAAAGCTCCGGCCTCTTCCTGCCGAGCCCTTCGATCATCAAGGACAGGGACATACAGAGTGAAACCAAGGAACAATGCGCAAGGAGCCGTCTTGTCAGCTTGCCAAGAAGACTCTTTATTGTCAACTAGCAGAAGGGACCTGGGGAAGAAAAGGAGCTGGATCATTGCATTTGTAATCTGCAGGGCCTCGACCCCTAAAGATGACAATCCCCATCAAACGAATCCTTTCCCTCCCCTGACATGCATTTACAATCAAGGTCCCGATTCCCATTATGACCAAACGCATTCAAAGTCCACAGTGAGCGGAACCAAGCCGACCCTGGGGAGAACCAGGAGACGTTCGTGACAGGAACTCGGAGCTGTGAGTTTAATTTACTCATTTACACAATCATGCAGTGGACTTAGAGAAGCTCTCCCCCGCAAAAGTCACTGGATCCTCTTACAAACGGATTTAGGTTCTATTTACCGAGCGATACCTGCCTCTTTTAGCCACAGCCCTGGATGAAGCGCACACTAGGGATGAAATCAAACAAGGTGAAGACCAATTGAAATTCAGCCTCGGCGTCACCACGAACAAAGCCGGCAAGGTAATCGTCGGGAACCTGACATTCACTGATTTTTAAATATAATCTTATCTCAAAGTCTGTGAGCATCACTTTTGTTGAAACCATGAACATTCTCTCCTCTCCGCCTTTTCCAACACGGAAGTCAACGTCCCAGTCACAATCTCAAAGCCTCCAGTGACCCAGACCAAGATATGAAAGACGTAGCCCTGTTATCACAAACGTGTTGAATTATTGGCGACGTGAGGGAGTGAGAAATGGCTTGAAGAAACATCTCAATCACAAGATTAAAGCCGCCGATGGGATTATTCACAGTCCCTTTCACTCACAGCTGCAAAGTTACCCGGATCCTGAAGTGGGGCTGTCGGCTTTTGTGCGGAATGACCTTGGACACCTACTCTGAATGTAATTAAGATGCAAGGATGAATTGCGAAACAGTCAATGACTTGCCTTACACAGACTTCAACCCTTTGAATGCAAATCCGTCACGGCACAGACGTGATACCGTTTATCTGTGACTTTGGCAAGTACAGAAACGACAAGACTCGGCACACGGAAAACAATGTGACGTGTTCAATGTGGAAGGCTGAAGACAAAACAAAAAAATAGTTGAATGGCCGTGCATTCACTTTATTTGTGTAACGTACTCTATATATAATGAGGGTTTTGTTTGACTACTTGCCAACAAGTAGGCGCACAAATTAATGTAATTTAACGTTAGGATCTGACTTTATGCAACGGCGCAAAGCCCAAACAACAAACAAGTATTTAACTCTCGTCAGTCCATTTTCAAAACCTCCTTTCCATTTCTGGGTTACAAGGCGCTGAAGCCAATCCAATCGTCATTTTTATTTTTTAAATTAAGATCTAAAAACATCTACTTGCCAAGCATTTAATTTACTGTACAATACTCGCATCATATCTACCTACCGATTGAAAAACAAAACACACGGTGTAATGTTATTTAACACAAATCCAACGTCATGCAACTGCAACGGTTATATTCTTTTTTGTTTTGTTTTTTAAATATAGATGTGCATTTATATATATGCACACGTATTCTCTTTTCTCCAGACAAATAAATGTACTTTCAATTAAACATCACTTCAATACAACTAACATTTTCAAAATTGTCCAATATTTGTTCTCGTTTGGGAATAATTTCAATAATCTAGATCAAGGAGTATTAATGCAGCTAAAGCGGAAAACGACTGGATTGGAGAGAATATAAAGCACAATATATAATTAATAAAGGTTTAAGACAATATTGTAGTGTCCAGGATGAATGAGGATGCCAGGTTGTTTACGATATATTTAAAACATGTTTACAAACGAACTGAACAAAAACATACAATGTAATGTCGTTTACAGTAAAGATCAGACTTCATACAGCATACACGCCGTCATACAGCTATCAATCATGTTACAGGATAGAAAAAATACTACACTGTAATTGTGTGTGTCTTTTTAGACGATTAGATCAAAGCACGTGGACTAATAGGACTTAATAAAAGATACAAACACTTGTTGAATAATTAGGAAATTAAAGATAGTTGATAGAGTATCTTTCAGACGCACATCACGTCGCGAAGTCCAATTTGGAGCAGGAATCAACAGCAAAACACACAAACACGACGGCAGAGATATGATCGTGACGATTTATTTGTATTAGCCAAACCAGCTGGAAGTTTCCCGAGGAGCGGGCGATCAGCACCTCAAAGCCTTCCTGCAATAACAAAGCAGCACGTTTCACACGTGGGGGTCGGGTGGTCGCTCTCCCCGGGACCAAAGCGGCTAAACGTCGCTAAACTTTTCGCGGCCGGATAGAATCGCCAACAGCCGGAGCAAGGTCCGCTCACAGCAACACGTGCGGATCAACACCCACACCTCCAGCGGATCGGGTTTATCGAGAAGTTCTGTGGGAAGTTGTTGATCGACGGCGCTTGGCGGAAGAAACGACGAGGAAGATCGCGCGACGATGCTCTCAAACACCTCGCGCAAGTTTGCAAAGCAGAACCAACGTACAAACCAGGACTCGTCCGAAACCAATTCATACACACATTTACGGGCCACTTTTCGACTCATTTAAAGTCCAACGCCGTTAATACGAGACCGGGGCTTTTAACAGCCAGAGGGTCGCGCGCACCCACGGCTTGTTTATTCCGTTTGGTTTCGCTTCCACAAACCACGGAGGAACTGAAACCGACCGGCTGAATTACACAAGACGGGCAAATTACCTCGATTTCAAAGTCTGGGAGGTTAAACGCCGTCCTGAAGAGAGAGCAGAAGTGCGCTATGGCGGGGACTTCCCACCACGACTGGATCTCCTCCACAGAACTTGTACATCCCTGGGACATTTTTCTGTCATCCGGCGAAAGTTTCGCATCAACGAGTGTGTTTGTAACGAATCCGTCCGCTGTGGCCCCTCACGTGAGACTTGTTTAACTGAACAACAAAACTTGTTGTCTTTGCGTCACAGCAGCCATGGCGACCCGTGAGTCGTACAATCTGTTTCAATCCGCATTTCACAGGAGAAGAACAGATGGGCTGGGCGATACCATCTTGCGCAGGGGAGAGGGGGCGGTGCGATTGGCAAAAGTGACAAACGTTGCCAGAAATCAAAGAAAGTAAATATAAACTATCAAAAAGTCGTATTATTTTATTTGAATCACACTTTGACCTAACGCGCTTTCATCAAACGAGATAATGGGCTTTATAGTGAATCCCTAATTCGATCACCCCCTCCATAAATGGTATGCTTTTTTAAAGGGAATGCACACACATTTGAATTTCGTTGAAAAGGGAAGTTGCTTTGTTGTTACTGAAGGTTGCTTTCGGACGTTTTATTGAGAAGACTTGTGCGACAGATCTCTAACTAAACAACATGGTATTTTATTGACATTTTTAGTTACACCGTTTGATATTTATTTCACAAAAGTCGTTGGTTCTACCATAAGTCGCCCAGACGTTCAATTCAGCGGTTTATGATAAACCGCACAAAACGGTACACAATATAGTTACTTGTCTTATTTTATTATGACAGCAAGGATCAAAGTATAATACGAAAAGCAAATCGGTCTTCAACGTGCAGATCGTGCGCCCCCTGCTGACAAGAAGATAAGATGCCCAATGCGTATGTCCACCTGTCTGTCTGTCTGTTCATCCATCTTTGTGTGCCTATAAATCCATTCATCCGTCTGTCTGTCTGTCTATCTACCCATCCATCAATTCATTCAGCCAACGAACTCCCATCCATCCTTCCATCCCGTCTGTCTGTCTGTCTGTCTATCTATCTATCTATCTATCTATCTATCTATCTATCTATCTATCTATCTATCTATCGTCTGTCTGTCAGTCCATTCATGCATCTAGCTATACTGTACATAGATTCATTTGACTCTCAGTCTGTCTGACTAATTCCATAATCCTATTAATAATTTTTTTTTTTTTTTCATTTTCTTAAGTAAAGTAAAGTGAAGTGAAGTAAAGTGAGTGAGTGAGATTGTCAATATGGCAAGTAAATACTAAATAGTTTTTTATTCAATTGCTCATTCAGGCACGCCTTCTAGGATGCATGTGCATGCGTAGAGTAGTGCATGGTTCGTACGTGTGTGTGTGTGTGTGTGTGTGTGTGTCAAGTTCCGTTAGTAAAAAGTGTTGCATTTCCAATCTGTGTCACATGGAGTCGCCACAAGAGGGAGGGACTTGTGCACTGGGGACAATGCTGGTGTTTGTGCAACGGCCCCTGAGTGGCGGCGGGCTCTGTCGGATCTGTCGTGCTTGACTACGTCTGCTGCACACATTGTCAGCGGGGGAAGTGGACGGCTTGATCTCACAGAGGTAAGAACAGCATTCTCACGGCTTCCGAGTCCCTAACCTGTGCGTCTGTGATAGTTGTGTGGAGCCGGGATGGATTTGGGAGGGGATTGTGGAAAGTCTTGAGTGGGAGAAGTGGGGGTCCGAGCTCACTGTTCTGTGCTTTGGCAGTGGGTATGAATAGAGCGGCACTGAAAGAACTCAGCGCAGAGGGGAAAGGCATGCTCAGAATGCCACTGGGATCCCAAACCACTGAGGGATAGAGAAGAGCCTGGTGTGTGTGTGTGTGTGTGTGTGTGTGTGTGTGTGTGTGTGTAATCTGTCAGAAGAGAGGGAATGAAATAACAGATTAAAAACTATAAGGGTGCAAATGTAAAAGGATGGGAATATAAAAGCTTCGGAGTGTTTACGAAGAAAGACCAGAAAGAGCAACAGCAAATGGATTAATAGAAAAACTGGAATATTTTAATATGAATAATTCATAATTGCACAATAGTATAATTGATGGCTGGCATTATATTATCGGGAATTGAGCCAAAACTCTATAAACAAGTAAAAAGTTCTTATTGTTTATTGTTCAAAAAAAGTTTTAGTTGTTTATAGATTGTGATTTAGAAATGTACATATTATGTATCTACATATAAATAAATTAATTGCAAAATCATGTGAAATGTCTAATGTTAAAAAAATACAAACATCAACAGAAAGTAGTACTCCCACACTAATACACACACTAATACAATGCACCAAGACAAAAAAAGAAATAGCCATTTAATTTGGAGCAACAGATGAAGTAAACACTGCCGGAAGTGTGTGTGTGTGTGTGTGTGTGTGTGTGTGTGTGTGTGTGTGTTTTCATGAATGTGCTGGGGCAAAGAAATCCCTGCTGCGATTCGCCAGGTTCATTTATGAGGTCACAACCTCATTAGAAGCGAGATTAGAGAGACTTTAGGCGGAAGGATGTTCTCTGTTTCTGGACTCCTAAATCGACCTGTGGACCGTTGGATTTTATTGTCAGAATCAGTGGAATGACAGGTTCAAAAAACAAAGAAAAGAAAATTATCTGAAGCTCACAGCTAAACTAGCTTAGCTTAATTAGCTAATGAGATTTGTTTTTCATATCATAGGCCGTGAAGAACGCTGAGAGAACGGAGACAAGTTTGCCTATTGTGACTTTTACAACAAAAGAAGAAGAAGAATTGGAGGAAATCACTTGAAGAGGCCACAATGGCTGAGAAGAAAGTCAGGTACTTTGTGAGCTTGTGTTTATGGCAACGGTTTTTCTGCAGCAACGTCACCGGAGCTCCATCTGTTTTCTAGACTTCTGAAACCACATTTGTTGTTATCTCGTGTGTGTGTGTGTGTGTGTGTGTGTGTGTGTGTGTGTGTGTGTGTGTGTGTGCGTGTGTGGATTTGTCTGTACTTGTTCCTGTTGTTCACAGCCTCCCTGCTAAGCTGATTAACGGGGGCGTGGCTGGACTAGTGGGCGTGACCTGTGTGTTTCCCATTGATCTCGCCAAAACCCGCCTCCAGAATCAGCAGGGCGCTCGCATCTATAGTGGAATGTGAGTTGGACATCTTTATGAGATCCTATAACTGCTCTTAAGTGACACTCAAGCCTCCACATTGTTCCGGGGTCTTTTATAGGTTAAGGGTATCAGGTTCCTACGCATTAAACAGAAAATATACAGAAATTCTATATACAAGACAGGCGTGTATGTGTGTGTGTGTGTGTGTGTGTGTGTGTGTTGAAACTCTATTATGTTCATTCAACAGTGGTGTAAAATACTTGAGTAAACAGACTTTGTCACTTTACTTAAGTATTTCTGTGTCTACTTTGTACTTGTACTGAGCATCAAAAACATAAGCAACTTTTACCCTCTGCTTGACTACATTTATACTTTAGTTCTTTTAAAATTGGGTACTTTACGACTTTTGCCCAATCCTTCTTGGAATTGGTGACTTGTAAAATGAGGTAATTTTTACACTAAGGTACTTTTACTAATGTATGGTTTTCAGCTACCTTTGTTATTCGACACACACAGACTGGTATATTTTGAATGTTTGTTTTGTTTTATTTTAATGACTACATCTGGCAACGACTGATAATCTCCGAATTCAACATAGTTATCTCAGAAAATGTAAAAATTGTGAAAAAAGTTCAATATTGAAAGCACCTTGTGCCACACGAATTATTTCGCCGGCAAAAATCTTTAAAATCTTTCAGTTTAGATCTGCAGGGTTTGCGATTGCGAGTTTTGTTGTCCAAAAACGACCATTGGCATGATCTGTACTGATTATCACAAGGATATATTAATTGGAAAACGCAAAGAATCATTCTGCGTCCAATTACATTATTAGACAGGCAAAAAAATTACATTAAAGACATGATTGTGTAAAGTGTCCAAGAAATAGGGATAAACACACCCTGGAGACGATAGTGAAACAAAACCCATTCAAAAATGTGGAAGAGTTTAGCAAAGAGTGGACTGCGGCTGGACTCAGTGCCTCAAGAACCACTATGTACAGACGTCCGCGAGTTCAGCTGTCGCATTCCTGCTGTCAAGCCGCTCTTCAACAACAGACAGTGTCGGACGCGTCTCGTCTGGACGCTGAAGACAAAAAGCGCCAGACTGATGCTGCTGCTGCTGTGTGGTCCAAAGTTATGTTCTCTGATGAAAGTATGATCATGTTCTCCACCATCAGAGCAACCAGAGCTATAGTTTCACTGCTTGCGCGCATGTGTGCGTGTGTGTGTGTGTGTGTGTGTGTGTGTGTGTGTGTGTGTGTGTAACTTCACTAGATGGTAAAAAGCAGAGCACACTTTCAATACGCCCCATAGTGACCTAGTGACAAACTCAATCCTTTTTTTTGGTATAAGTTTACACTCAGACTTACACACATGAGATATGACACACACACACACACACACACACAACACACACACACACATACATAATGTATATACCGTATATCTCATCACATACTTTGACATGTCGCCTGTTTTAATGAGAATTTTTTTGTATTTGACAACTAAATGTGTGTAGTCTCTCTTGTTGTGAAGGTTGGACTGTCTGGCGAAGACAATTAAAATGGAGGGATACTTTGGCATGTACCGAGGTTAGTGTTTTTGAGTATAACAAGGTTATTTTGCGTACAGTATTTTTCTATATTAAATATTATAATTTATATTGTATTATAATTTAATTCCCATTTCACATTTTTCTCTTTTCACCAAACGGAGTAGCGCTTCAAATTTAAAGACGTTCATTGTAATTTATTGTAAAATACAAATTTTGAAATCGATATTTTTTACTATATTTTCTCTCACTGATTGCTTTATTGTCACAGGGAGAGTGGCGTGAATGGCGCTAGACTGTTCATGTAGATTATTTTAACGACAGACACGGATCTTTTCCTTCTAGTTTGTAAAGTGACGGTTGTGTTGGTGTTGTCTTCCTCTCAGGTGCAGCCGTGAATCTCACACTGGTGACGCCAGAAAAAGCCATTAAACTCGCTGCCAACGATGTGTTCAGACAGAAGCTCTCCAAAGATGGGTACATATCTGTCTGTCTGTCTTTCCATATGTGTCTACCTATCTGTTTGTCTGTCTGTCTAGCACCAGTGTTTGTCCATCAATCCATCTGTCTGTGTTTCAAAATGTGTCTACCTGTCTGTCTGTCTGTGTATCTTTCTATTTAGCTATCTGTCATTCTGTCTGTCCATCCTGTCCATCCATCCACCTGTCTGTCTGTCTGTCTGTCTGTCAGTCTAACACCAATGTGTCTGTCTGTCTTTCTATTTAGCTATCTGTCTGTCTGTCTGACTGTCAGTCTAGTGAAAGACTGTGCCTGTCTTTCTATTTAGCTGTCTGTCCATCCACCCATCCATCTGCCTGTGTTTCCAAATGTGTCTACCTATCTGTCTCTCTGTCTGCCAGTCTACCAGTGTGTCTGTCTTTTAATTTAGCTATCTATTTAGATGTTTGTCCGGCCATCCATCCATTTGTCTGTCTGTCTTTCGGGCTTTCCGTATCTGTCTGTCATCCTACTTCTTTGTCTAAAGCCGGCGTACCAGCTATCTGTCTGTCTATTTATCCATGTGTCCGTCTGTCCATATACATACCTGTCTGTTTATTTGTCTTTAAGTCTGTCTGTATCTACTGTCTATCTATCTCTCTGTCTGTCTTACTGTTTAGCTGTCTCTCTGTCTATGCATCTGTTGATATTATTGTTATTATTTGTCCATCCATCCATTCATCTTTATATCTGTCTGTCAGACTGTCTGTTTTTCTTATACCCCCCCCCCACACACACACACGCGCACTTACTGTAAATTGTAATACACACACATGGTGTTGAATACAGTGATATTTTTTTCATTTATCTCTCTATTCATTTAATACTTTTAACACACCAAGTTAGTTGTTTAATTTTATCAATCCCAAACCTTTCTTAAAAACACATATCACAAATTCTGCATTTCATTCTTTGCTTTTTTACATTTCACACCTGTGCCCACCATAGCAAGCTGGCACTGTGGGGTGAAATCCTGGCGGGCTGTGGGGCGGGAACCTGTCAGGTGGTGGTGACCACACCCATGGAGATGCTGAAGATCCAGCTGCAGGACGCGGGCAGGCTGGGTACGTGGAATCTAGACTCGAACGAGATCAGTCGGAGATACTGGGAACTATTGGCTACAATTCAAATGCTTGTAAAGGAGAGCTGTCGTGCTCGCAACAGTAAAAGGATAAGAGATAAAGTTATTTAAATAAATGATTACCGGTATAATATAGAGAACATGCTAAATAATAACAATCTTTATAAAGGCCATCATTGCAAACACACATTATAGAAACTTTCTTACAGAGCGAAATATTGCACATTGCACATTAATTCATAAACATAAATTATTACACTTGATACACAAGATTGAGAAGTCTGATAATAAGACAGACTCATACAGTATATAGATCTATCTATCTATCTATCTATCTATCTATCTATCTATCTATCTATCTATCTATCGTTCGAGACAGACAGATAGACAGACAGATAGACAGAGTATATGAACAGACAGACAGATATGTATATATTTTATAGTATATAAAATACACTTATATGCATTAATATACATATGTACATGCATACATTAAGTATTAAGAGTACGTATGTTGAACCGAGCTGTTTTTTTCTCACAAGCTGCTCAGCGGACGGTGGCAGCCTCTGCTCCGGCCCCGACCGGGGGTCCCACTGCTTCCCTGGTTGCCTCTCGGACCGCCCAAACCGGGACACACGCCACCCCGCGCCCGTCTGCCACCCGTATCACCCTGGAGCTGCTGAAAACCCGAGGTCTGAGAGGACTTTATAAGGGTGCGGGAGCAACGCTCATGAGGTCAGCTTACACACAACTCAACATGTTAGTAAAACTCGGACAAGCGGCGGATGATGTTTAAAGCTGGAAAATGTGTATGAAAATGTCTGCTAGAAAATAGTGTGTTTAGAGAGACGTATTTGACCATATTACAATGTAGTGTCTGTTTTTTTGGAAGCTGTTAAAAGCTGAAATTAAATACACGTTTAATAACACTGTAATTATTAAATTAATACTTAACAAAAAGCAAATATTCGATTTGAAATATTCTAGCTAAATCAGATTTAGAAGTAATTTAAAGCTTTCTGAGTTTTGATTTATGTGGTGAGTTTAAAAATCTGTGTTAGCAAACAGTCCTGGATTTTATATTTTACTTTTATATTTTTTTTTTGTCATTTTTTTTGTCCAAAGTATAACATGATCAACTTTCATTTTCTTTAAACATTTTACATATTAAAAGTCTTTTTTTTTCTCCCTGTAAACTGGTGGTGTAGAATAATGACTCTACTAATGTTCCTAGATAAACATTTCTTCAGTCAAACAAAACAACATTTGGCATCAAGACTTTTCAACAACAACCTTTCTTTTCTTTTCTTTTCTTTTTTTTTTTTTTTTTACAAAGCTGTCGATTAAGTGTCTAAGGAATTGCTCTTTCAGCAAACGCACATCATTCAGTACAAAAGAAAAGCTTTTTTCCCCCTTGTGACCTCTGACCTTTGCGTTTGACCCACCCACCCACACACACACAAATAAACCCACTCACCTATCCAATCAGCCCCTCCCCCCTGCTCTCTCTGTAGTGATGTAATCCCATCTGAACTGAAGTAACCTACCAGCTGTCAGATCTGATCCGTCATTCTCCACTTCCTCTAATTAACAGTGGACCGAATTCTCCGCTTAACACGACCATTCCAACAAGAATCATCACAGCTCGAGTCGACCAGGGAGAAGTCACATCATGCCTCTTTATACCCGAGCATCTCGGCTTAAATCATTCTGCGCTCATGTATGAAATCAGATTAGTGCAACTGATCAAAAATATAAAACGTAATTTTCTAAGACACGAACCAAAATGCTTCACACTTTTGTTTGGTTTTATATTGTGTTCATTCTACAAGTTTTTGTTTGAAACTTTTTTTCCGGTTGAACTTCTGGCACTAGCTTCACGTGGGGGTGGGCCTTACTCTGATTGGCAGGTGAGAATGATTCGGAAAAATGAAATAAGCGAAAAAAAACTGAAGCAAAATTCAGATTTTCAAATGCTGATTTTTCAACGTTTCAAATGGATTCAAAAGCGTGAAGATTGAAAGCATTTTCTTCATTTTTTATTATTTACATGGCATATTTTTGGCACTAGTCTGATTCCATACTCATGCGCTTCACTTTTACAGGGTGAAACTAATCAGACTCGGCGATCAATCTAGGCTCATCAATACTGTCCGGCGGCGGTGTCTACGACTGAGGCTCCATGTCTGTTTTCTGTTCAGGGACGTCCCGTTCTCCATGATCTACTTCCCGCTGTTTGCCAACCTCAACTCGGTGGGCCGAGCGGAGCACTGTCCCAGCAAGCCCCAGGAGCGCGCCCCCTTCCTGCAGTCGTTCGTGGCCGGGTGTGCGGCCGGGTCGGTGGCCGCTGTGGCCGTCACTCCCCTGGATGGTGAGATTCAGGCAAGAGGAGTAGAGGAATGCGATACGCTCTCTCCTTCTGAAAAGCTTCCGGCGTGATTTTCTGCTAATGTTTATTGGGTTGAACATTATTGGGCGTAAAGAGCAGTGGACAACCGTACTTGAGTAAAAGTACCGATGCCTTACTGTAAAAAAGACTCCATTACTAGATACAAGTCACCAATTCTTAGAAGACTTGAGTATCCAATTCTTGATACTTGTTGATACGACTTGAGTCGTAAAGTATAAAATTTTAAAAGAACTTGAGTATTTTAGTCGAGAATTTCAGCTCAAACAGCACCAAGATCAGTAAAAAACAAGACACTGTGTTTTTGAGGTTTCATTTCCTATTATAAAAATACAATTTAACATCTCAATGTTTCAAAAAAAAAAGCAATGAGCTAAAAAAGTGCAACCACTAATTCATGTTCACGTGATGTAGCTGATAAATAGCATCTAGCACCTTCAGCATCCTGCAGATGGCAATATCACCTCATTCACCCCTGAAATTAGCCGCGGTAGGACGAGATGCCGACTTGTCACGCTTTAGAGTAACAAGTAACTATAAGGGTACATTGAAATGTAGCGGAGTAAAGAGTACAGATACGCAATCACAAATGTAGTCAAGTAGAGAGTAAAAGTTGCTTATATTTTTTTTATATATTTGTTTATTGTACTGATACAAGTACAAAGTAGCCACAGAAATACTTAAGTAACAAAGTCTGTTTCCTCAAGTACTTTACACCACTGTTGAGCATGCCTGTTTGCGATCACGAGTATGAATTTTAGATTGTGTCTTCTCTATGCAGACTCCAACTGAAATGTATCTAAAAGCTGAAACATTTAATCGTCATTTAGTTTTCTTCTTAAGTCGACTCAATGAGTTCTGGATACACGTGAAAGGTGAAGGGTTTTGTTTAATGGCAGATCAAAACCATTTTATTAATGCCAAAATGTAAGTACAATTTATGATAAAGAATTTTCCTCCCACCGTCCAAAAACACACAGAACAAGCAGTCTAAAAAATTGCTCACAGTTTGTGTCCAGCTGGCCCAAGGCCCAAAGTTGCTGGGATTGGCTCAGACTCCTGGTGACCCAGAAATGTAAAATAGTTTTGGATTGGATGAATGAATTGTAAATGTTTTTTTTAACTTTGTAAAAAAAAAAAAAAAAGTGAAGCATCAGCCAATTTAAACACTATAACTCATCGTCACTGATTTGTCAACAGCTCACAGACATTTGTGAAAAGTTGTCGGTTGTTGATGAAATGTTTAATTCTAATTACACTTAAGATCTCAATATATTTAATGGCTGAATCCCGTGTCCCATGTGACTAACGCAGCAAATAATTTTGTCATTTTCAGTTATAAAGACTCGTTTACAGACTTTACAAAAAGGAGAGGGAGAAGATTCGTACCGGGGTGTCATTGACTGTGCACAGTAAGTGTTTCTGTTTTTCAAATTTTAATAAAGCCTGTCATTATCTCTAAATAATAAAATAGTTTCTCAAATCTAAAGTCTTTATCATTTAAAGAAGCTGGAGAAAAAGGTGAAGGCTGCTTAGACCCGTTCACCAGTAGTGCAGAATTGTACATGTTACGATGCTGTAATTACTGTAAAATGCGAAACCGTTTTTCTTGTGCTTTCACAGGCGCATCTTGAAGCGCGAAGGTGCTTCGGCGTTTCTTAAAGGAGCCACGTGTCGTGCGCTGGTCATCGCGCCGCTCTTCGGCATCGCGCAGGGAGTGTATTTCCTGGGCATCGGGGAGCGTGTGCTGGGGCTGATGGGATAGCGAGTCCTTTCATCCTCCAAACAGTACTGAACCTTCACAGTCCGGGCCTCATATGGGAAGTCAAGGGAAGAGAGAAGAAAACGGAGAAACCCTCACACAACCAACCAAAGGAAGTTCAAAACGTTGCGAGAAGAAGAGCACGATGCTCTCAAAACACTCAATCATGGCCAATATTGTGGGTCAAGCTTCCTTAAATCTGGAACAATCATTCCTTAGGCACGACAGGGTTAACGTTCCGTAGACGTTGGTGTGTTGATTACATTTTTCATGTCGTGTTTGTTGTATTGTAACACTTATAGTCAATTCTGAACACAATTCAAGCTGATTCATTCGTCAGTAGTGATGGAGATTGACCGTAAAGTGTCTTTGAAAGGCCAGTCAAAAATTCCACCTTAATATTTTCTAAAAATTTCCACCTTTAAAGATTAAAAAAATCTGAATCTCTGAGCAAGGAATCATCTCATGGCGCCAGGCTTCGCACCAAGGCCTTGTCTTTCTGAGACGTAGCTGCGTTTATAGACTTAATATAATGACTGTAGGTTGCTTTTTTATTCTTTGTGAAGTTTTGTGCTAAATGAGTGTAAATCAAGTAAAGCCTTATCCTTCAATTGAAGTTTCATGGAATGCATATGTAGGACACTTAAAATGCTGCATTTTGGCAGACGTGTATTTTTTAAAGAGCAGAATTTTAATAAACGTACAATGCAAAGTCCTGGAATCCACATACATTATAGTGAAAAACGCAATGCCTCAATGTATAATGCTTATTTTATTATTAATTAATAAATTCAACCCTTAGACTTCTTAACAGGCAGTTTATGCAACAAAAAAAAAAATCAGCTGTTTTTTATTAGAAAGAATGAACGTTTGTCTTTTTTTTAACTCCTTGTGAAACCCATATTATCGAAAACCGATGGTTTAATTTATTACAAGATGGAACACAAAATGTTGTGTGTCAAGACTCACATAAAATGCTTGGAAATGTAAATAAAACATTGACTTTATTTCTGCAGTACGACACAGCACAACAGGAAATGCACCACACGCACCTTGCGCTGTAAGACACGGAATGAACACTTCCGCGGAAAAAGTCGCTAGCTTAGCTAACACCATTGTTGGCAATAATTCGCATTCCTGAGTGCTGGCCCAAGAAGAAGTTTCCCACGTTTAAAGATGGACTATGGAATGAGCCCTTACTTTGGGCTTTTTTTGTATAAACCTTACGAAAGCGATTAATCCAGAAATCTGCGGTTTGGATTAGCGCCAAACAGCGCCACTCTGATCTCAGGCATCATCTGTGGAGATCCAAAAGTAAATTGTGGATGAACACGAACAAATCCAGTAAAGGAAATAGAAAAAATGGGAATAAAACCACCTGCTGTGACAGAAGATCCAGGCGGCTCTCAAGCGTGTTGGACACCCTGATCCTTCCGTCAGCGTTGAAGAGCTCGACACCTCCTGAGCTGGAGATGAAAAACTAATCGTGAGATATGATTCAGTGGAGTAGAACAAAAGCAGATCTCACATGTCTGGGGAGAGGAAGGTCTTCTCATCAATGTGCACTTCAACATTACTCTTTACAGCCTCTTTGTAGACTGGGATGTTCTTCTTAACAGCGGCCTAGAGGATAGAAAAATCTGGATTATTATCTGCGTAAAAGAAAACGATGGAATCTATTCGGAATCAGCTCACCTGCACTAACTGTACGTCTTCTTTTCGGCAGCGGATCACAACTATAGGCTCCAGCAACTGATAAAATCCCTGTTGGGCCCAAAAATATCATTCAGAGAAGATAAATCACCCATTGAGTTTGAGGATGAAATGCTCTTGGAATTCTTAATTAGTGGATTTCACTTTCGGACCTGTAACACCAGACCTTCCAGAAGAGTGGAGTACTGATTGGGGTCTTTGGCAACGCCGGCCAAGCTTTGTCTCGCGTCGTTCAGAAGATCCTATAAAACACCACATGGATTTTGAGATTAAGAATCTGAGAAATGATAGGGATGTTAAAGGCCTAGAAAGTTGCTAAGAAATATGCTAACACGAATATGTGCAGCATGGTTCTTCCACAGTCCAAAAACAAGCAAATGAATTGTACAATTGCCACTAGGTGGGTGAGTGAATGTGTGTCCTGCTCTGTGATTGGCCGGCCAACAATCCAGAGGGTGTGTCCCGCCTCAAGGGTTGCTGGGACTGGCTTCAGCTCTTAATCCAGAAATGGTGTTTGAACATGGATGAATAGATGGATGGCAGTATATAAATATATAAATACAGTATATAAAAATGTAGAAAGTACACACTACTCAAAAGAACTAAATGTCTGTCCCAAATAAAATGTAAAGAAAAATATAAATAAAAATGAAAAATAAAATAAAAAGTTAATATAAAGTGATATGTACAAAATGTATACATGGATCAGAATTATATACCTTAATCATGTCATCACGTGCTTTAAGCACCTTCAGTCTGGCCTGGTTTTGCAGATTGGACATCTGGCTGTGTTTTAAAACGGATGTAGAATCATACGTAAGAAAGAGAAGCGCCACTCGTTGTCAAAATCTCACATTTTTTTGTGCTGCTCAATTTGCTTTTCTTTCTTCTCGTAGTACTCCATGATCTTCACCCTCTGCGTCTGCACCAATCGTCCCTTCTCAATATTAAATTCTTCTTCGGCCTGGAAGACACACATGCACGGTTTAAAGCTCGTGATGCAGTGATGAATCTCACACGGTTCCTTACGCTACCTTGGCATCGATTTCCTCCGCCTTCTCATTGGCTTCTTGCTCGATGAAGGCCATCATGTGTTTGATCTGAGGACAAAGATGATCCTTGTCAACAGTTTGTCTGATCCAAATCCATTTTTGTTAAAGGAAACAATCAACTCTTGATATTTTGTAGTCACCAACATTTCAGTGATGTGGTAGCATTTGTGACAAGTGTGACATGTAGATATATTCATAATATTCATAGAAACATTAGAAGTTGTCATATTTCAAAATACTGTATAATATTATATTATTATAAACAAATATTATAGTAATATTATTTAATCCTATATGTATATATGAAGTTTTTAAAAATTTCTTTGTATACACATTTATTACAATGTCAAAATTGTGAAGTGATTCTATTTGTATTAACACTAAATATAATAGTTTAAAAATCGTGTTGTAAAACCAAACTTTATATTGTTTCTTTCTGCGTTATAAAATACATTTGTAAAAATTATAAAACACGTTTCACGACAATACAACGTTCGTATAAGTATGTCACACAATGACACAATAAAACGAACTATAATGTTCGTTTTGTTCAGTTTGGTTTAACCGTTTGTATTACTCGCGGTTCTTCTAAAACTTTCTTACCTGTTTCTGTACCGCTGCATCGCTGAGCGCCATGGCTGGTATTAAAGGCACGAGACGAAGAAAGAATATATACTGTATTTATTTTTCCAAATAACGTTTCACTGCGTGAAGAGTACACTAAGAGAAACTATTACAAAACTTTGAAGATACGAAACTTAAACTTAGTTCCGTAGTTGTCAGCTGACGGGAATGTCACGTGACAAAACGTGTCGTGTCACTTCCGCTCTTTTCAGCGTGGTGGTGATCGTTTTTTAACTTTATTATCTTATTTACTTGCTTGAAAAAAGGCTGCGTTAATTTTTAGTCCTAGAATAAATATTTGTCGTTAAAAGACTGATTTGAGCAGTAACGCGGTATTACAAAATACGTTTTAAAGTCTTGATAAACAAAACATAACACACAAACGTGCTATTGTATTATTTTATGGGTTTCACATCATTTTTAAACAATCTTTTAACGATTTTTGAACACCAGTAGTCCTTTTGGAAACCGAGTTCTCTGAGAAACATGAAGCAATACACACCTGCATTACACATCCAAGTATGTTTTCTCCGTGAAACATCTCGTATTTAACTTGCATCAGCACTGATTATTTGATATTACTGAGAACATGACATGTGGTCTCGGTGTATAAGAGCAGCTTTGCGTGGAAGGGAAACACATTAGACAATTCCAGAACTCAACATGAGGTTTATTGTGGCCTTCTTTGGGCTTCTGGCTGTAGTTCACTGCAATTCAAATGGGTAAATTGAGATTGAGCTGAGATTTTACATTTCATAAATTCCTAAACACGTAATTTTACTTTAAAATCTGTTAATGACAGAGATCAAGTTCTCAGAATCCATGCACAGTCCGGGAAGGAAGTTTCCCTTCTGAAGCAGCTGAGAGGGGATGTAAAGGTACGGTACGAAAGGGCTTTTTGTAGATTAACGCACATGTAAAATGTCTAAAATGCAGAATATATTTTCATATTCCATTGCAGCTGGACTTCTGGACTCGCTCCATGTCTCCTAAGCTTCCCGTGGACGTCCGTGTCCCTCACGCCAGTCTGTTTGCTGTCAAGGATTTTCTCCGTACAAGACAAATCCCTTTCACTGTCATGATCTCCAACGTTCAGGTGCGTGTTCAATGTGATTCAGTTCAGTGTGAATTAAATTCAAAATCCAGAAATGGCTGTTGCTGTTTGTCTCAGGAACTTTTGGACAAGGAGAAAGCTGAAATGAATAGGAACGCAGAGTTGGAACAAATGACCAAGAGCTTCAACTTTGCTGCCTACCATGATTTGGAAACAGTTGAGTACATGCACGTTAAATCCAACCTTAACCATGTCTAAGTGTTCTTGCTCACTTTAGATTGACCGTTTTATGGACGATCTTGTTGCTAGCCACCCTGACCTGATCTCTAAAGTCCTCATCGGCCATTCTTATGAGGGCCGGTCCATGTATGTGCTAAAGGTAGAATCTACAACGCACGTTTTATGATAAAGAACAGATTGTGTGTGTTGAGATTATGAAGATCTTCTGTTTATGATGGCACAAGTTTAGCACTGGTGGAGAGGAGAGGCCGGCGATTTGGGTGGATGCTGGGATGCACGCCAGGGAGTGGGTTTCCCATGCGTCGGCTGTGTGGATAGCCAACAAAGTAAGCACTTACTGTTTTTCCTTTTTTTATCCAAACTGTACAAATGTTACCATTACAAATGTGCGAATAAGCGAAAAATTATGGATTTAAATATTAAAACTATATTTACGTATAGTAACCGATCGATATTTTTTGCCCCAACATTTTTATGTGCTCAAACTTTTTTTACTCTTTGTAATTTTTACGTTTTTTCTAATAATTGTTTTCAGGCAGTTGAAAGGTAGCTTTTTTTTTAACTGTTTTGAAACCCTCTAGATTGCAGTGGATTACACTGAAAACCGCGCTCCGATGCCCAGTATTCTCAGACAAATGGACGTTTTCTTGATGATCGTGGCCAATCCAGACGGATATGTGTTTTCCCACACCAGCTCTCGTGTAAGCAGATACTCAAAATCAGACATGAGATGACTTCAAGCATTAATTATGACGTCCTGCGATTTCCTGTAGCCGTTTCACCGCTTCTGGCGTAAGAACAGATCTACAACTTCTAATACAAACTGCCCTGGTGTTGATCTCAACAGGAACTGGGATGTTGAATTTGGTGGTACGTTTATGATCCTCTCAATGTGGAGGTGAAGCGACTTTACTTAGATCAGGGGTGTCAAACATACGGTCCCCAAGAAGGTTTGATCAGGCCCGCAGAATAATTTGAAAGTGGAAAAACATGCATAAAATACTTAATATTTTTAATTTGCTGCATTTCATGGATTATCCGCTAAGGGCGCATTGTTTTCATCAGAGTAGAACGCCATAACACTGAGACTAAAAAAAACCTTGGTCTCTACCTCTTCGCCACATCCTCATTAGCCAATATGTCGTTGTCCAAATGGAGATAAAGTAGATAAAGAGTGCAGAAAAATGGAAGAAAAATGGACCATGTCCTATTTATTTACAGTGATATTTCTAATGAAATATGAGGTAATTCATGGAATGTTTTGTAGAAGGACAGTTAAATTTCAATATGTTCCTAATGTTCTTGTGCCTCTTTACACCAAAACATTGGAAAGACACAATATTTTGGTTAATTAATGGTCTGGCCCTCCTCCTGGGGGTCAGAGCGGAATAGTTTTTTTTATATAATCTTCTCAGTGAATATGTTCTCTAGGACCTGGAGCTGGTGACGACCCGTGTGGTGAAGACTACCGTGGGCCTTCTCCTCATTCTGAGGTCGAAGTGCAAAACATCGCAAACTTCCTCACAAATCATGGCAACTTTAAGTCCTTCATGACCCTTCATTCGTACTCCCAGCTCTTAATGTATCCTTATGGATACAGCGGCAAAAAAGCTCCAGACCAGCCTGAACTTGTAAGTCGTCCATTGCCTTGTCTGTCTTTTTTCGCACTCTTTTCTTCATCTTTTGTGTGTTTGTTGAAGCATGATGTGGCTAACAATGCAAACCGAGCGCTGAACTCCTGGCATGGGACAGTCTACAGAGTTGGGAGCATCTGTAACACCATCGGTAAATACAAATTTTCTAAATGTATAAAATTTTTAAATGTTGATTGGAATTTTTTAGGCAAAATCTGTCTGCCATGTCAATTTTTTTTAATCAAGTGTTTTTCTACTAAATCTGTTAACATGATCTATGTTTTTTCATGATGTATTGAAAACACATCTCATTTTATGATTGCGTGTTTCCAGAACAAGCTAGCGGTGCAAGCGTCGACTGGGCGTATGAGCGCGGCATCAAGTATTCTTTCGCTTTTGAGCTGCGTGACACTGGCGAATACGGATTCCTGCTTCCTGCCGACCAGATCGTTTCCACTGCGAGAGAAACCTGGCTCGCTGTCAGATACATTATGCAGTATGTGTCAGAGCATCCCTATTAAACTAGTATATTACATCAACATTGTAATAAAGGTCTAAGAGCATGTATTTTGAAAATATTTTTTTCCCAACTCACACAATCCTTTGGATATTGTCAATTACATTTCTGTTGTTTTCAATTCTAAATGTGTTAATTCTTAATGTGTAATTCCTAATGTTTTATGGACGACGCAGTGGGTAGAGAAACAAGTTTGGGGTCTTTCTGTGTTTCCCGAAATAGAGGGATTGACCCCTATTTCTTGTGACCCAGAAAAGGAATAAGTGGCTCAGAAATGGAATGAATGGAAAAGAATGGATTTAAATGTACATGATTTAATAAATGCAACTCTATAAAAATGATTAACATCAAAACTAGTCATTGCCAGAACAATTGTATTAGAAACCTCATCATCATCTATGATGTACAACCACATTTTACCATATATATTAATGTAAAATATACACATAAACACCTGGTTTGCTTTATATTTATATTTTTATGTAGCATTTACAATTTTTACTTGTAACTACAGAGTAAATACTTGTACTCTGTGATTTACTCTTTCATAGCTCTATTTTGTTTGCACTGTAATGTGAAAGCTAGAACCGTATTTTCCATCCTGAATAGTTCTAAGTAATTTTACAAAAATAATCCAGAAAATACCTTAAGTGAAAGAATATTAGGAAATGCCGTATATTAATGTTGCACCTTATGTTTGGGGAAGTTGTGCTCCAGTGGGAGGAAGTTGTGGGTTCGACAAATGTAGTCTTTAAGCAAGACCCCCTTCTCCGAGCTTGAGTCTTCATTGTTCGGTCAAATACCGAGATTATAATATCCCCACTGGTGGATTAATAATGTATCCAAATTGCTGTACATGATTGTTTTTGTTAAAATAATTTAATTTTCAAATGCATCATCGTATTGTATTGATCATCTGCTCATTGATTCATATGAAGTTAATGAATTGCTTTTCTACATATTTTTAGAACGACTGAGAAACACACACCTGGAGCAAACACACACACACACACACACACACACACACACACACACACAGCGTGACCTGCTTCAGGACAGAACGGCTGGAGTGTGAATTTCACATCTGTTTCTGAGAGTATAAGACCGGCTGAGCTTGAAAGAACTGCAGAACAGGAAAACATGAGAGTCTTACTGGCCGTGTTCGCTCTTCTGGTCGCCGTTCAGTGCGAGGAGCAATTTCATGGGTGAGTCTGCTCACGTCTTTAAAAAACAAAGTAATAATGGATTTTTATTGCTCTGTTTTATCAGAGACCAAGTTCTCAGAATCTATGCAGACTCTGAGGACCACCTTCAGGTTTTGAAGGAGTTGGAAGAGGATGTGGAATCAGGAGTAAGACATACTGTATATCTAATACTATGATGTTCTGTGACCCACTTTATTTAAAATATTTTTTTTTATCTATTACAGCTGGATTTCTGGACTCATCCCGCTTCTGTCGAGATGCCTGTTGACATCCGTGCTCCTCATGAAACTCTGTTTGCTCTCAAGGATCTTCTTGCTGAGAACCGAATCCCTTTCACGGTCATGATCAGAGATGTGCAGGTTAGAGAATTAGAGTTGTGGGAAGTAATTTAAAGTAAAAGATTGTATTACTTTCTATACTACAAAAAATAAGTTATATACTACAAAAATCTGGTTTTGTAGTAATTCTGATATGTTGGAAGGATGGAAGACTGAGTAGTGTCTATAAATGATTCATTGTTTGGGTGTTAATCTGTCGCAGGAACTTTTAGATGAGGAGAAAGCTGAGATGAGTAGGAATGCAGAGATTGAACACAGGACCAAGAGCTTCAACTTTGGAGCTTACCACAAACTGGAAACGGTTTGAAAATACATGATTTTAAAGATTTCTCTCATGCATTATAGTTTAATAGAATGTGACATTACTCATTCACTTTAGATATATGACTTTATGGACACTCTTGTAAAAAGCCACCCAAAGCTGATCTCTAAAGTGCAGATTGGCAGCTCTTACGAGAATCGTCCCATGTTTGCACTCAAGGTAAAACATTGACACCTTTATTTAACTTTTAAATAATAGCAGATATATTTCTCTTTCTCCCTCTCTCTCTCTCTTTCTTTCTCTCTCTCTTTCCCGGTCTCTCGTCGTTTTGAAATGTTAAGTGTCAAAGTGTGATTTTGTTTACGTCGTTGCATACTTTGTCTAGACATTATTTAGAGTGACGGGCAAATTGTACGGATCAGAAAGACTTCACAAAAATGTGAACAATAAATCAAATCACAAAATGTGTAAAAACAAGCCAGGAAGGAGGTTGTTCCACACTGATTGATTGTCATTCAATCATTGTATAAAATGCCTAGGCATTGTGGGACATCCAACGCATTTCATACTTTGCCAGTCTTGTTTCGTATTCTGGTTTCATATATTTGTGGTAACTTGTACTTTTTTTTACCATTTAAGTATAGCACAGGTGGAGTGAATCGACCAGCTATTTGGATTGATGCTGGAATTCATTCGAGGGAATGGGTTAGTCAAGGATCTGCAGTGTGGTTTTCCAACAAGGTGAGATATTGTACAAAAAGTCAATGAAGCTAGAAACAATAACATTGTTTAAATATTCTGGACCATCCCTTTTAATTTTCCTTCAGATGGCCACAGACTATGGTGTTGATGCCTCGTTGACGTCTCTTCTGGACAAAATGGATGTTTACTTGATGATTGTGACAAACCCAGATGGATACGTCTTCACTCACACCAATGTAACTAACTACTTTAATACGCTTGCTTTACTAGTTAAGCATGTGTTTTTCCAAGTGTGTATTTTTAGAAATGGCTTGTCCTTAGAAAACACACCTGTTGAGGGGGAGACTTGTGAATGGAAAATGGAATTGTGCATGTATTTAATATATGTGTAAAATGATAACTAAGAGAACTGATTACATTTAAATAATTGACTAAAGAGAAAAGAATGTTTTACATTTATTCTAATTTGGAATGAGTAAAACGTGTTTTTTTTCTACCCCCCTTTATTGGGATAATTAAATACTTTTTATTAGGCTTCTAGAGTTCAATCATTTGTAAGTACAGATGTTGAACACAGAGTCTCACAAGCAAATTTAAATCTTCTCATTTCAGAATCGAATGTGGCGCAAAACTCGATCTGTAAACTCTGGCTCTTCTTGTCGTGGCGTCGATCCCAACAGAAACTGGGATTCTAATTTTGGTGGTATGACCATTGTCATTTCATCCCACTGAAATAGTGAACCTCTTCAGTCCCTATGTGTTTCCTCCCCAGGACCAGGAGCCAGCAAGGACCCTTGTTCAGACTCCTACCACGGCCCTTATGCCCACTCTGAGATTGAAGTGAAAAATGTTGTGGACTTTGTTAAGGAGCATGGCAACTTTAAATCTTTTATTTCCATCCACTCTTACTCACAGCTTCTCATGTATCCATATGGCTTTAAATGCACAAATACTCCTGACCAAAAAGAGCTAGTAAGCAAATCGACGATTCATGCCAGTTTTAAAGACATTGTGGCATAAACGTGACACTACGTTTGATATGTTTTGGTGTTTTGTAGCATGCTGTTGGAACCGCTGCAGTGAAAGAACTCGGTTCCCTCTACAACACCAGGTATACGGTCGGGAGCATCTGCAAGGTTATCTGTAAGTAGTTTTTTTTTTTACAACAGTTTGAAAACATTTAACCGTTTGTAGTACCAATTAAACAGTTTGTACTCCACTGCACTGCCACTTTTTGCAAGTTTAATCTTCAACTTCTACTTGCTCTGTTAAAACGTCTTGCACATTTCATTGCACCTTACGTATATATGGTTCTTCATTGTTGCACACCCTGCACATTTTACATCTGTATATAGCTCATCACTGTATATTTTCAATGCACCTGTACAGTCCTATATATTTTATGTCCTATATTTACTTCATAACTGTAAAAATGCCCTTCTGGTTAGATGCTAACTGCGTTTCATTGTCATCAAATGTATATTTGCACAATGACAACAAAGTCTAGTTGGGGAGTTGCAGTCCAGTGGTAGGGGACTTGGACTTGTGTCCGAGAGGTCACAGGTTTGAATCCCCCTACGGCTGGTTCTTGGGCAAGACACTGAAGCCCACAAGCGCCATGGCTTCGGCTGCCCATTGCTCCGGGTTTGTGTGTGTTCACTTCACTGTGTGCACTTGACTGGATGGGTTAAATGTAGAGCACAATTCCGATATGATTTGCCATATTGACAATCTCACTCAACAAACAAGTTCGACTGGAAATCTTTGAAAGTGAGTGACTTGCATTCAGTAGTCTCAATTTTAATCACTAATCTTTTTATTTGTAACATTTCAGACCAAGCAAGTGGTGGAAGCATTGACTGGACGTACGATATCGGCATAAAATTTTCATTTGCGTTTGAGTTGCGCGACACAGGCCTGTATGGATTTCTGCTGCCAGCCAACCAGATCATTCCCACGGCAGAGGAGACGTGGCTCGGCCTGAAAAATATTATGGAATATGTTCGTGATCACCCTTATTGAGTGAATTGTTGTAAAGCTGTAATTAAGATTTGATAAAAGTCTTGGGTGCGACACTATAAACTTACTGTATTTATTTACAGTATATTAAAGGGCATCAGATTTCACTTGTGTGGGCTTTTTAATTATTAATTTAGTGTAATATATCGGTTTCATTGTACATAAAAATACATGTTAGTAGATATGATTAAATATGTCATTAAGTGTGTCCCATTTATTTCTCTCCCATTATTTTTTTTTTATTTATTTAAGAAACGTAAAAAAAAAGAAAATAAAATTAAATGAGCGCTGCAACTAGTAAGTTTAAAAGTTCGTACTGATTTACATTATTTCCAATAATTCCTCAACGTGACCGACGTTTCCCGCTTCAATTTTTTTTCTTCCTGTCAGACACTTTCCTCAGACAACGTGTCTGTTACTCACTCCGTCAAACATGGGTTTCCTGAAGCAATTAGATGTTGAAAACTTCAAATCCTGGAGGGGAAAGCAAACGATCGGACCTTTTATGAGGTTTAACTGCATTATTGGCACAAATGGATCAGGTGAGATCGCTAATATAACGAACTACCTTATTAGCCAAATTAGCCGAGATTGTTGTTAATTTGACATTTTTTTAGCGGAAAAAGTTCGTCGGTTTCTAATTTATTACTACTGATAAGTGTTTTGATTTCGAAAGTGTATTAGACTTCTATCCGTTTAATTTTAGAATCTATCGTACTGTTTTAATAATTCGCGGCCTAATTGGATTCGCCGTCGACGTTCCGAGTTTGGGCGCGTCATTATAGTTTCGGTTAGATATTTGAATTTTTTTTATACACGTGTTTTATACATTTTTATAAACCAAATGCCATTTTAGAACGACAACTTGTAACATACATATTATGACACATGAATGAATTGGCTATTTAGTTAAACATGATAGGGCGTCTATATGTTTAATGTGGATTTTGTTTGACTTTATGTCCTTTTTGTCAAGGCAAATCTAATGTCATGGATGCTCTTGGATTTGTGATGGGAGAGCGAGCGGGACATCTCAGAGTCAAACACATCAAAGATCTCATCCACGGAGCCCACATCGGCAAACCCGCCGCCACCACTGCCAGCGTGTCCATGATCTACTGCACAGACGAGGATGAGGAGCTTATCTTCAGCAGATACATCCTGGGTGAGACATCAACATGTGGGATGATGGGATGTAAAAACCAACTGAGGAATTTGTCTTCTCTAGGGGAATCATCCGAGTACCGCGTGAACGGTCAACAAGTAACTTTTGCCAAGTACACCAGCGAACTTGAGAAGAATGGATTCGTGGTGAAAGCGAAGAATTGTCTGGTGTATCAGGTGCTTTTCCCGCTACTCACTGTATAACATGGAGTCCTTGTCGTTTCATGATTTGTTTTTTCCTCAGAATGCCGTGGAGTCCATCGCCATGATGAATGGAAAAGAACGAACAAGGATGTTTGAACGAATTAGCCGCTCTGGAGAGCTGAGTAGTGAATATGACGCCAAGCAGGCAGCCATGCAGAAAGCCAAAGAGGACACTCAGTTCCACTTTAACAGGAAGAAGTCGGCTACAGCCGAGAAGAAGCAGGTTTTTAAAGACAAGACTGAGGTCCGTCACAAAGATAGCTTCTTTTGATTAATTGTAGAATAAAATGACGTTTTTTTTTGGCTGTGTTTTATCTCAACAGGCAGAAAAATACCAAGAACTTGTGGAGGAACTCCAAGAAAGCAAACTGGAAGTGACCCTCTTTCAGCTCTTTCACAATGAGAGAAACATCGAAAGGCATTCAGACACACTGAGGGAAAGGCAAGAGGCAGGTTCACAGCATCAGGCAAGCCTGGATGTCCTGGAACAAGCGTTGAAAAGCCGTAAGAAAGAACATGGTCGCCTAGGAAGAGAGCTTCAGCAGCTGGAAAAAGAGATCAGGTAAAATTAATAAGCTTTATAAATAACTCTTTTTTTTTTTTAAATAACTAACTTTTTTTTTTAACAAATTATACACTTAATAATACACATGTAATAAACAATTTCTAAACTGTTACTGATTTCTAAACAATTTACTTTTATTTATAACACACACTCACACACACACACACACACACACACACACACACACACACACACACTTGCATTTACAGGGTCCCACTATTGCCTTACACACTAACCCCAACCATCAAAATATTCTCTTTCCTTTCACTCCATTGTTAACAAAAACTACATTTAATTTATATATTTCTCTATCTCAGACACAGTGTCTGAGATACAGAAATATATAAATTAAATTATAAAAAAATAGACGCTAGAATAATGTTTGAAGTAAAACCTAAATTTTTACCTCTGCCTTAATGCCCAGCCAAAGGTCCCCATTAGTGACCTTAGATTTTCTAAATGAGCGTGACACACTTCAGACCTCTTAAATTCAATTGAGACCGTCTCCTTCTAGATCTCAAGAGCAGATTCTCAATCAGCAAAGACCTCAGTACATCAAAGCCCAGGTGAACACCTCTCACCACGAGAAGAAAGCCGAGGAGGCGCGTAGAACCCTCCAGAAGACCCTTAGCCAGCAGGGCAAGAAAGAGCAAGAACTAGAAGAGTTACGAGGCGAGTTGAGTGAGCTGGAGCGGGCTTGGAAGTTTTCTGAGAGACAAATGGAGAAAGAGGCTCAAAGAGGAACTGGAATCCAGCTGAATGAAACCCAGGTTACATCTGAATGATGTTTTTTTTTTTATTAAACATGTTCAAATGTTTGCTTTTTTGAAAAATTCTTACAATTAAGTTCACATTTTTATCCTACTCGTCCTGAATTCCAAGACTAAAGAGAAAAAAATGAAGGGAAGTTTCGCATGTCAGGTATTAACTGTTGATTGGTTAATGAAGAGTATGAATTGTAAATAATATACAAGCAATACTTGCCGGTAAATATTTTATATTAACATTTTATTAACATTTATTTTTGAAAATGTAAATGTATTTTAAAAAACTTTTTCATTTTAAATGTAAAATACGAGTAAATTTTGAAGACCTGTTATAATCTTCGGCTGTTTAACGTAGCTTGTTGGAAGTAACTGTCAAATCATCTACCCGCAGAACAATTTATATTATTGTGTGTTATGTCTAGACATATGTATATTCATGGTTCACACACTGTTCTCAGATGGAGCGTTTTAAGGAACTCAAAGAACTGGCTAGAAAACAGAGCGCTGTGTTAAACCAAAACGCGGAAAACCTGCAGTGGGAAGTGAAGGCCGACTACGAGAAGCTTCAATTCGACCTCAGAAGGAAATCTGAGATACAGGTAAAAGGTTTTGGTCATCATAAGCAACCCATAACAATACTACAAAAAATGACAACCACTTGTGATTTTTACATAAATAAAACTGATGTTTGAATGATAATGGTGAGACCAAAATGTGAATTCTTGTTTTGCAGGAAAATATTAAACATTCTCAAGCTCGACTGGAAGACTTCAGCCAAAGAGCGGAGAAGCTGGAAGACTATGCCCACACCACCAAGTATGTCAATCAAGATATTTTGACTTCCTCTACTAGGATCTACTAGAGATGTGGCGAGACACTTATCCCACAAGACGAGACACTTGGTTCAACGAGATGAGGCTAGATTTAGATTTATTTTTTTAAATAAAAAAAATCAATGATAAAATTAATGGAGAGCAATAGTATTTTATTTAACAAAAACATTCAAAAACTGTTGATGCATTTTCATAATCACCCTTTTGAAATTTCACCCTTTCTATTTCATTAATTGCATGCTGTAATAACATACAAAATATAACGCTATTAATTGCCAGGCAAGTAATGATTACAAATGATTACGATTACAATAAATTACAATTATTGCCAATAGTATAAATAATAAAAACAGCACACATTTTTTGTTACACATAGGCAATAAACAGACTATTTATAAACAAAGACAAGTCTTCCTTTAACTTGCAAAGAATGGTTCGAGTTGAACTTTTTGGCTTCAAGTTCAACTCGACATCAATGTACTTCATTATAATTAAATTCACTGTGTACATTTTAGCTCTGAAAGCAATACATTTTGTACATTTTTACACGTTGTTTAAGTTGAACAAGCTGCACCAGAGAACATTACATGGCAAAACAGATCACAACAAAAAACATTATTTATTGATACTGTCCCGTCAGAGAACAAGTGAAGGAATTGAGGTTATTTCAGGGCCACAATTAGCACCTAGGCCGAACTTTGGACATGCCTGTCGCACCACGAGATCTCGTCACACCTCTAGTATCTACTTCATGTTCCTGTTCATCTTTAGATGTTCAGAGGAATTTACTAGATGGTTTAGTGACTCCTTTTAGTCGTGTTTCAATAAAATAGACTTTAAAGGCAGCATTTAATCTGTGTTTCTTTGCAGTGAAGCCCTGAAGAAGCATCATCAAGAGGAGGAGGATCTGTCTGTCGAGCTGGAGAGAGGACGTGCGCGGCAGGTGGAGGTGAATGAGGAGCTGGCTCAGGTGCTGGTGAAGCTGCAGAACGCCCGTCTGGACAGACAAGAGAACAGTCGACAGCAGAAGCGCGATGAAGTCCTGGAAAACCTCAGGAGACGTTTCCCTGACGCTGTGGTAAACGACAGGGATTCAGCAGACTCCAACTTTAGTGCAGATTTGTGGCTTCAGCATTTTTTTTATTTATTTTGGAAATAAAAGGTTATTTTGCAGTGTGCAAAACAGATATGTTTTAAAAGAAAAATGTTTACATTACTAACACTAATTTACTTGTATAAATTGTATTAGGGCTAGGCAAGTGAATGAAAAGTAATCAAACTAGAAATTTTACTCATTTTTAAATAGCATTTTTTTTTATTACTTTCCCATGAAAAAACACAGTCGTATGCCATTTGCCGTCATGTCGAGCGCGGAGAGCTTAGAGCAGATTAAGCAAAAAAACAGCACGGCCTCTGTCGTTTTGAACACATTTTGGCTTCAGGAAGGACGACTAGAACAAAGTTAACATGTTGCAGAAAAAACGTTTCTGACACCCAAACGTAACACGACACATTTGTAGCTTCTCATTAGAGCGGGTTTCAGTTTGAGTCGAAACATTGTTACCTATTTGTTTTTAGAAAAGAACTGCTCATTTTAATCTTTAAATAAGATATTATTGAAAATTATTTATTTTGTTTCCAAATGTGAAAGTTATCTATTAAAAAAAAAAAAAGAACAACTAAGGGCAAAAGAACATAATAATATATATAATTATAATTATATTATAGTTTTTAGGCCAAATTGCCCAGCCCTACTGTACAGCTTCTCTGGAACTAAATATATTCGTAATAAATCCTAATGTAAAAATATAAATGCTAATCATATGACGTAAATGACGCATCACGTACATGTAAAAACATGATTTAGTTTGTAGAATGTCTGTGCTTTTATGCACTAAATTCCAATGTGTAGATTTTTATCTAAAAGTGTATTTTCCTTCTTTGTAGTGTGGGCGCCTACTTGACCTGTGCCAACCCATCCACCCAAAGTACCAGCTCGCCGTCACCAAAGTGTTTGGAAAGAACATGAACGCTATTGTTGTGACGAATGCCACAACAGCTCATGAGTGTATCCGCATTCTGAAACAGAACCAAGCTGAACCTGAGACGTTTCTGCCTATTGACTACATAGATGTGAGTGGGATGAAGATGTCAAAGAGACTCTTCACTTCCTGTCAGCGCCTTCCTACATTAGAATATTATTCATTACATTAGTAGAATTTACTCTCCTGATGATCACCCTCCTGCTTTAGAATAAAGCTTCTGCCATAATGCTCACACCGTAAATGAAACTGTCATTTTGAGATCTTCATTTCTCATCACTCATCAGCGCATCCTGGTTTTTAATGTATCTGCAGGTTCGGCCTCTGAACGAGCGTCTTCGGGAAGTGCAAGGAGCTAAGATGCTGGTGGATGTTGTTCAATGCGCTCCGAACGTGCCGATGCTGAAACAAGTGGTGCAGTTTGTATGCGGCAATTCAATGGTGTGCGATACTTTAAAAGACGCCCGTTGCATCGCCTACGAGGGCCGTGAGAGGCTTCAGGTGAGTACAGACAACTTTACTCCTACCCAGAATGCACTGAGCATCAGGTAGGAATAAAGGATTTAAATGGAAAGGGATTGTTGGAGCGTTTAAGGATGTTCACACTCCTCAAACAAGTAAACAAAAGTTTTGCTCTGGCCACACCGATAACCAGTGGTGTAAAGTACCTGAGTAAATTGATTTGTTACTTTACATAAGTATTTATTTTTTTTTTGCTGCTTTGTACTTGTACTGAATATACAAAATGTAAGCAACATTTACTCTCTTCTTGACTACATTTATGTTAAGCTAGTTTAAAAATTGAAATGCTGTAGTAGTCAATTATGAAAATAACCTGTTGTAACAGGTGGAATGTTTTTTTTTTGTTCTTTTGTACGTTTTATTAAAACTTACTGTAATCCATGTTTAGCTAGTTTAAAAAGCGAAATAGTCGTCAATCATGAAAATAACCAGTTGTAACAGCTGGAATGTCTTTTGTTTCTGCGAACAGACAGTGGCTCTTGATGGCACCTTGTTTCAAAAGTCTGGTGTGATCTCTGGTGGCTCCAGGGACTTGCTCAAGAAAGCCCGACGCTGGGAAGAGAAGGACATGAGCAAGCTGAGCGAACGGAAGGTGCGACTGATGTCGGAGCTTCAGGTACATCATCAACTTCCTCAACACAAGAAAATACTACAGCCAATCAGAGCTCGTGTGGGGACGGCAGTCAAATCAGGTAATTGACTGTAATGATATGCTCAGGACCTGATGAAGCTGAGACGTAAAGAGACGGAGCTGAACCAGATCCGAGCTCAGTCGCTGGGAAACCAGACTCGCCTCAAATACTCAAACTCAGAGCTGGAGTCCTTACGGAAGAAGAGCATCCCAGCGTGTCATGCTGCAAGTCTCGCTCCCTTCCAGTTACACACATTCTTCTTCCGCTTTTTATTTAGACAGCCGTACATTTTTCTTTTTATGTTGTGAAACTATGACTTTTTGTTTATCTTTTTTTTATATTCCTCACTCTCCATCGGTCTCATCTCTCTTTCTGTATGTCATATTTTATTTCTCACCTGCTTTTTCTTGTAATAAAGGCTATTTTTATAGATTTTTTTTCCACTTTTGTTTATCTTTGTTCTATATAACTCTCTCTTTCATTTCTCCCTGTCTCCATCGGTCTCATATCTGTTGTCTCTCACCCGCTTTTTCTTGTAATGAAGGCTTTTTTTAATTGATTATTTTGTGTCTGTTTTTCTCTCTTTGTCTCCTACTGTTTCTGCATCTGTCCATTTCTAACCTCTGTCAGTCTTTTTCTAATTTCAATATATCTTAGTTTATTATAATCTTTATTATAATAGCAATATATCTTTGAATTTAAAGGCATTCTATTCCTTTTCTATAATTTTTTTTCTCTCTGTCTATCTGCATTTGTCCATTTGTCTAGCTATTTTGTTCTCTAGATCTAATTGGACTTTTATTTGCCTAATCTATCTATGTTTCTTTATTTCTCTCACTGTCTTAACTGCTTTTTATCTATCGGTTTCAACATATGTCTATTTGTTAATGTACTCTCCTTTTTTGTTTTTGTTTAAATGAACAGGAGATATCTCGGCTGCGGAGTGAGCTCTCCAACAATGAGGCTCAGGTGGAAGTACAGTCCAAGAGTGTGGAGCAAAAAGAAAAACACTTGAAGGACATTCAAGACCAAATCCATAAGGTAATTTTTTTTTTTGCTTGATTCTTTAAGGGGAGAAATGTATTTTATGGTTGTCATTGCTCTGCCATTTTGGAATGTTCTCCTTGGTTTTAGATGGAAGACGTGGTGTTTGCAGACTTCTGTGCCGACATCAGTGTGGATAACATCCGTGAGTACGAGCGGGACTTTTTCAAACTGCAGCAGGAGCTTGAGAAGAAGCGGTAAGACCTGTCAGTTGAAATGTGTCAACTCAACTTTATTTGTAAAAGCACTTTTGACAAAAAATGCAAACTGACAAACGTGCTTGAGGATCATATGTGCAGATGTCACATTTAGAAGCAGGACCTTACTTCAACTTTAGAAGCAGTACTTCTAGAATGATCCGTAGTATTTAGAAGGGATAGAATCCTAATGGAAGAATTTGATTAAACATTTTGTTGGAAAAGGGAAAAACATTATTTAGTTGGAGTGATTCTTTAAAATAATTCTAATAATTAGACAAACTTGTTTGGCAAACATTGCTGGAAGCTATATCTTCAAGTGTTCATCAAAACAGAGATCAAGTCGATATCACGCTACATAGAACATGATCTCTTTATTAAATAGTGTTTTTTTCTGTAGCATATCTATTAATATATAGATTAATAAAGACTAAAACTGATTTTTTTTATTTGATCTTAGATTTTTTTATGTTTATCTTATATGTTCACTTACTTTTGAAGCACGTCTAGATAAATAGCTTCACATATGCACGTCATACTTCACTCCACATTTCTGCTTCTTGCTAACTGAAATAATGTTTTCTTGATTATATTTTTATATAGAAGAATATAAAAAAGACTCAAATTCTGGTTGTTTAACCAGAAAAACATGTCAACAAAAAAAGCAGAAAATCGTAAAAGCATCTGATTTGCAAGGAAACATTATTGTCATCAGACACATACACTAAAATCCAAACATCTTTTTTTTTATCTTTGATGATAGATTTTTGTGTATGGTCCATGTGCTTCTTGACTGACACTTAATGACGTCTGGTTGTCTTCTCAGACTGCAGTTTGAGTCCCAGCGAACACGTCTAACTGCGCAGATGGAGTATGAACAGGCACAGCTGGACAAAAACTACAAACAAGTCAAAAAGATTGAAGAATCGATTCAAAAAGAGAAGGACATCATCCTCAGCATGAAGGAGGCAAGATCAGGATCTTTTTCCATTTCTTCTACGACGTTAGATTCAGGTCATTCAGTAATGTCTGTTTCCCATTTTCCCACCAGAACGAAGACCAACTTATTCTCGCCATGGAAGAGACGCAGTCCAAACTCCAGGACCTGAACCAGCAGCTGTCTGAACAGACATCCGCAGTCAAAGTGGTCAAAGCGGAACTGGACAATGATGTGAAAGAAGTGCAGGAAAAAAACAGGTCCGTGTTGAGTTTGACATCACTACACTGTATGAATTGATTGAAAACCTGTTGTTTGTTCGGCACAGAGAGCTGGTTAAACATCAGATGGAAACCATAAGCATTGAATCGGCGCTTGAACAGCTCCGACTGGCCAAACACAACCTGCTTCTGGGCTGCAAAATCGAAGGCCTTCCTTTTACGCTGATCTCTGGAGCGCTGGATGACATCAGTGACATCGAGGTGTGAGCGGATCACCAGGCCTGACACTATAATAAAAGCACTACGTATTTAATTGGACTTTATTTGTGCTTAATTCCAGCTGGATTCAGAGAGTCCAAGCATCAGCACTCTTGAGATTTACCAGCGAGAAGCACAGATCCAGTTTGATTATTCCACACTTGACCACAACCTAAAGGTGGAGGTGTTCAAAAGCACATATCCTATTTACTCGCTTATAAGACCATTTTTCCTTAAGATTTTTGGCTCAAACTGTGGCTTTTAAACGACGTTTTCAGACATAGACAATAGTTTAATCAGAACAGTGCAAGTATTTCATTCTTTCTCGCAAACACAAACAACAGAGACGCGTGCGAGGTAATTAAATTAACATTTATAAAGTGAATTAAATAAATCTTAAAAAGCGAGTTATTACCGGTAAAACCAGTAAACAGGAAAATCTACTGTTACAATCATGTCACAGAAGATGATCAGATGTATCATTTAAGCGGAATGTCGTTGAGTTCGCTAAAGGACTGCAAATAAAAACGGTCCAGGTTCTTCTGTTTTTTTTTTTGTTGTATATTTTCTTTTCCTTGCCAATGTTGCGATTGTACAAGTTCAACGCAAAGTCGCTATGCAGAAAGAATAGAGTCATTAAAAAAAGATTGTAGCTTGATCTTCTGGTCATAGCCATAGTCTTAACACTGATGAACTATGGACACTGGACAGTTTTTTTTTTTTAATTACTCTGTTTTTCCTAATTACGTGTACTGACTTTGATCTGAGAAAAGCGCCATAACAATAAACTTTGGAGAACGAAGGAAGTAAAACTACGAAGCGCTTCAAAGACTCTGAGAAAACCGTGCTGGTGCCTCACGGAGACATATATATTTTTCTCCCTCTAATCTTAAATCGAAATTAATAAAACCCAAAGTTAGTTTTCTACTAATTTCTTTTTTTCCCCACTTTTCTCTGCTTCCCTTCTTCCATGTCCCATCATGGGTCTAAACAGAATACTTATCAGCGAGTCATCTTATAAGCGAGTAAATGACGTTTGTTTCACACATGTGATCTGATTTAAATGTTTGTGCTTGTGTTTTTAGGCTCTGGACACGGAGAGTGAGGTGGCGGCTGAGTTAGAGGCTCTCAGACAGGCCTGCTCCGCCCGAGAGTCTCTGCTCATGACGATTCGACCTCCAAACCTGAAGTCCCTTGAGAAGCTCCAAGACGTCAAGGAGAGTTTCCGTGAAGTCATGGATGGTACATAACACAACTTGGCCATCTGTGTTTTTACCATTAGCGATTTAGTTTTTTTTACTACATTTCTACTAACAAAAGTCACATTCTCATTACTCGTACTCGTTAAGTGTCCGCCAATAACAAACCGGGGTTAATGCCCCGCCCCCAGTGCCGCTTCAGCTCAGACTCATTATTCAAACAAGCATTGGCAAACATTGCTACCGATACTTGTCCACGTAAACTTGAATTAGACGAGTGTTTGGAGATGAATTATTTTTAGAGGAAGTGGGATTCAAACAATTTTATCTATATTCATTAACAGCGTTCGAAACCTGTGCACAAACCTGTAAGAAGTCCAGTCTGGAGTTTGAGAAGGTGAAGGCCAAGCGTTTTCATCTCTTCAACCAGTTCTTTGAACACGTGTCTATCAGCGTTGACGAAATCTACAAGAAGCTCTGCAGGAATGTCAGCGCACAGGTTAGTTTCAAATGTCCTGATTTTTTTATTCTAACTCGTTTCTGTTGAGAAGCTCAGTTTCTGTTGTTAGGTCACAGTGTCTCATCTCTTCTCTTATTACCCTATTTACACGAACATGATCACACCTTTTTTCCCCAGTTGTAGAAGCTCAAAATCAGCGTGTATTTGCGGTGTGCTTATATGTGCATAAGTATGGTAGGTACATTTAAGTAAAATTGTTTTTTAGGCCATTCTCAGTCCTGAGAACTCAAACGAACCCTACTTGGATGGAATTGACTATCACTGTGTGGCTCCAGGAAAACGATTCATGGCGATGGACAACCTGTCAGGAGGAGAGAAGTCCATCGCCGCTCTTGCTTTAATTTTCGCCATTCACAGGTAAATAAAAAAAGTTTTTGTAGGAAAAACAATTATTGTGACTTACTAATGACAAGAACACCGTTTTTTTCTCATTAGTAAGTTTTTTTTTTTTTTTTTTTCGTAATGATAAACATTATTAACCTGCTTTCAAACAATGTAAAATTCTGAAACATTGGTCAATTTTTTTTTGTTATTTCATAATTTTGATCAGGTAGTTTAAATTGTCTAAACCTGTTTTAAGCTAATTTTGTAGTTGTGAACATAGCTAAAACGAAATTTTAAATGTAAGCGTCTCTTTATTATTTGCTTCAAAAGAGGGTCTTGTTCCTATTTTCAGAATGAGCATTGGTTTTTTTTTTTCAAGGTTTACCATAATTTTTATAAATTGCATCATCATTTCATATTTAGCACAAGACAACAAATAAATATACAATAAATATGTATTTACCTTAATAAATCTTACTAGACAAAGCCACAGTGACTTTCAGTTTGTAAGAAGCAGAAATTTAGTTCTCAACTTTCAAAATTCAGTTTTGAAGTTTCTACTTCAAAAGTTAAGCCAGTGTTTGTGTATATGTAGACTCATGTTGTTTGTTGACTTCATCGATTCAATATTCCTTTTGAGCAACGTTCACATATCTCTCAGCACTGTCAGTCAGAATCAACATCAGAACTGTAGTGAACGTCAGTCTATCTTCTGCATGACTGCGGTCAGTTCATATCAGACCCTCCGTCTTCACCAGGTCTTATTTTCAGACTTGGTCTTCTAAACATCCCAAACATTTAATGGTATTTTCTGGTAGAGTAATAATAACTAGATGTTTCTGGTTGGTAGCTTCCGTCCGGCTCCGTTCTTTGTTCTGGATGAGGTGGACGCTTCACTAGACAACACAAACATTGGCAAGGTTTGACTCTTTTTTTTTTTTTTTTTTACTGTAAATGGAGGCATTTTGCAGAGACGATGCTTCTGCTTTAATACAGGTCACCAGTTTTTTCCGAGAGATGTCGCAAGAGAGCTGCCAGATCATTGTCATCTCTCTGAAAGAGGAGTTCTACTCACAAGCAGACGCTCTCATCGGCGTTTATTCACTGGTAAATCATTTTACACACAATATTTCAATGTGACCTATGTGTTTTTCTCAGTATTTATGGCGAGGTGTGAAACACAAGCATTTTACATTCGCTCTCACATTCTGTTCGTTCATACAGTTTTCCTTTATCTTTTTAAAATGTCAAAGTGCAAATTAACAATTTATCTACAATTTATCTTGTAAGCACCAAATGCAAATTCAAGCCTTTATTCAATGCACGTACAGCACTTTGGAATCAGCATAGTGCCAAAAATATAAAACGTAAATTTCTAAGAAACGTATGAAATTGCTTCATATTTTTAACTACTGGCCTTAGCTTCACGTGGGGGCGGGCCTTACTCTGATTGGCTGGTGAGAATGTGATTGGCAGCTGCCTGACCAGGAAGTGGGAGAGGAGTTCATCGTTTCATTGCTTTTTTATAGTAGTATACAATAAACTGATTAAAGTGTTGTTTTTGCACGATATTGCTAAATTATTGTACTTGCTGACTACTTCAGAATACTAGTAGACGTTTTTGTTTCTTCAAATTGAAATTCTGTACTTGAATCTGTGTATGAGCAGTGCTCCTGAAAGGCGACCTTACAAATAAAATGTGTTGTTGTTGGTGTTAATAATATTATTATTAATAATGAAAATAATGATGAAAGTTCCGTTTGTTTTTAAAACTGTGTTAACTAAAATGTAACCAAACGAAAAAAAAAATCTGAAGTGAATAAAAAAAGTTACAAACGAAAACATGAAGATTACAATCTACAAATTAAAAAAAAAACTTAGACATTCTTAGACATTTACTTTGAGAATGTTTGGCACTAATCTGATTCCATACTGTACATCACTGCCTTATGGTAAGCAAAAATAAATGAGCGAGAAAATGGTCAAATATCTTATGACATCATAGCATGTTTCTTTCAGTGATCAGTGATTGGCTGATGATTATGGTTCTGTTCCGTTGGATTGATTGGTCTGGACCGCATTTAGGAAAATATATACCGGTACTATAACTGAACCAGATTACTTGTGTCGTATTATGATCAGGATTATGGATCAGGACAGGATCGGGATCTTAAACATCTGCTTGGTCGACATTTCAGCCTTCTGTGAAATGCTTAGAGAACATGTCAAATGTAAATCCATTCTTACTTTGCCTCCATGTTTTTAGGCCTGAAGAGAATGCTATATTTTTCACACTTTGCCTGTAAAATAAATCCAGCAGATATGGTGTTCAGCTCAATACTTCTGTGTAGATTTTTTTTTTTTTAATGTTTTTTTTTTTCTTCCCCATTGCAGTTCGACGAATGCATGTTCAGCCAACTCCTCACCCTGGACCTCACTCCTTATCCTCTCAACGATGAGAGCGACACCAGCAAAAAAAACAAAAAAGACAAGTGATGGCAAAATGAGGCAGAATTGTGTTCTCTGTGTTATAATGTTCATTTAAAAAAAGCTGGTAAAAAAACAAAAGCTGTTAAAACGCAAATGGTTTAGGAAATGTTAGGCATGTGAGTTTTGTAAAACTATGTCCTGTTTAGGATGAGTGTTTTAATCTTTAAAACAAGGTTAAATTATGTTCAGGCAGTTTTATGTGTGGCAGTGTTTGTTTTATTGTAATGTTTTATGGGTTAGTGTTGTTAAGATATTTTTGTTATGGTACAAAAACACTGTACACTAAGAATTGTACAATGTATTGTTAAAGTTGATAATACAGTTTTATTGTTGATAATGAGTGGAGTTTCTATTTGTGGCGGTGTGAACTGGAGGCTTTCTGACAGCAGGGTGCGGATTCACAGCTCAACAACAGCTCGGCACACACACCCTCCATGTTTTATCTGTTATTCTGCTCCAAACCCTCCGCTGTTCAGCGATGGCGTCGTACACGGTGGTCATCGCTCCCCTCAGGAACAACCCCACCTGTCTGGACGCTCTGCGGTTCTTTCTCTGGGTTTGATTCTGCTTCTTTTTTCGCACATTCATTTCATTATCGAATCAATATACTGGTATTAGCGGCCTAAATAGATTTGTTAATCGCAAACATTAACCTCACCATGAATGTTCTCATCACAAGTAATATTTTTGATTATTAGTGTATATTATTATTTTTATTGTGCATATGTTTTTTCAAATATTTGCAGTATATGCACGTTCTTTTTTGTTGTTGTTTACACGTACACTTCTTTGTATATAATTAGTATTTTCCATACATAGTTTTTTTTTTATACTGAAACAAAATTCAATCATTCTCATGACTGAATCTCATCTCATGAATTTTTGTTTTATTTTTCTAGGTATTTTAGTTTCTCTCTTCCATCTCTATATCCATTTTTTTTTTAGCTTGGAAGTACAAATACACAGATATTTTTTTAAACGAAAGTCCTTATTACTAATGCTCATCTTGCATCTTTATGACATCACTGAACGTTCTTTATGATAATGCAATCTGGCTGATGATAGAGCAGGTCACACTTACACATAATGACGTTATACTGGTCCATTCCACAGTAAAGTACATAGTGGGGAGGGAAGTCTTGAACCCTGCATGTACTGGTTGCAGCTATTTTGTATTACATCTACAGGTAAAGAAGCTGAAGTATTTTGAGCAGGAAAGGGACGTTCTTTGGACGGGGTTACAGGCTTTGGAGACACTGTTAGAGAGTTTCTGCTGCTACTTGGAGGAAAACTCTGAAGTGTCGGTAGATGGTGGGAATGCTGAGGCAGAGATGGTGAGTTGAGATGTCCTGGCGTCTGTGTTTGTGCCATCATTGAGTTTGATCCTTTTTTTACTCCAGCCTTCCACAGACACGTTGTTGGCCCTGGTGAGCAGAGTGAATAAGGTCTTGAGAAGACTCATAAAACCCATCGACCCTGGACATCTACTGGAAGGTTAACACATGGAGTCTGATTTAAATTATATAAGACTAAAAATGACCTTTTACAGGCATTAGGCAATATTTCACTTTTCTATCTTTGTTTCGCCAGGCACTAAAGGGAACAGCTCCATTTCTGAAGCAAGTGCTAGTTTTTGATTGGAAAACGACAAACTTTTTAACAAAACCACGTTTTGTTAAATAATCTTTTGTTTGCGTTTGTAATAAAAAAAAAACCCATTAAAATTGGATTAAAATGTCCTTCCATTATTACCATTTTTCGGGCCATTGTTTTCGACAGGGGACACGTGACAAATCTAAACCGTAAAGGCCGAACGGAACTTTTAATGACATTAAATTTACATTAAATTTAAACTACATTTCTCCGATTATGTAAAAATAAAAATATGTAAATGTAATGTAATGTTGATTATACATTTAATAATGTTCGTAAATGTAATTAGTGTAAATTACACATTTTTAATAGTTGCATTGCTGCGTCCAACTTTTAGAGAAACTAGTTTTATTCATCTAGGGCTTTTTTTTTTTTTAATAAATATTCGTAGCCTTTGTTAATTTGGAGAGCTTTTTTCCTGTTAGAGTTTTCTGTAACCCTTTGTTTTAAAAAGGTGTCTGTAGCCGGACTTTTATTTTGAATGCGGGATGAATAGGCGTTGATTTTCAACTGTGGCGCTAAGTTCAACTGTGTCGGATGGAGCGACGCGCGTTTGGCGTGACGTGATAATTTTTGGTTTTGTTTGTGAGAAAATAAAGAATATGATGTTGAGAAGAGCGAGCAGCACGAGCAGCGAGAAGAGCAACGCGTCGCGTCGAAGCAACTCCGCGGGCTTTGACGAATTTGGTTTTGCTTTAACCAAGAAGCGAGAGAGGAAACTCCTTCACAGAAGTCATGACTACAGGTTCAGTGCTCGTTTATCTCTCTAACTGTGTGCATTAAATGTCCAAAATGTACTTGCATAAACACGCGAAATTGCCAACATTGCGAAACATTTTAACAACACTTCACTTGTTAGTCCAACAGTCTGTTCACGTTATATTTCAGGTCACATCCGCACGTTCTTTCATTTCTTTATGCAGTTATTGTTAAAACATATACATGCTTAAATGTCTGTTTTTATCAGCTATCCTCAGTCCAACCCGGTTAAAGTGAAGGAGCTGTGTGAATTTCTCAGTTATTGGAACGGATCCAGTTTCATCTGCAGAACTCAGGTGCGCGCGCAACTTTTATTTAAATGGTAACAATAATAATTATAATGGTAATGTTCATAAAAAAAATTTAAAGTCTCCGTTTTTCCTTCCACTTTCCAAAACATGCAATAGAATTTGTCTCTTGAAAACTTTCCATAGGTGTGAGTGAGGGTGAATGTGTGTCTGTGTCCTGCTCTGTGATTGGTTGACTGCCAAGTTAGCCCCGCCTTCAGGGCCAGTTGCTCCTGCTCTCAGTGACACAGACATGAAAACAGTTCATGAAATGGACAGCTAACAGTTCTCTCTCTTTTTTTTTTTTTTTAGATGGAGAAGTTCATTCGTATTGGTATTCCTCCAGCTATCCGAGGAAGAGTTTGGAAATGCCTCCTGAACATTGACAGTGTGAAAAGCCACTGCTCGTTTGATTATGAGGTGCTGCTTCTAAAAATATAATTTAGTGATACGGATTGGCTTGCTTATTTTAATCCAACATACATTGTTGTTTCAGGCGTGTCAAGCTGAAATCCGGAAACCTCTTGTGGATCTCGGAGTCAGCGAATACAGCATCATCGCTAGTATTGACTCTCTAGTGGACACCGAAAACGAAATCAGCAGTGGACAAGCGTCCGTTCTCGCCAACACTGACCTGACTCTCTTCAAAACCATCGCCATGGACTTATGTGAGTTATTTCTTAGTTAAAATTTACATGTATTAGTCTGAAATTTCTGAAATATGAAAATGATAAAATTTCAAGTAAAACTTTTTTTACGTTGATTTAGAATTATTTCAGAGCATGAAAAAGTGTTGTTTTCCTCTGTTTTTGTTTCCCATTTTTTGAAGAGAAAACAATCGTTGAATTCACATAATGTCTATAACCACTTTTAGTAATGACGATTAGGCTACATTTTTAATTGCATCTTAAAAAGCATAACTTTTGATTTTACTAAATTTTGAAAATCTCATTGTATTTAGCTGCTTGTGGGTTCTACACAATTATTTTTTGGAAAAGGCAATTATGCTCTCTATTAGTCTGGAAAAAGATTCCTTGAAGTTCCAATAACATGTTTAACCACATGATGGCGTTACACACTTTTTTGTACTGATGATTATGCTTCTTTCATTCTTTTGTTTGTTTGTTTGTTTAGTTATTCATTCATGGCCTGCGTAGTCATTGAGGTTTGAACCAAACGCGTATCTGTTGCAAACTCTGATTGTAGAGGTTCATTGGTGAACATCAATGAATGAGCAAATACTGTATTAAGATTGAGTTTTTTGTTGATTGTGTTTCTGAACAGGCAGGTCCTTTCCAACCCATCGCACACTTATGGGTGACCGTCCGGAGGCGATAGAGGGCCAGGCGAAACTCTTCCGTGTCCTTTCTGCATACGCTCGATATAATCCTCAACTTGGTTATGTCCAAGGTAACAAACCAAATGTTTTTTTTTTTTACAAAGAGCACAAGTAACACAGTTTTTTACAGAACATTGTATTACAGTTTTTCCATAAATAATTATTTTAAATGCGCTTAAATGTCTGATTAATTGCTACTGTATAATAGTCTGGAATATTTTTGTTAATCTGAATATTTGTCATTTTTATTCTATATTCTCTCAAAGAAATGACTGCTGCTTTTTCTTTATTTATTTTTCAATTTTTTTGTGCTGGTTGTGATTTTCTCATGCTCAGCGTCTCAATTGAATTAATAAATGCATTGTGTTCATTTCAGTTTCAGCTTCTGCCACTAGAGGGCAGTAAAGCACAAGCGATGCGTTGCGTGTAAAACGTCTTCCTTCCTCCTTTGTGTTCCTTCCCAGGAATGTCCTACATTGCTGCTGTGCTCCTCATGGTCTTGTCTGAAGAAGAAGCTTTCTGGGCTCTCGTTGCTCTGTTAGAGAAGACCAAGCATCTTTCCGAGCTCTTTGATTCCTCTTTGAAAAAGTGAGACTTTCTCTGAGCCACTGTTTTCTATAAACTAATAATCTTCCCATCATGTGTATTGGGTTTTTGACTCAATCCGAGTCGTAAAATATTTAGCCTGATCTGACACTGACTTCTAACTTCATACACACTGTTATTATTTTAATAATATATTACATACGTACATATATTATTAACCCTTCTATTTTTTCCATTTGAAACTTCTCCTGCTTGTCTTATTTGGTGTAATCCTCATATAAAAATATAATGATTCAGTTCACATATTTGCAACACCACGCTACATGTTTAAAGATGCTATTTTAGTCAAATTGACCTGTTCTGAAAGTAAAAAAAAAAAAAGTATAAAATTCTAAAGTATATTTTTACTTTGAAACATGTTAGTGTTAAATGTTCGGGTAAATTTGACCCTTCAGACAAAATGGAAGCTAAAAAGAGTCAGAAAGATTATTTGTTTCTTGTTGACAAATAATACACCGCTGTCTCACACTCACACACTTTCTCTCTCACACACACACACACACACACACATAGTTTTGGGTAATTTTTTGGTTTTTGTGAAATTTTTTGGACCCGTGAACATTATTGATGTTCCTCTGAAACGAACAATACAGAAGGGTTAATAGATCAGGTACACATGCATTGATGTTGATTGTTTTTAAATCACATATGGTTAAGAAGAAAGTTTCTGTTCAATGATCATCAGTCAGAAACTGTTGATCCCCAAACAAGCATGAAGTAGTGTTTCTCAGAGTGTTGTGATCGTATTGTTTCAGGATTCAGCATCAAGCTTTGGTTTTCCAGCAGCTTTTGAAGCACAGGCGGCCTCGGCTCTTCCAGCACTTGGTGAGTATCGATGAGCATTTACCTCTGAGCATCATTCAGTCGTTGGATGAAGAACTCAAACACATGACAAAACGGAGTGGTAAATAAAACCTTTGGCATTCTTTTTGGCTTAATCATGGCGTCTCCAAGCTTTCCTCCAGAGCTTTGAAATGAGCTCCAGTGGGCTTTTCACTGTGATGTCTGTCCGCCTCCTCCATGTCTCTCAATTCTGGAGGGATTTCCTTCTGGCTGAGGGTTGATTCGGAGAAGCTGAGCTGTTAGATTGCACACACACACACACACATACACACACGGCACTTTGTGGATCTTTTGCTGCTATTAAAGATGTTTTTTTGTCAGATGTTAACTACACTTCTGCGTCGCCCACTTGTTTGAATATTTTGGCATCAGTGACGTTACACAAAGACATTGATCTTTTCATTTTTTTGACCTCGCATTTTTGTGGTGTTTTTTTGTTGTTGTTGTGTATGTTAACAACAACCCACGGTATTATATAAACAAGGTAATTTCCTGTTAATGATTATATTTTAACATACCGTAATTGATGCATCTATATGTGTGTGTGTGTGTGTGTGTGTGTGTGTGTGTGTCTGTGTCTGTGTGTGTGTGTGTGTGTGTGTGTCTGTATAAATATGATCCTTGTGTATATCCTGTGTGGCCCACTTAACAGGAGTCGATTGTATATACACATGCATTTATTTAATACTATTTTTTGTAATAGATGTAATATTTTCATCACATTTCACTATAGTACTGTGACTGAAAGCATGATAATTGAAGGTATTTTATAGGAATGTACAAGGTCCAAACGTTTTTCAAAGAAGAGCCAGATTTGTTAAGGTGAAAATGCATGATGGCCAACCATTTTTTTAACCAATAGCATTAACTACAAATTCACTATTTTATACATTTAAAAAAAATGCAAATGCATACTTTTTGCCACATTTGTTTGCAATTTCAAATTTTTACCAAAATTATATTTCATTACCACAACAGATTAAGAAATGGTATGTCGTAAACAGTGCTGGTGGGTTAATAATTATAATTTGAGGTAGTAATTGAGTTACACTGTTATAAAAGTAACGAATTACCAGGGAAAGTAACTGGTAACTATTGCGTTACTTAAATTTATAACACATCCATAAATCTGTAAATAACTTGACTGCTCTCAATATTAAATATGTCAAATGAACGAAATGGACATTAAATATAATTAATATATTAATTTCATTATAAAGCATTGAACATTAATATTGCATGTGAGAGACACCTATCAAATTGAATATATTTTTGTTAATATTATCATTAGTGTAGTGGATATTAAAACACAATAAATGGTTTAGAACTTTTAATATCTATTGTCACCAAATACATCTAATATAAATTATGCTTCTTAAGGAATGTACCACAAATAAATGAATACACTTAACTGTAGACCTACTGTAGCCTACAATATTATCTTTCTCACAGAAGTAAACAGTTTAACAAGAAGTGTTTTGCTCTCAATATACAACTTGTACCAAAATTACAACAGTAACAAAATTGTACACTATTTCTAGTGCAAATTAAAACGAGATGTAAACGGGTAGTAAAGCAAAACTCCATGTCCATCTCTTCGGCAACTGTATGTGAACTTCACTACGCCCCGTCCGGGTGGTAAATTATGGGCATTTAATCTAAAGCAATCATCACTGTTTCAGTCGCACCACCTTCACAGACACACCAGAGAAAAAAAAAGACCCTGTGCTCGGACAAAAACCTCTTGGGTGACCACAATTACAATAATGCCGCATTTTTGTCAATAACGGCTTTGTAGCGGAGGAAAAAGTATTTATGCTAGATTATCCATAACTGAAAAAGTAGCACCGTTTATTCATAACGCTGACTGGTCAAGACGTACTGAGTGTTTGTCTCTCTCTGTCTTGTCAGGAAACTCTGGGAGTGTCTCCTCTGCATTTTGTCACCCCGTGGTTCCTGACGCTCTTCACCTCTCTGCCCTGCTGGGACTCTGTGCTGGCTGTGTGGGATCTCGTCCTGCTGCACGGTATCACGCGCTGACACGCTTGTTCATCAAGTGTGAAGTGGGAATTGTGACGTTTGCTCCGCAGGGCTGCAGGCAGTGTTCCGCACCGGCCTCACCATCCTCCTCCTCCTGGAGACCCGTATCATGGGCATGAGCGACGAGGGCACGGTGCTTCCTCTCCTGCTGCGGGTTCCTGTCGACGTGTGAGTTGGAAATGTGCTCTAATTGGCCACCGTCAGACGTAATTTGTTTGGAGAAAAACTGCGTTTAGAGATAATTAGTGCGTTTTCCGAAGCACAATGGAATTGGCCGGTGGACATCAGACTTAAGCTTCTTTAATAATTCTTAAGTGTTGAAATAATTACGAGATAAACTTTACACAGCCATTAGTTATTTTCAATTTGCGGCCTGCGACTACATGACCTCGGCCTGTGGAAACGTGTCTCTTTCTCATTTCTCCCTCTTCACAGCTTCCAAATCTCCAATCTAAGCGTTTTACACGCTTATCTTTAGCTTAAAGCACTTTATGTAAAGTGGAGATTAAAGAAGTCGTAGTTTAAAAACTAATTGTGCAAGAAAAGCTTCAACAGATTTTGGTGTCTAAGAATCTAAGTCTTTCATCTAAAGGATGTGAGTTCTCAGAAATAAATAACGCATTTCTAGGAAATGGCGCTGAGTTCTAGCGAAATACCGAATTACAAATTTGCAGCAAAAACTCTTCATATATGATCATAAATGAAGGGGGTTTTTTGCGATTGACTCAACATTTTATCAGCAAATTTGTGAATCAGTATTTTGTTAGAATTCGGAAAGAAATATAATCTCTTCATTTAAGAAGATTTCTTTTCCCATCGACTCAACATTTTATCTGAAAATTTCTTATTCTGTATTTTGTTACAATTATGAAGGAAATACAATCTCTTCATATGTGAAGTTTTTCTTTCCCATCGACTCAACATTTTGTCTGCAAATTTGCACTATGGTAGCCTCAAAGCGGGCATGGTAGCAACCTCAAAACTGGCATGGGAGCCACTTTAGTGAGTATTTTTGAATGTTTTCCACAGCGACAATGCCAAGTCGCTCTGTAGAAGCCTTTGCCATACTTTATTTGTATCCTTGCCTACATGGAGACTCGTCTTTGGGAACAGACCGTCAATTAACATCTTAAAAAGCTATTTGTTGTGGCTGGTTTAAGATGTCATGCCCACACTGAGCCCATTGCACTTTGTCGGGCATTTCGCGGGATTATAAGGGCAAATGAAAGCATTTGCCAGATTCAATGGGGATATTTGGCATTGACATGCAGATGGCAGTCAACACAAAGCTCCCACACATCAGGGAAACGGGTTCACGTTGCTCATCTGGCACCACGTCAGTGCCTGCAAGGTCAAGCCTAAATGCTCCCCGCTGGTTTAGAGTATCGCTGTTTGGCTTTACGGAGAACTGAGCCGTCTGAGAACCTTGCTGATGAGAAACACTTTACAAGATGGTGCTTCGGAATGGCGTCGGCGTGTTTTTAAAATAGCTGCTGGTGAAATCTGACCAGATTCTGCATTATTTTTTTTCAGGCTCATGTGTTTTTTTTTCTTCCCTTTTAATAGCGATAGTTTTAAGTAATGGCACATAAACGCTTATATACTTGTATATGTATATGTAATATCCAAGTACAGTGGTACCTCGCTTTACGAAATACATTTTTTTTTAAATGAAAGTCATTCAGCTCAAAAGTCCGACAGCAGTTTTGTAAAATGTAATTTTGTAATTGCATTACGTAATGCATGTAATTTCGATAAACTATCCCGATTAATAAAAAATAATTATTATAATAATATTATTAAGCGTCGTAATAACTGTTATTAACATGTTACATCCATCATTTTGAATCATGTGATGACTGTGATGTAGCCGGGTCAGTGCGGACTCTGTCATCACTGATACTTTTTACAGACACTGTTCTGAACGTCGTGTTGTGTAATGTCCGTCATGTCCGGATACAGTACACAGATATTAATTTGCAGAAATGCCTCAACCAGGCCTAAAAAAAAAAAAAAGTTTGATCTGATTCACTTTGTTGTGAAGCTATCCACTAATCCAGTTGGAGGAGCTTGCGAATGAACGGTAAGATGTCGGCATTGGATCATAATTTAATTTTGTACATGTAGATGCAAACCGACAGTTGGGAAAACCAGTGTGGTTGGTTGGGACCACACACACCCAGCGTAGGCCGGTTTAAAGAGCTTCAGTGTCTGGCATGACGATCCTTGTTTACTTTCAGGCCTTTAAAATCCAATTTCTGCAGCTCAAGTTGCCATTACGCAATCATTAAATATCAGGGAGACTCTGTCGACATCACCGCTCCACGCTAAATTGGAATCCACGGTGACGTGTCTGTCCGTCAGCAGCCGGAACAGATGGTGGGCCTTCATAAAAGATGTCCTTGTGGTCCGCCGCATTGTCCTTTCGCAGCTCTCTCCACCGCCTCCTCCTGTTTAATCTGTCGACGCGCTGCTTTGACAGATTGTCTGTGTGTCGCTTTTCCCTGACAAGGCCTTTTTTGAGGCTTATGTAACTCTCTCTCTCTCTCTGCCATAAAGCCGGGGCAGTGTTTTAGAGGGAAAATTAAAATCTTGATTTATCAGCGTGGACTGTAATAACAGAACGCTACTGCATGAGTATAAATCAGTGTATACAGATTTGGTTTTGCAGTAACACACCTACAGTATATACAATTACACTCATGTCTTGTGTATGTATTGATGGGTATGTTTTGTGTTTGTTCTCAATACTTTATAGTACATTTAGTAAATGGGTGACATGAAATCTAGATGGATGGATGGATGGATGGAAAAAGTCTGCTGGATAGAATACAGCCACGTAAATGTATAGATGGATGTTTGGAAGATGTATAAATTAACGGATGATTTGAAAGTTTGATAGACGAACATATGGAAGATAGCTGGATGGATGGAGAACAGCTAGATGGATAGAAGGATGGAGGAACGTTTTATAGACAGACGTATGGAAGAAATCTTGTCGAATGGAGGACGGCTAAATAGATGGGTGGAAGATGGCTAAATGGATGGATGGATGGATTAAAAGTTTGATAGATGTATGGACTGTTGGAAGATGGATGGATGAAAGTTCGATAGACGTACTTATAGAAGATAGCTGGATATATGAAAGTTTTCTAGATGGGTGTAAGATAGCTGGATCAATGAAAAATAGATGGATGGATAAATACTCAGTGATTTCACTTTTTTTGTTTGACTAAAATCCAAATTCCAAATGTGAAGTTTGTCGACACTGTCAACACCAGTTTGTTCTGTAACCCATAATCCTTTGTTTGTGCAGTTCGCGACATTGTGTTCTGATGCCCGCTCTCTGGAACACTGACCTGCAGGAATGGGAAGTGGAGTGCATGAACAAGCTGGTGCTGGAGGAAGCTGATGGTGGACACGATGAAGGTAAACTCATACGAGCACCTGCCATCACCATAGGACAACTCACTCCAGTCCATTTCAACAAAGAGCCGCCTTGTTCCTAAGCAAACACGTACGGGCGTTCCAGCTCCCTTACATAAGAACTGCTTCTTATCAGTCTTATTATTTGATCAAAACCCACAAGTCGTCATGTGAGAATCTTGCAAACGATTTGACATAAAATGAACCAAAAAACAAGGAATAGGCTGAAGTCTTTCTTATAGTTGCCTATCTTCTTACGTCGATTTACATTTTTTTTTTGTAGCTTTACGACAAACAAAAAGAAACCACAACGACAACAAAATCAAGCAAACTAAAAAATCCCTAACAAATTTTCGATCAGTAACTTTCTACAATACAACTTCTTTATTTTAGCCATTTTCATTTATTTTTATTCTTTATTTTGTCTCAGTGATGAATTTAAATGATCTGCTTTTCTAAAAATTTTCTAAAATTTAAGTCTAAAAGTAAAAGCATCGATGACTATAAATATACCATGTTCAGTCCATAATTTTACACCAACAACTGAAACACACCTCATTTTAACATCGTTCTTCTTTTTTTTTTTTTCTCCTCTAAATACTCGTTCCAGAGGCAGACAAGCTTATAAGCTTTTATTGCATCAATAAAAAACATTTATTTTATTTTGTGCCTGAAAAATCAGGGGGGTGCCTTTTTTCACGTATATAATTATATACGTGTACACATACCGTATTGTTGATTGTATATGATCTCTAATATTTTAATATATACAGTGTATTTTAGTTTTTAGTCAATTGTATCCTACACTGTTCACTATTCTTATTTGATATTTTTGCAACTTAATTAAAAGTCTGTAAGTTTTAGTACAAATAAACGTATGGTCAGTACAGTGTGGTCCCATATGCCTCAGCAGTTGAGAAAGATGTGGAGTTCAAGACTAAAGGTCAAGTGTAATGGGCTGAGAGCGACACTAGATCTCGCTGGTTCTCAGTGTCGGTTAAAACAGAGTACAGCTTGTGTGAGAGCAAAATGTCCGCCGGATCTCGTGTTGGACCCTGGGGAGGACACCACGCCAGAGACGGACAACGTTCCGCCTGATGCTCCAGTTTGGGAACAACAACCAAATGTGGAAATGGCTGAAGGAGCTTGTGCACTGTACACGCACGTGTGTGTACCGTTGTGTGTATTCGCGTTCTTCTGCGTATTCATGCAGTCGCTCTGCATTGAGTTCAAGCCATATTGACCAATTTGCGCAGAGAACTAGCGTAAGGATTAATAATATTCACTGAGAATGTTTGCTGCTTAGATGCAAGCAAATTTTAAATTAAAACAAAAATTGACCCAAAAAACACGACCAAATGTGTTGTGTTTTTTTTCCCTTCTCATAATTCACAAAATTCAAAAGGGCTGGTAGATCTCAGATTAGCATAAATTTAATTCAGTAGTTTGAATTAAGCATTTCACTCTCATTCACTCAATTCACTCTCCAAAAGGATTTTAGAATAGACCATTTACACTTCAAATTGATCTTCAATTTTTTAATTTACTATTCAAGAAACGGTGAATTGATCTGACAGTTGAATAAGCCAGCATTTTCCTTTTTTGTTGATGTTTTCCCACTCTTTAAAAAGTTTTTAAGAATTATATAATATTTTAATTATAATTATCATTTATCGCTGTGACAACAGCTCAACGGAAATGAAAGTGGATAAAAAAATCCATAAATCAACACGGCACTAAAAAGCAGCATCAGACATACACCAGCTTCATGTAACTGGTAAAGGACTTTTAATTTGATGTTTTCAGGCCGTCGTGACCCCTGGCATTATCAGCATATAGCACCCGGCCCTACATGAGGTAGTAGGAAAGATATGCCGGAGCTTGGCTTTGTGCACCTTTCAATCCACCACTGTGTGAGGAATAAAACAAGGAGACTTCTACCAGATTGTCTTTCACCACGGATTGTTAGAAGCCCGGTTGCTTTGAACCCCCTTTTTTTTTTAACTCCTGGCACACTGCGGTCATAGTGTTTCTGGCTTTTATTCCAGTTTGTCTGGATTCGCCATCGCCGCCTGTGATTTATTTAAGGTGGCCGCTGATTTACTGACGCGATGCCGTGCGACTGGCACTTTCCTGCCGGCCGTGACTCATCGTCTTCTGACGCTGGAGATATTCCCCGAGGCTGTTTTGTTAGGGGAACCCTGGTGAAATTGAAAGGTTTTGTCGTGTGAAGCGTCATGAGTCATGGTGACTCATCCACGGGGGCCGTCAGCCCCCTCGGCCCTCTTTAATGAGCTCAGAAGTTCTTCTACAGGAGGCGTGTGGCTGGAACACCTGGATGTCAGGAAACCACACAACATCCAGAGCTGACTCCTTGTTGACAAAATGAAATTTATTATCTTGGATTAGATTAGGTAATCTTGGCGTGTGTGTGTGTGTGTGTGTGTGGGGGGGTCTCTTTTCATCGTGACATCATAAATAGTTTATGTAGTTCGTTTTTTTCTGTCGTTTTTTTTTTTTTTAATTGAAGAGGAAGTAGCTGTTTATTGGCCTGCAAGAACTGTTACATTTGAGTCTTTTGGCTCTGATCCAGATTTGAGCAGCAGTAACCAAATGGGCGGAGCTTAGCCTTGGCTTTTAAGAATCCATTCCTCAACATGAAATTATGATACTGTTGGTCAAATGTAGTTACAAATTGAAATGGTAAACAAACCAATGGTAAAAAAAAAAGTTTGATACGTAACACTAATTGAGCATAAATGAATGCTTTGGTCTACAATGGACAGTGGTTCATTGTACAATTCTTTTAATTAAAAAAAAACATTATGAAATGTATTTGTGTACTTTGACCTGATGCTACTGTAGTGAAGTAAACACAGTATATTAATAATATATATTTACATGTATTGTATACATAAATATTAAAATTAAAAAATATAAATAAATATATATTATATACTGTATATAAAAAATATAAATGTAATATAGTGAAGTTTCAAGTTGCCGGAGCAAAAAACAGGAGTATATTTACCGATGCTAAACCGTTGACTCCTGACCACCACTAGTTAAAAGTCCTAACTAACATTACAACTGCTCCCGGTTGAGCCAATACGCATCTGTTCGTGGCACATTCCCGCAGGTTCCTAGAAATCTAAATCCAGATCCACGTGCGAAACTCATCCCGTAGAGCCTAGAACAGATTACGTGTGATGCTGCATTGATACTGCAGTTTATTTCCGTGGGGTCAGTCATTCGCCTCGATTGCAGGATGGCGTTTTGCTTGCAACCACGTTGACAGAATCTACCGTTCACTGCTTTCTCAGCATTGCCGGTTTTCTCTTTTCCCGTGATTCAGCTTTTTAAAGCGAGGCAAATTAAATGTCACTTAACTCACTTAATCCAATACGTGCATAAATTAGATCTTTTATCCAAAGCCAGACACGCGTCATGACAGTCATAGAGCCACAGAGAAATCATAGCCACTTTATCCTTCTGAAAGTTTTATATGTGATTCATGTTTGATATGAAGAACATATTGGTTTTTTAATAATGCATGTTATGGCGCCTAATACCCATAGATCTTTTATTAAAAGCCGCCGGGCTAGTGCCAACCACTGTTCTTATACTCGCTGTATGAATAATGAATAGCATTCATTTGAGAGTTATTCATTTCAAAGTTTTTTTTTATCATTCTTAAGTGCAACCTCGTTGGTTATCTTTAATAAGATACAGCTCTGAGAGGGCAAGACGTGATTTATGGGCATTTTTAACGAATAAATGATCAGTCAGAGGAGACTGGACCCCGTGATTGTCTTTTCCTAGTCATTGTTTTTATTCCTAGCTAAGGGTGGCTAATAGTTTGCTCCCCGTTCTTAGCACTTTCTTATAGGCGTGTCTGTTTATCGGTCAAGCGATTTTTAATACTAATTTTCCTACCATATTTAGGCAAATATTAGCACCCTTTTTTATTCCTAGCCATTGTTAGCTAATGACTTGCTTTATACCAATGTTTTTATAATTATTTTATGTGCTTTAGGATGGCCGATGAAGCCATTTTTTTTTTTATATAAATCAAGATCAATTCTGATTGGCTGATCGAGTTTTGAATCATTACATCAGTTGTGACAATGTCTCAAAATGTCTACACACACACACACACACACACACACACACACACATATATATATTTAAACTCTAATAATATTAATAATGAATACGAATTGATCGCAGTGTGACATTTCTCTCTTGACATTTCAAACCGAGCTTGTTCTGAAACGGTTACTTTCACTTTTGATTGTGTTGTTGCTTTTAATTGTGTTCCAAGTTTTGTTTTATTAATTGGCGTTTAAATTAAGAATATTACACTAATAACATGCCCTAATGTGATGATAGACATGCGCGACCCGCTGTACATGTGTCATCAAGAAAACTGGTTTCTCATAAATCATCTAGCTTAAAAAAATGTTATAATTTACGGTAATTAAGCCTGAAGCGAAGGACAATTCTTTTTTTCTGGATACAGAATTTCAGTTTCACATTGACTGATTATGTAAACTCTGTAAACTTTTTTTTACAGTATTCTGTACACTGAAAGCAAGTTAAGAGCGACTGCAGCTTCGTGATTGGACCAATCTGAACCAATTACAGTCGCTGCTGAATAGCTAGTAAAAATGTATATTGATTTATTATATTCTTATATGCTATTGTATTTTATTATATTTTATATTATTGTATTTTTTTGTTAAAAAAATCCCCAGCAAATAATTTAGCGCAAGAAAAGTGGTTTTAAATGGGGATTAAAAAGGCAAAATATTATTTTTAACCACTGAAGGCTGTAGTGTAGCGTAGCTGATGCTTTGTATATAAAGGCATATTTTTGTTCTTTTTGGATTAAGGGATTAATTATGGATTTTTTTTTTTATTAATTATGTTCCATTTGGTGTGTTTATGTGCATAAAAGTGTCACTTTAGGAATCTGTATCGAGTCAGGCCCAATTTTAACTGATTCAGTTCGGATCGGGAAGCCAAGCGAAATTTTGATCAGGCCGAGCGATAACAGTTTGATTGTTCTGCTTCGTACAAAACACTTTATTAATAAAATGAACTTTGAACTTAATCGCACAACTGTAGATGCAACAATGTGTAATTATATTAATGGATTAAATTCCACCTAATACCCATTTAATCCTTTTCGTCGCCTGAAAGCGATACACGACCACAGAAGATGCCAGAAGCTGCTGGCGACTCCTGATGCGGTGCGAGATGCGTAATCCTCCGACGCGCTGACAGGAGAGTTTAACGCGGGACCATCACGAGCGCCGTGTGCCGTTATATAAGCCCCGAATCGGCTTCTCTGGTCACCTTGAGCAAAGCCTCACGCCAGGGCCAACACGACCGTCAGCCATTTCTCCACTAATCCTGTAAAACGAGCTGATTAAGTCAGCCCTTCATTGCTTTTTACCGTTCTCCGTGTTGCGCCGGAGGCTAATATTTTTGGGTAACTTGAGCGCTCTCACTGGCCCGGCTTAGTCTAATAACTTGTTCTGAAGAAGACAAGATGGTGGGACGGTGACCAGACAGGCCTTTTCATTTTGGGTGGCACGCGGGTAATGAGCGCTCGGCGATTCAGTCAGACCAGAGCGAGACCTGAGCTCAGCATGGTCACAAAGGTCAAATTCCTCCGACCTTCTTGAGCCGAGCCTTCTGTTATCTGGCCGGACGCTTTTCTACCCAGAATCCAGCTGGCTGACTATTCGGGGGATTCTTCATGCGGCGTGACCCTCCTGTGCCGGACACTTTTTAAAGGAGGTCGTTTGCGTCAAATAACTGGTTTTGTTGTGGTCGTTGGATGTTCTTTGCTCTGGATCCTTTAGAAAACCGAAGTTCGCGAAGTTCGTTTGAAGGAAGTTGACAACCATGTTGAATAATAATTCTAAGAATTGGTTTCTCAGAATCAGCTTCCATGATTCCAAGATTGGTTGCTAGGGTGTTTCGGGTGGTTGCTTGGTGTGGCTCATGTACGTACTGTACGTGCTGGGAGTGTTTTACATAGCAAACATTCTGCAAAGTGAAACTTGGCCAATCTATCAATGATCAGAAAGGGAAATGTGTGTAGTTTGTATTAACTTCTGCAATATATGATCTAGAATCTTCTAGTATATGTTCTAGTGAAAAAGTGTCTTTTATTTTTAATAATCTTATTCTCATTTTTCTTATTCTCATTCCCCTTCTCCTTCTTTTCCTCCTTCTTCTTCTTCTTTTGTGTCTACTCTTTCCAATCATCTCGTTTTTCGTCGTCTTATTTTTTTAATTTATTATTAACTTATTCTCTTTTTCCCCCTTTATCATCCTTTACCTCTTTTTCTAGTTTATTTTCATCTTTTCCTTCCTTTTCTTCCGTTTTTCATAATCCTGGGCATATTCACATATTTGGTGCAATTTCCACGTAAGTTTGCAGAACTAAATGACTCTTCTCAGTCTCTTTTGGCAGGAGAGCAGGAATTGTGAATGTGAGACAGGCTTGTAATTTCAAGCGGAAGCGCAGAGGAATTAAGACACACTCCCCGCCAGACTGCTGATTTGTGCCGTGACTCATTTCCACTGTGATTTATTTAGAAACTCTGGTTGGAAGCAGCGACAGCGTGTTCAAACTCCAAGTGCAGCGATTGATCCTCTTAGAAAGACTTTCACTTCCTTCTTTTCTTCTGCCCTTCATAAACCACAGATTTACTCTATATACTTAGAAATTCTTAAGACTTTGCACATCTGCGCTCCTTCATCCTGTGTAACTGTGCTTTTATCCTCTTGTACAAAACATTAGAAAAAAGACTGGATAACGCTGACCTTTTGACTTTGATTAATACTCTATGTTTTACTTATTACTCTTCTGTACTCTTTATTTCTCTATTTTTATCTCTCTCTTGTTTACTGTTCATCCCTTAATGGTTTGTCATTGTTTCTCTACATCTCATTACTCTGTTTGTCTCTGTCTATCAATCAATTCATCCATATTGTTCTATCTGTTTCTCTCTCTCTCTCTCTCTCTCTCTCTCTCTCTTTCTCTCTCTCTCTCTCTCTCTCTCCCTCGCTCTATCTCTATCCTACTATTTCCATTGCTCTGTTTCAATTTTTCTATCTCTCTATTACTTAATCTCTATCTAAATTGCTCTACCTCTGTCTTCATTGCTCTACTTATCCAACTCTATCACTGACTTTTTCCATCTCTATTTCTCTAGCTAACTTTCTAGCTATATTTCATCTCACATCTATCATCTCAAGCCTGAAGTATAATACATTTTTGGTGTAAAAGCAAAACTTCTTGGAGGCTTTTTTTTGGTAAGGGGGGGGGGGGTATGTTCTAGTTGGGTCGTCTTTGTTTTCCCTCTACCTGTGATCGGGCGTAAAGACCCTTCAGCGCTCGTGTTCTGAGTTGGGACTTGTGTTGGAATCTGAGCTCTTTGTCTGCTTCACAAAAGCCCCCGATCCACTCAACACACTCCCACAGTTCTCCCACTCGTTATCGGAATAGCATTGATCTGACAGTTTTATATAATAAATGATATATGGGGCAAGTACATTTTTCAAATATTTTTGTAATGTAAGTAATGTAAATTCAAAATTGTAGAATAAAAAGACCTTGTTAAAAATATCCACATACAGTTTCTTATTAGTAGTCACGTTTAATTCACATATATTAAATTTGTCCTCAATCAATTTGTTGTTCTGTATTTAAAATTATTTGCATTTAAGCCGATTCTTCGGCTTTTGTTTGTTTCCATGAAAAGAGAAGGTTTGTGACCCTCCAAAAATATCCTTAAATTATTCTTTCCTTCAAATTTAATCCCAGCAGAGAACATTTGTCCAAATCTGTTCTACAAGGCATCAGAACAGGCTTCTAAAAGGAACCATCCTCCACTCATCACCCAGGGGTTGTAAACTAAAGATGTGGTGGGAAGACCAACAGCAAGTGGTTGACCTGCTTTTGAATATTGACCTGTCTGGGACAGGGGTCTCGCTGGAAGGTGGACCAGGTCTGATGGATGGCCAGGAAGCACAATGCAGGATTAAGCCCCCACTTGTAGCACGGCGACCCTCTTGCTCTCCTTTCTGACCTTCGTACCTGGTAAAGCACTCAGAGTTGGGTCAACGAAAATACGGGCAACGTGTAAAAAATGGCTTCCTAGGATGTAAAGCCGTGGAAACTCTTACTTTTGTTGAAAATTCGAAAATCCTGTAAATGCAAAATCAGGCTGCCACGACAATGCAACCTTAATTTGGACTCATCGTGTTCTTAAATGTGATCAGATTAGATTAGACTTTATTAATTCTACAATGGGAAAGATTTTGCTGAGACAAAAATTTAGATGAAACGATACAACAGAAACAGTAATGCCTAATAAACGCCACCAGGGAAGTAAACAACAACATATGTGCAAACAAAAAAATGCAAAAGGAAAAACAACAATAAATTGTAAATGACAAAAAATCATTAGTGCAGTGCAAACGGTGTGTGGCAAGTGTGCGTCCCTGTATTCCGATATTGTTTTGGGGTGAAATGACCTGCGGTGACCTTTAAAATACTTATGTTTGGGTAAATTAGTTGTTTATTTTTTTTTTACTGTTTTTTTTTTCCATTGTACATGACAAATTATTGACTTGACACACATAAAGTGCCAAATTGTAAAGTTATGCCACATAGATTTTTCCGCCACCAGTCGTTGCGTGTTTTCAGCGAGGCTTTCCCTGTTGTAAAGTAGCTGGAGCTTCCTTGAAGTCCAAATGTTGGTGTCGTGACCCTCAGCAAGCTTCTAATCACTCTTAGTTAATGACCTCCTGTAATCTCTCCGCCCACAGCTGAACCGTAAATCTTATCAAAGCGGCACGTTACAGTCGAGTTTGAACACTGAATGTTGACTTTTTTTTTTTTTTTCACGTGGTTGGCTGTTTTAATAGTGATAAATGGTGAACTAGCAGGGTTCAAAAGTCAGCATATTTCCTTTGTGTTCATAAGCGTGATCTATTGTGTTCCTTGGCTCGCTCCTCGCGCTCTCCACGCTGTTATTGTCAGGTCGCATGTTATCGGCTTTCCTGCGCCGCTATATTTTGGCGTCTGTGAAGTGCGCACAATGCCATAGCAGAAATCTTGGAGAAATGGCTATTCGAGCCTCTTGTTTTGACTCTGGTTCTCTCAGTTATGCGGGAAATCCTTTCGAGGGAAACATGGCCTCAAGGTTGATGGGGCGAATAACAATTAATGGAGGTTTTATTGTTGCTTTTTCGCCCTCGGGAGCCTTTGTTTGCGATTTCAAGAATTGTTTTTTGGGAATTTGTTACAAGAGGAAGTTTGGAACTCAACTCTTGAACTTTAACCGGAATTGAGTGCGGCTGTGATTCCGTTTTGAGCAAGAGATGGACTTGGTTGAGATTTATAATGGGCATCTAAGTGCTGGAGCTTTCATTAGAGATGGACGCCCAGGCTTGAGAGAAATGACGGTTCGGCGCTGGCCTGCGTCTGCGCTCATGCTGGTTTCTTTGATCTGACTTTTAAGGGATTACCTGATGCTGGTGATGCTGGTGGGGCACTTTGTCGGATTGATTTCTATTTATAAAGCGACAGCGTAACAAATCTTTTCCTTCAGTTATTCACATGAAAGTCCTGGAGTGTATTCGAGTTTAAAAGAAAATCAAGATCAACACTGACTGTTGGTATTTATAGTAACAAAAAATAAATAAAAATCTGTCCAAATAAAGTGTCAGATAAAGTGTTTGTCTCCAGTGAGCAAAAAAAACACTCCAAAATGAATAATGTGTTTGTGGAAATATTTGTCATGTGTTGTCTGTCATTTATTGTGCGAAGACCTTGAGTGTCTCAGAAGACGCCTGATAAATATGTAGTATTATAATTAGTAGTAGTACTACATAAAAACAATAAACTAACAAAAACTTAATACCGCAAGAATTGAAAATGAATTAAAATACCTTTCATTAGTCCCACAGTGGGGAAACCGCACAATCATTAAATTAATAATAATTTGTATTTAATATCTTATATATAATATCTATTTATATACACATGTTTATATATCATATAATATAAAATAACATTTATTTGGGACTCTAATTTCTGGATCATGCAAGGCCAGAATTTTCCCTTCATGATGGTAAGGTTTTTCTTTCTTATTTTAGGAACATGATTTTTATTCTTTCTGGGATATTATTGTCTGAGTTTTATGAACTCCGTCATTGCGACGACTCGTAACGTGATTAAATCTCACTTGAATAAGGAGGCGCTAGACCATTTAAGAACTTTTTTGTTGTTGAAAGTAATCTTAGTTTTAAAAGATAATAAAACCCAAGAAGCTTTGGGCTTTAACCGGGCTCATGTCTTTTGGAGACGACCACTGGCGTCAAGAAGGAGACTTCAGGTTTAATCTGGGTCCTGCAGAGTTCCTGAGCCAGACACTATGGTTACCAGTTGCCAGGACAACGTTGTGTCTGTGTGCGTCAGAGGAAGCGTCAGATATTGGGGTTGAGAGCTGACAATGCTGCTCCGTGCTGACCTGCTCTGATAGACCCACACGACCAGAGCCGGAGAAAAACACTCTGACAAGTGTCCAAAAGTCATTCTGGGCTTTGCTTTTCTTTTGCTTTCTTCCAGTTTGATTGAAAATGTCACTCATTCAGCCAATAATATCGGTTCTGATTGTGTGATCAATACAATACTGGTTGTCCAGTAGATGCATTGTGAAATAGTTCAACCCTCAGAAAAGTGGTGTTAATATTTTAGCTCATTTGTAATGATTTTTACTTTTCAATTTATTTCATTGTGTTTATGTTTTACGGACAACCTTTATTTATGCAGTGTGTCATAAATTGAAAAAAAGACGTCTTAGTGGAACCGAATGAAATACCAACAAATGTACTAACAAATTATTTTTTTCCATGTATGTAAAAGTTTAAATTAGGCTTGACAAGACATAAACAAGACATTAAATGAGTCTTGAAATAATAATTTTGATTGTTTTATCAAGTTTTCCACATCAATTTTGCATATTAAACAACAAAAGTGTTTTTCTTGAAAAATGAGATCAATTTACAAATTGCTAGTTTTTTTTTTAAATATTATTATTTCAAAATTAACCCCCGTTTAATAGTTTACTTATAATGAAATTTTGTTTTTTTTAATTTCAGGTCTAAAAATAGCTAATGATTTTGTGGTGATACAAATATTTGGTTAAGTATTTAGTTATTTTTGTTTAGTCAGTGATATCACACACTTTATAAAGATGAAAGTCTCTTTCGCGCTGGGATTTTTTGCTATCATGTTTACACAGGCTGTAAAATCCGTGCTTTTCCATGTCTGACCTTCAACTATCAGCTCATTCGTCTAGAGCAGAACGGCGGCGGCGGTGGCAATATCGCTCAAGTTTGGGCGTTTCGTTTCAGCGAAACAGGAAGTAAAGACGACGGCCAACCGTTAATGACACTCCACTCTCCTCTCATTTGATGTGCTGAAGTTGGATTTCAACCAGTTATGACTTCAGTTGGGGACAAATGCAATGTGCATTCTTGCTTCCAGACCATGCAGAAAAAGCTCCCAGCCATTGCTGGATTACCCATCATTCTCTCCGAACACTGGCTCTATCATTATTGCATTAGATTGCCGGGATAAGCCTTTATTTTGCATCAGCTGCTAATCTGTTTGACTCCTGCTCTTTGAAACAGATGCCAGTGGGACGTCAATACGGACATGCTCCATTAACCTTTGTCCTTCACCAACAAATTTGAACTTAATCTAAATGCTTTAACCGGCCTGGAGAATGTCTCGTTTGCGTCATAAAAGCCCCATTTTTGCTTTCAAACCTCGAAACGCTGGTGGAAGGCCGGGCGAGTGGCAGAACCTTCCAGTGTTTCGCATTTAAATCTGGAGCGTGTCTGTACTGGCCCCCGTGAGATCTACTGCGAAACGAAGCCTTTCAACTCACGCTGTCATCGATTTAGACGGATGGCGAAATTACAGCCCTCTCCTAAGCGCAGGTTTAAGCTTAATTGTTGCAAAGTAGATTTAATCTGACGGACTCTTTGTAAAGCGAAAAGAGCGACTAATATTTGCTGTCGGAATTCTGCAAGGAGATGTTGTGTCAGAAAATTGAAAAGTTGGTTGTTGGCTTTTATTATGTAATTTGAGGTGGGAAGTTCATGCATGTGGTTGTGCAAACACACCAATGAATTAAAAAAAATAAAAAATGAACGCTACAAAAGTGGCAGTTGTGGTACGGTGGAAGGGAATTGGACGTTGCGGGTTCACTGCTCCTGGTGTGTGTTCACTTGCTCCTGGATGGTTGAATACTGAGCATGTTTTTGACACTGCCCCTAGTGGCCGTATTGACAATCTCACTTGAAGAAATCAACACCTCAACACAAAACAATAAAGCGGTTGTGTTTTGCAGAGAAACCAGATGAATTCAAAAAGGATCCTGATGGAGGTTCCGTCAGTGTCGACGAGCACGAGAAACCTGAAAATAAAAGTGAGAAAGGTGAGTAAAGGTCAATCTTAAACCATAATTCCATTTTTTTTCCCACTTCCTGCCCATCACTACAAGACGACAACCTACTGCATCATCCCGAAGATTAAAACTTTATTTGGTCCAATCACGAGGCGCACAAGCTAATGCTACTGGCCGAAAGCCCAGAAAAATGAAATGAAGACAATAGGCCGAGTTTATTTAAGGTCACGAACTCGACGGATTCAACGTCAAGTAAACCACGCCACTGTTTAGTGATCGTCTCCACCAAGCGCAAACGCATCCGAGCCACAAACCCAGACGCGCTGAAATCCCATCCAGCCCACATTTCCTGCTTGCGTTGATGAGATTACAGGAGACAGACAGGACTCCATTGAAATCCCGGCGGCATATGTGGCCAGCACGGAAATCTGTTCTCCCGCCTGCATCAGCACCTGTGCAAATGCGATAGTCCGATAACGTTCCCTGCTTTAACATGGGAACGTCGCCGCCGGTGCTGGATCTAACTATGTGCTCGACATTGACAGTTTGAGTAATGTTAGTAAGTGTTAAAAAGTCTTCAAATCAACGTAATCAACAAGGCTTAACAGAGCAGCTGTGTAACATTTAAAAAAATAATTCAAGAGCTTTGTGCAAAAATGCTGAGTGCAATAAGCAGAAATGAATGGGCCCAAGAATGAAAAGTTTAAAGTGTTTAAAGTGGCATAAAAAGCTGAGGTGGGGGCAAAAAGCTGAGGTAGTTCATGGCATTGCTTGCCTTCCTTGTGGCTCTTCTCCTCTGAGTACCTTCTAACGGGTTTCTCAATGATTGAGGATGATGATGATAATGTGAAGCCTTTGTTGTTGTTTTTACTTTTTTTCTTTTTGCCATCTTCCATGTATTATGCATATGATACACACACTTTATTAACTACATTTGTTCAACTGCTTGTTAAGTCATTTCTAATCAGCCAACCACGTGATTGTTGAGCATAGTGAAAATCATCGTGCATCAATCGAGCATCAGAATGAAGAAGAAATTAGATTTGTCACTCGGGAATCTGGCATTAAACCAAATGGCTTGATTTGAAATTCAATTATTTCTGTGAATTGTTTTCTTCTTGGGGTTTTAGGGCAAAGTTGTTAAATCTCTTCAGTCATAGATGCAGCTGTGTGAAGTTTGGCAGGCTGCCAAAATGTCCTGGTGGTTTTCCAATGGTTCTAGATGATTTATGACTTTTTGAACACCCAGGTTTTGAAATCAGGTTTTCGTCTACTTAATTGAACAAAAATATAGTGAAAAAATATTTATAAATTCATCAGGACTTTGAAATGTTTTTACCATGATAATAGGACCCCCAGAAAAATGAGAAGCCATGTCAAGTGTAAAAGCGTGATTACAGTGGCACCTCTGGGATTTGCTTTACGTAATTTCAAGATGGCGGTTTTTTTTGTCAACAGTTGTGACGCAGATGAGAGAGAAAAAAAACATCACCATTCTGGAGAAGACCAGCTTATTTTATATTTTGGACGCAAGATTTCTGAATCTAAATTGTGTTTTTGTTGTTTCTTGTTTATTTGTGCGTGAAGATCGAACTGTATTTTACACGTCTGCACTCCCTTCCCAATGCATGCTAGCGGTAAGAAAAATACCCACTAATTTCGTATAGCGCAAATTTTTTGGAAGTCGGGAGGACATTTTTGGAAATTCTCAATAAACTTGAGATTTGCACAAAATTTTTATGAGATTGATTTGCCAATTGTATAATACTGTAAAAGCCGTCGTATAACGTTTTTCATTCTCAATGTTTCTGCAGAAGCTCCGGGCTCCAGTGCGAAGACTATTTTCAGCCGCGTGCTGAGAGTGGCTCAGAACTTCCTCGTGGAAACAAACAAGCACAGTGGAGCTGCCAAACCTTCATCGGTGAAGAAAAGCAAGAGCCCGGCCCTCAGCCGCCTTCACAAAACACGAATCTCCACCTTTGGCAAAGCACAGGTGTAGCTCAATATATTTTTGACACCTCGGTGATTTATGACATAACAAATGGAAGAAATTTCCCCGACCAAGGTTCTGATTTGTGTTTGATCATCAGGTTCGGGCACGAAGGAACAGCGGCGGCAGACCGTTCCACGATTCGACTCTAGGTGGCGTCAGGAAAGAGCGACTCCGGTGTCAAGATGCAGGGGGAGGCTTGACAAAAGACAGGTGCGTCAGGGGAAATGGAGACGGACACGGAGTCATTACACCACTTTCCCTTCTTAAGTAGGTTGTATTGCTAATGAGCTCTGAATAACCGCAGCACCTGAGACTCGGCCTAACATGCAGCTTTAAAAACATTTCTTTTTTCGTTTTTCCCCAAACAATTTATGCAGGTAAACAAAGGATGTTTATTACATAGTTTAACGTACAAGACAGACATATTCTTTTAAATCAAGACATGAAGTCGTCTACTCAAGATCTCCATCATTAACTAATGGACATTTGCTTGTTGGAGAAGAAGCCCCAAAATGCCAGAATTGTAAAGTGGTTTTAAGTCTTTTTAGAATGCCCTGTGCATTTTTGCCCATGAGACGATGTTTTTTTTAAAGTTCAAGTTCCGTACATTTGAAAAGCGCTTTTCACAGTTACAACTGTCTCAAAGCCACTGTGTGAAAATGTTAAAATACAATATTGTTACATTTTGCCCATTGTTTGTGGGTGTTTAAGATTATGGCTACGACAAAAAAGACACAAAACAAAATTAAGGAAAATAGAGGGGAGAACAAGGGACAAACACACTCACTTTTTTTAAGTTTTGAGAGTTTTTATGAAAAATACATATCTAATATTTGTATTATATATATGTACTGTACGTTTTCATGCAAACGTTACTTAATCTTGGCTTGATATGACACAATATTGTATATATTTTGTATAAGTTTATTTAAAATTTCCCATCTCTCAAGCTGAAATGGCAATAAACAAAATTACCAAACATTCATAGTTTAACCTAGAACACTGTTTTAAAAATATCTGTTGAACACAAACGGATTGAGGAAGATATGCTGGTGCCAACTAACAATTCTTTCATTTGTAAAATGTCTTATATTATTATTATTATTTTTTTTTTCTGGATCATCTTTACTTTTGGGTTAATTAAAGTTTTTTTTTTTTTTTTTTCCCCAATTCAAGTCATTTAAGTTTTCATCTCAGAAAGTTACATCACTGTAGTTTCCTAAATTATTTGGTTCAACTTCAATCACACAAGTAGACGTAACAAGGCTTTATGAACTCATCGTGTTCTTTATTTATCCAAAACTGTCTTCAAGTGGTTAAAAATAGATAGTTGGACTTGTCAGTTTTTTTTTCTTCTCTAGATCAAGCGTGACATAATTTATAGCTTTGTACTTTTGTTTAAAACAAATGATGATCCTGGGCATCAACCGTCTGGGAAAGCGCTTCTGGCTAGATGAGATTTTTCAGCGTCAAGCCTGATCTCTGCCTTTGATTGCCTCCGTGCTGGAAAATCAAGTTCTGGTGCACGTCACTGCATTTGTATTTTTGCAGGGTTGTGCTCATACAGAACATTGCTGAGATGTTTACTCGCACAGTTGTTTCTCACGTCACGTGCTTAAGGCCTGTAAACACACTTTTCGAATCCATGTGGCACAGACCACATGTGAGCGTTCTCAACGCATGCCTTTCCGTCAGTTATGATGCTTAATGGAACGAAATTGCTGGGCCCGCATGGGGTCATCGGGGGTCGACGTGCAAATTTTTCTAATTTGAGATGATTAAGTTGATTGTAATCTGATTGTTGCTCCGCATGTGCCCAACATCCAAGGTTTTCATCACTTCAGCCTTTGTCTTCCCAACTTGTGCTCTTAAAAGTGTTCTTAAAAGTTCTCTCTAAAAGTGTATAGTATTCTTATTACGTATTATTATGAAAAACAAATAAAGGGAATTAATATTATTGTTACATTCTGACTTTAGTTTGTTGAAAGTTACATATCTGATTATTTTACATTTTCAAAACTGTTACATTTCCAAAAATGTTACACTGAAAACATTTTTTACTTCAGATATTTGAATTGTTAATACAAATTAATTTGAATAACATATAATATTAATATTGATCTATTAAAATAATAAACATTAATAATTATATAATATCTCAAATATTAACTTTAACATATAAAGAATAACATTCATTAATATTTTATAATTATAAAATATACACTGAAAAAAATTGTCCATGTACTTGTGCCCCTCCCCTCATTTTTTAATATTACGTTTTTGGGATATTGATCATTTGTTGATTAATTTCAAAAATGTAAACCCAAAAAAAGTGTAAAAGCATTTTTCAAAGCTTGTGTTTATTTGTGACAATGTCAGAAATAAAGCACCACGTTGCATTTATTAGGCTTGTTTGCGCATTATTTGCGTAATTATTACCAACCCAATGTTTTACTGGTCGTTGTGTGTGACTGATTTCTCGCTCTTTCAGCACTCCGGTCTGGCGGACGAGATCGGATCTGGTTGGCAAAGTGGCTCGCCGGAAACTTCCAAGCCATTCCGGAGGAGGGCGTTCTCTCCAGCTGAAGGACCACGGCTGTGCGTCTCAACGTCCACATGTGATGACCGCTCGTCCGCGGGAAGCATCAAGCAGGTACTGATGCTAGTTAACGATCATGTTTCACGTCCGCTCAGTTTGACTCATGACAGGTTAGTGTGATGGACAGAGGATGATGAGATACTAGATAATGTGTCCATCCAGCTCATAGTTGTCTTAATACAAGCACGTGGGACGGGCATTAGGAGATACTGTCATCCACTTAAAGACGACTAGTAATTAGCCAAACGAGAGTTTTATCGGTCTTGAGCGGCATTCCTGTGGATTAGTTTAATCTGAGCGAGGCAATCAGCTTTTGTCGGTGAAGAGAAATAAAGCGACTACCTTCTCAACCGCCATGTTGCCGACATTTCGAAGTCCAGCCTATCAGATAGGAAGCGAAGTAGTGGGACAATTTTTAAATATAGTTCTGTGAATTTCTTTCATAATTTAACAATCTTGTAGCAGTAAATAATAGTCTGTTTAGTTTGTGCTTTTTCGTAATTTTGCCAAAGCTGGAGATTTTTTGGTAATTTGGATGGAAAATGTGAGCAAACGTTGTTGGAAAAATTGCAATTGATCCGTGTTGCCGGGCAGAAAATGAACGAGCGTGTTGATTTCACACAGCGGAAACTAAACGTTAACACATTTTTACACAAATCGAGCTCGTTTTGTCAAATTGGATTGGAAAATCCATCAAAAAATTTATTCAGTAGAAGATAATGGAAGATAAATAATAACTATATAATCTGCGTGTTTTGGTCATAAACCAATGCAAAACAATCAATATTTGTGAACATAAGTACAGTACCTATAATTTCATATGCTGGTTATCAGCTGATGGATTCAAAATGTAACCTTGTTTTTCCAAAATGAATCCCACGCTTGGCTTGTATTTATATCTGGTTTCCTCTGGGATGAGCTGGGAAAAGCAGTAGGTGTGGTGGAAAGATGGCAGAAGCTGCGATCTCTGCTCCATTTGGTCAGCAGGTTTCATTTAAAGCCTGTGAAGCTGGCTTCAACTTCCTGTCTTTTCAACCTGCACTTCCTGTACGGAATGATCCGGCATTGAGTGTCGCAGCAGCTATGAAAACAAGCATTTGACCTTTTGACATCCTTCCTGGTGCCGTTGTACTTTCTCTCACAGCCCTTATGATGATGTCACAGGATGCGGAGAAACTTCCGGAACTCTCCTGAAAGTGTGACACGTCTGTGTTGGTCAAACAGGCTTTTACTATTCTGAAAAATTCAATGTCTGACTTTTTCGACGGGATATCGTACTTTCTTCCTTTTCTTTCTTCCAAAAAAAAACAAACTTCCCATTTTCATTTTTCAGCAAATGTAGTGTATTCCTAATTTGACTAAACAATAGGATACCAGACTACCAGATATTCAAAAAGCATAAGAAATGTTTGCTTTTATTGTGATGGGAATTCCTTTTTTTATATACGCATGCAGTATATAATCAAGTAGCTTCTTATTATGGATTGACTTTTGAATTATGGATAGAATTTATGGATTGACACTCTTCCGGGCGAATAGTAAAGCACTCACTGCTCCGGAGAGGAAAAAACACAGAAAAAACAAAGTATTAGCAAGACATATAGTGCCATAGTTTAAGATTTTGACACTCTTAGGTGCAGGTGTGTTTCGGTTCCGGGCACTAGACTATGCAGCCTTTGTATAAAGACTCCTCCAGACACTCCTCCAGACCTTTATATATATACATAGATTTATGTATTCTTTGTTCTGTTTGGTTGTACAGTGTTTGGGTATTGAGCAGGATAATTTAGCACGTTTGTGTGTGTCTCTCTGTGTGTGTGTGTGTGTTTATCTTTTTTTCTACAAATCAATCTTCTTTGTAATACATTCACTTGTGATCTTTGCCTCCGTTTTTTACCACACATCATAAAAGGCTGGATTCCCATCATTGCTGCTTGCCGCTATATGTATTATTTTTAAGGTGTTTTTTTAAATGAGTTTCTCTTCTTACATTTTCTTTGTATTAGAATATCATTGGCACGAAGGTGTCATTGGTGTCCAAGTGAAGAATTGACGCCAAACAAACGATCTATAAAGTGTGCTGTACACCTTCTTTATGTTGCATATTCTCGAAACTTGATTCTTCTTGGAAAATTATGGCATTTCTTTACCATCGGAGACATCCAATCCTCCTCCAAACTGTAAAAGTTCAATGAGTTCGGCATGTTTCCCAAATGGCTTAGAGATAATGGAGGTCCTGGAACAAAACATTGGTCCCTCCTTCACACTCTTGTCTGGTTTTCTTATCTTACATGCTCATTATCAGACAGTCTTACTGTGGACGAGAGCCTGAGTGATGAGAGAAGAACTGGATCCCTTCGTGTTCCATCTGAGACATGTGATCCGCTTCTGTATCTGCTTTCCAGAGACGCCCATGGGAAAGTGTCACGGCGTGTGTGACTCTGAGAACGCAGTGATGGGATGAAATGGCTCTCGGCTTCTCGGGCCACTCATGAAAGAGTGAAGGTTTGTGTCCGGCTGCTGGACACGGAGGTTACGCAACAGCTCCGGTGAAGAAAGTACCGGAAAGGTGATACTGGAGCTGTCGCGCTTATCGGATCACTTCACGATTCAAGTGACCGTCTTGTAGATGCCGAAAATCCGTTGGTGGGAACGGCGCTGAGCTGATCCCGAGGGAAATACGGCTCGAGATTAAGCCGCGGTGGCTTTTTACTTATTCATGCTTGATGCAGATGAGTTCCCAGCACAACCCGGCTGTTCCCAGGCCTGTGGTCGGCGCGGTGGGTTTATTTTAATCCAAGCTTGAAACCCAATTCTGTTTGGAGGAATGGACTTCCACGCAAGGCTCGGATGGTGTAAATATGGAAGGCGTGTAACACTAGAACCCGAGACCACCACAAACATCACCAGCAATTACACCGGAGATCCAAACAGTTAACACTTGTTGATCATGTGACCACTGTGGTGTTTCCCTGGTCAAAGACAGGACTTTTAAACGGTTTAAAAGCAACAAAACAGCTCAAGTTCAGTGCATTTGTTAAGCGCTTTTCAAAGTTTACTGTCCCAAAGCCGTATGTGTGAAAATGTAAAATTAAAACATTGTTACGTTTATTCCATTGTTCGTGGATGTTTAAGATTTTGTTCATGACCAGTGAGCAAGCACATATGCGACAGTGGCCAGGTAAAGGAAAAACTGACGGGATTCGGGGAAAAATCCTGGGGAGAACCAGGGTCTCCTCTGGCATTCTAACACAACAAAACCATTATGATTGTTGTTCGAGCCATTGTGATGATGATGTTGGGTCAACCTTTGGGATGAATTAGAGCGGAGACTGAGAGCCAGGCCTTCTCGACCAACATCAACATCTTGACCTCACCAATGCGCTTTTAGAAGAATGGTCAAAAATTCCTATAAACGCACTCCTCAAACTCCCAGAAGAGTTGAAGCTGTAATAGCTGCAAGTGGTGGACCGAGATCATGGACCTTGAATCCTATGGGTTAGGAATGGGATGGCTCTTAAGTTCATATGTCAAGGCAGGTTACCGAACACTTTTGGTAATATAGTGTATTTAAAAATGAAAATAAAGTGTAGGTTGACAATTCTCAGAAATAATTCTCAGGAGTTAGATCGTCTGAAGCAGAACGTGGTGGTCCGGTGCTACTGCGCTGTGACTGGGGGTCTTTGGACTTTAGTCATGGTTTTATGCTTTATGTGCATGTGAGAAGAACAAATATTTCTCAACGCAGGCAAGGAGCTGCGTCGCATTATTGCCGCGTGATTGCTTTCCATATTCCCGACTTTATTGGATGCTAAATAGGTGCAAAGGTGCAGTGAACGCGGTTGATTCTATCTTTTGGAACTATAAACTATAAGCGTTTTACTCTACAATCTCGAGGCTTTGTTTCTGCTGGTTCTGAGGCCGGAGTCGAGTTGTCGGGGCTGAATTATGCATTTCTCTGCCTGACTTCAGGTGCGGTTGTTGGCTTTGTGTGAAATGGTTAGTAGCTTCTCAAATGTTCAAGGTTCAGCAAAGGCCTTAATTCCACTTTACTCCCTTTGAGACCACATGAATGCTAAATGAAGATAATCCGATTTCAGAAATCAAGAGCCACGTTACGCATGAGCGCTATGATTATAGACTCAACTGACTTCACCGTTTCTACATACTGTATTATCAAAATTATGAGTTTTTTTTTTTTCAATTTACAGGAATATTTAAATTGTAATAGCCGTGTGTGTCTATATTCAAATATATGTGCATGTGAATACAGTATATGTATGTGTGTGCAAGTATGAGTGTATGCGAATATGTCTATGTAAAAGTGTATATAGTTTTACATACATATATGGTATTATACATGCGTGTATACAATAAAATAAAAATTTTTCTATAAATAAAATGAAAACAAGCTGCTTACATTTAAGATTTAGAAAATTGGCATTTTCCTCAAATGGATAAATGTAATATTTACATATAACGTTTTTCAAAATTTTTAACCCTGACGGCTAATTTTTTTAATAAACTATGTATATATACACACATTTATTTTAATCAGCATTTTCTTCAATGGCAAAATGTAATATGTATAAATACACACAGACGCATACACGCACACACATACACACACAACGTTTTTACACACTTTCGTAAAAACGCATGTGTTTTAAACTCTAGCTTTTTGCTGAAGTCACAATAAGTCTTTCTTAATTTAATGAACTGCTGCTAAATTGTCTTTTCAAATGAAATCATAAATCACACCTCACACTCTTTGCCCAGCAGCCAAACATCAAGCGGCAGCTTTAGTGAGACAAGACGGGGAAGATCCGTGTGACACACACACACACACACACACACACACACACACACACACTTAAAGGATCTTCTACCAGTTTGATAATACGCAATAAAGTAGTTCAGTGTGTTAATGGTTGCGTGTCAACAGTAAATCCACAACATTTGCACAGTCACGCACATTACACACTTTAAATCCTGAATATTTGTATTTTCAAATAATAACAATCCAGTAATGAAAAGTCGGGTTGTTTTTTTCTGCTCCGGGGCGGCGTGTTATCCCAGCTCGCCCGTGCACCTTCATGTCCAGGTCACACTTGGCCAGTGTTGAGCTGTTCAGGGTCACAAGGTCTCCAAGCTTCTTTTGTTAATGAACAAATGGGTTGCACATTCGGTAACGGCCACAATCAGCTTAAGATTGTCGTACTGATGTCCGAGCACGCTGCTACTGGTGGTCTTCCTTCAGATTTAAATAGAAGGCAAAACATAGAGAAAAAAAAAATACAAATTATCAATTTGTGTAAAAGTTTCTCTGGCAGAAACCAGCATAAGTACAACTCAGATGAATTTGATTTTAAAGAATTTGAGCTGAAATTGCGTGTAAATGCAGAATAATGTAAAGCAAAATAATACTATCATACTAATACACATGCATGTTCATGCAAAAATACAGTCATTTTTTGTTTTACTTTGTTTTTTCTTTTATAATTTCTTTTGTAATTTTTGCACATGCTCGAGTCAAAAATCAGATTACAATTACAATATTCATAAATATTTATTTAAACAAATTGCAATGTGACTTTGCCTATATTGAGCAACCCTTCCTCTTCATCCCAGTCTTGTGAAGTGCTTTTGTTCCAGCATGTAAAAAATAGCTGACCACCATCGCAAGTTCAATTTCAAATTCAAATTTTGTATTGTGGTCTTAAAGTAAAGTGAGTGAGATGGTCAATGTAGCCACTAGGGGCAGGATCATAATTGTTCTGTGCGTTTAACCATCTAGTGAAGTGACACACTCAAGTCTGGAGTAGTGGGCAGCCATATGCCACTTTTTTCCAGATATCGGACACTTTTTATTTTTCCACAGTTGGACTGGGAGGCAGAGTCCACTCTCTCCCGCTGGACCACATCTTCCACTTGAGATTCAGCATCTCTTTGAGTTCAAAGTTAAATACCGTGTGAAAGCACACCGAGCACGATTCCGGGCCGCCATCGTTCCCAGGCTCGGATCTGCAGACCGTGTGTACCTGCCCTCCATTCTCCGGCCTGAAGTCCTACATCTCCATTGTCCGTCCGGCCGCTCGGACTCAATAGCTCTCGCCGTGTCTTCAGCTTCTCTGACAAGCAGCTAAATCCAGCATGGCTAAACTCTTCAGGATAATCTTCTTAAACACAATTGGCGCGGAGGCCGCTGGGCGAGCGCTGGGAGCCAGCTGGTCCATACAGATGCACATGCTCCGCGCTCCCATCAGGGACTGGTGCGTATGATGGGCCGCGGAGATCTGGATCTGCCGCCACATTGTGATTCCGCGCGGCTAATCCGAGAGCAAGCTTAGTGTGGCGTTTAGCCGCCGCGGAGCGCGTGCGTAGCCACTGATGTTCAGCTAATGGTTGGCGAGGCCCGGCGGATCAGAAGATGCTTTCACCGTTTAACTGATGGAGAAGCGTATGGAATCAGATTAGTGCCACAAACATCAAACATAAGTTTCTCACCAGCCAATCAGAGTAAGGCCCGCCCCCACCTGTGTGTTTGTTTGTATGAAAGTGTGCATTGATTTGTGTGAGGATATATACAGTATTTGTGTATGTGTGTGGTTGTATTAAGATACTTTGTGATCAACGAAAAGTGATTATGTATGCGTGTGTTATAATCGTAGCGTTACACTAGCATTACACGCTAACGCTTTCTATAATTGAGCTAATTGAGATTTTCCATCCTTGCCGTGTTTAAGTGCAAGGCGATGTTCATGACCTCCTCTGGGACGCGTGTGGATCTTCTGAGATGCTGGTGAGACGATGCGGAGCGAGAGTGCTCTTGTTGCCTGCGGTGACACGTCTCCTGCTTTTAGCCAGCAAGTCATCGCATTGTTGTTTTAAAGTTCACAAAGTTTAGCTTGAACTTCTATTGGGATCCAACAGAAAATGCTGATTCATACCATCATAAAAGTTTTATATAGAGCAGGTCAGCAGTTCTGTGTGGCCAATTCTTTTTAATTGGGCATTCAACCTTTTTAGATTTCGATCAACTTGTCTCTTCGAATCTTCTTCCACTGTATCTTTTTTCAGCCTCTCTACTTTTACAGAGCTTCATACTTTTTTCCAGATTTTCCCTTTTTTTTTTTCCCCTGGTATTTGTTCTTTTCATCACCGATCAGCATAGAAACGATGGTCCAATTTGTGTGTGCCTGATCAGTGTTCTGAAATAATCTTCCTGACGTAATCTGAGGACACACAACTCGTGTCACACGATTTTGCCGTCCATGTTCTTGTTGTTTGGCATTTATCATGAGTTTGTGTTGACAATCATCTCACTTTTCATCTCACTCTTTCGTCTTCATAGTTTCATATTTTTAACTTTAGTAATATTCCATTTGTGGAGCATTTGTTTCATTTGTTGTTTCTTTCCTATTGACGTTAAGATTTCACTGCCAGCCCTCTTTTCAATGGCTTCTTGTCACTTTGTCATTGATTGGAGAAAGGCTGTTCTTTACTTTAACGTAGTTACAGACTTTCATCTTTATAAACATGCTTTAAAACATTTTCACTTTTAAAACATGTTGTTTTATGTCTGTTATGGTTCAATGAATCAACTTTCATTTCAGTTTCTTTGTTTGTAATTAAACTTTTATCTTTCTTAACCTACTAGAAACGTTGGAAAATTAGTTTAGGACACGCGCTCAGTGTTGTGATAGTTGACTAGCATTACCAGCTCCTGTCATTACCACCAAAATTGCATCATTAGTATTATACAAACTTCTAAAAATATCGATACATGTCATTGTTCAGATAGACTCTTACATGTCATAGTAAAGACATGAAGTAGTGCATGCTTTTCTTCATTTTTATCTTACATTTTTATTTGATCGGGAAATGGCGGCTCATTTTGTAGTATGTAAAGAGGCTGATCTGCTCGACAAACTAAACACGGCTTTACCACCAGTAACCATATATTTAGTAGTCCTTTTTAGATTAAAGTCCTCGTATCTGGCAACTAGCTTTGATTTTGTTATCGTGAGTGGACATTTTGAGGAAATGTGATGAGGGGCCGATATAGATTATTGGTTTGGCTTGTGAAAAGTCTGGAATGGGATTGGCATCTCTGTCGCTTGTTATAGGGGTGGAGTCACTCTGGACCAATCAGGAGAGAGGTCACTTAGCTTCTGAAACTCCTCCGATTGTAAAGTTACAATGCCAGAAGAATTCTTCATATGTTTAGTTTTGTTTTCCTAGCCACTGCCTCCGGATGGTTTGCTCACAGGTCATAGTCCTGGTCAAACATCATTGTTAAATGATATTAATTGTTCCGGTTGCTTTAAATATGAAACTCAATCATGATTCTGAGACTTTTACAGGAGATTGACCAACTGCTCTCTAAACTCTCTGTTTGTAAACCAAGTGTGCCGTGTCCTTCGGGAGAGGACCAGAACCACGTCACGTGTCCAGTGACGGCGAGCCAGGTGCGAGAATCACAGCTAATCTGAGACATCGCAGAAAGCATCGTGATCAAATCTGTAGGACTGAAATCATGAAACATGCACTGCAAATGTATCCCTCCATATTTTAGATGTTTTAATCATGTAATAAACTTCTTTGACTCTTTTAATGCTCAGTGTCGCTTTATTATTCTTCTTTTTTAACAGCAAGCGGAGCAAGTGAACAATTGTTCCTGCCATGAGACGTAATCTGAGGACACGTAACCTCTTGTCACGCGTTTTTTAAGGCGACGACACCCGTTTGCCGCTCATGTTCACGTCGTTTTGCATTCATCATGAGTTTTTTTCCTAAACAAGTTTAGGATCCATCCATCGGTCTTTAATGCACGACTTTCCCGCACAGAGTTCACGTCTTTTCTGCCGTCGAGGAGTTCATGGTGATGGTGAGTGGCATCTCTTCTCGCTTATTACACTTTAATTTGTGTATTTTAAATATTTATTTTAAAAGGTTTCCAGATGAAAAAGTGAATTACTTAATTGGCAAGTTTAACCCATGGGGTCAATATAAAATCACTAGTCTTTGCTTTGCATCTGGATGTTAAAAGTTTTGACAGAAAATACAATTTTTTTTTTTACAATAGTTTTGCATTATTTTTTTTTAATAGTTGTTTTATTTTTATATTCCAATTTGTATATAAATTTTGTTGTCAATAGTAAATTAGGAATAGTTTAATCCTCTCTATAAAAACACTACAGTGTATATAGTCAATCAAAAATAAAAAACAATATACTGTGTGTGTGTATATATACTGTATATATATATATATATATATATATATATATATATATATATATATATATATTTATACTAGATAACCAAAATGCGTGGCCGTGAAAATGTCGTCCCGAGTTCTGAAATATGTTCCCTATACGAAAGGAACACATCTTTTTCTTACCGCTAGCATGCATTGAGATTAGAGTCCAGACGTGTATTTAACAGTTGTTTAATCTTCTTTGCACGTCAAAAAAAAAAGACACAAGTTAATTTCAGAAATCTTGCTTCCAAAATATAAAATAATCTTGTATTCTCCCAGCGATTACCCCCTCCCCCTCGTAGAGCCGCTATCTTGGAATAACCTCATGCCAATCTCTGAGTTCACATGATATTGTCCATATATGATTATATACTGTACTTTTATAAACAGCTGACAAAGGGGCAAACTAAACAACTGCTATGTAACATGTTTATTACATTTACCAATATTTTATCATTTATAAAACATTTTAGTCTGAATTTATGAAGTCATGGCACGGATTAGATGGATTACATGTAAAATGCAGCTCAGCTAACAAAAATGTTGCCGGTTACCACTGTATAGTGTTAAGAAAAGTTTATTTTTTATTGTCATATTTTTCCTAATAGTTGTCGTTCAAAAAAAAGAATCAAAAACAATTATTCTACACAAACAATTTATATACACAAAAATTATTTGCAGGACTTCTTGATTGCATTTCCTCTAGAGGTTTGGTTGAGAATGTGGTTCATTTTATTCTTTTGCGTAAAACAACAACATCTTGGCAAACCACGTGGCTTTGAATCCAGACTGTCCTGATGAAGCCATTCATGGTGAAAACACACACTCAAACAGACGAGTGTGTTTGTGAGGGCGTGTCTGTCGGGCCCTGTAATTATCTCAGGTGCGGGTTTGTGCGACGCAGCAGCACACGCGAGCGAGTCTAGCGCTGATGTCACGAGCCTAGCGGCGCAGCCGGTTTCTGTTTTTCTGATTTCTTTTTTACAGCCCCTAAAAACTCAAGTCAGCAGGCAGGTGCTTTGTCCAACTCGGTCGATTGGATTTTTAGCCCCATTCTTGACGCGTCAGTGTGAGAAACTGAAGCTGATGGATTGCTATTAGCCTGAACGCACTTTCACCGCCTGATAAATTTAGAATGGAACCAACCGAATTTCAACTAAATTTCAACCCATTCGTCAAGAGTTTAAAGCTAATCTTAAATGTCCAATATTTAAAAATAAAACAAAAAAACCTTTATTGTTCAATATATTCAAATTCAGAGTACGCCAAAATCAAAGCACGTCACCAAGTACTACAAGTCACTAAGCTCAAATTAATTTAAAATGTCCGCAAGGTACGTTTTGCAAGGAACAAATAGAATTTCGCTGTGTAATGTCTTTATTTAAGACATCAGATGTTTTGATTTCATTTTTGTCACTTTTTATTAGGAAAATAGCAAGTGTGTACATACACACAAATATCTTAAAATGTGCCCTAATCCCCAAAAATAAACAACACAAAAAAGAGCAGATTTTATTGTGTTACAGTCTTAGAATATCTGCTTAGAATAAATAAATAATAGTGAAAAAAAAATGAAAAATGAAAATGAATGAAAGAATTAAAATGAATGGAAAAAAATGAAAAAAAGAATCCCACAAAACAAATAACTAATAAAAAAAAAACAATCCTATCATAAGGACAGAAATGGATTCCAGACTTTAAATGGAAATGGATCTGACTCCAAAACTTCCTTCAAAACAAATTGTGGGAAAAACAAAGTTTATCTTTAACTTCAGATAATACAGTTTGATCTGCGTCTACATGGGGAGCACGTGCCCGGTTGTAAACTTTAAAAGTTTAACTATAACACAAGGCCTTAAGACTGATCAGCTCGTATTCAACCTCCAACTTCATTCCATTCTGAAAAGCTTTACGAACACAACACAAATCCAATTAGTAATCTAGAGGCCCTCCCAGAATGCACTGCTTTCCCGCATACCTGAGCCCCCCCCCCCAGTAATCTATTAGTGTAGTGACCTATTAAGTCGAGGAATGCTCGGCGTGAACCGCGCGACCTCGTCATGGCTCAAACCGCTAGTTCAAGATCAAAGTCGGAGAGCCCGACCGTTCCGAAAGCCGCGCGCACACAGAGGTCATCTTTGTTTGTGTTTGAAAAACATCCCCGTCCGTTTGAACTTCCTCCTCTCCCTAATGCGCCCGTTAATGCCACACACCATTTATATCTCATCGCCCCAGCCCCATTAAAGTTATTGTTGTGACAGCGCGGCGTGGGAAGACAGGATCCGCTTTGATCTGACGTGTCCACACCGGTGTCGTCCCGTAGGTAGAACGCAGAGCCAGTCAAACAATTACTCTTGTTTAACCTAGTCCCGTATGATTGGCTTACCTGGCCTTTCCAGATGTGTGTGTGTGTGTGTGTGTGTGTGTGTGTGTGTGTGACGCCTCCAGGCCTCCTGCGTTCATAAGGTCCTTGATTTCTACTTTCAGGTCAGTTTTCAGAGTTTGTGTGGGTTTCTGGGTCAGGACAGCTGATAGCCGCTCTCGGATCGCACCCTGGAGCCTTTCTTCTGGATGCTGTTTGTCTCCGATTGAAGGTTTTTCTATCAGTTTGTTTGCTCAATTGCACTTTTCTATGACACTTTTCACACAACGGAACAAAGCGCAAAGTGTTTCACAAACGCGCTGTGGGTCTCACTCATGGAGTCTGAGATTTCCATGTCTGTATTTCTCTGTATCCTCCTCACTGTGGAAAACAATTGGACTTTTTGGGATGGGAATTCCAATTTTATTCGTCACACAACCATGTGGCGAATCGTTTAGTGCCACAGCTCTGAGAAATATAAAAAAAATAAATGAAATAAATCCCGTAGATATTACTATAATGATTCATGAACTGCAAAAGCTAGAATGTAAAGTATGAAAAACATGAAATAAAATTTACCAGGAAAATAAAATAATGAAATCAAACACATACAAACAGTACGTAAGGAAGTATTAAAGGAGGTATAAAAAGTAAAGTGTGAAGAACACAAAAGTGAATTTTAAAGTGTGAGGAACATAAAAGTATATTGTAAAGTGTAAAGAATACTACAGTAAAACAAAGTGTGAAGAACACTAAAGTAAACGAAAAATACAAACATGTGACAAATATCAAAGTAAAGTGTGAAGAATTTAGAAATTAAATTTGAAGATTAGAAACTGAATGTGTGAAGAATACAAAAGTTAAATGTGAATGAATAGACATTAGAAAGATGAACGAGAAGTATGTTCAGAAATGTGTTTGTAGGAAACCGGGATGAATAACTTCAGAGTTTGAGCTAATTCTCTTTAATTCCACTTCAGATTAAATCCAGCGCCAGGCCAGTTTGGACCTTGTAAGGCATTCTGCTTTGTGGCAGCGTGACCAGAGCACGAACCAGGAGCTATGAAAACATGTTTGACTTTTCTGTGGGAGAACTTGATCTGGCCGAGCACAGAACCCTGACCTCCTCCCTGTCCCTAGAACTTTTGTGAAGAACTGTGGAAGATCTTGAGCCAAGATTAGATCTCAACAGCAGTTTTATTTCTCAATCTAGAACTGCCAAAAAATATTATTATTTTTTTCAATAACCACAGAGAAATGTAATCACATGCAGTCAGAGATAAATGCCCTAACATTTTCCAACACTGTTGAGTTTAATCTGCAAACACCGTTTAGACTCCGGGATGGTCCTGATAATAACGCATTGATAGCATCATTAGCACACAGCGATAAAGTTATATTTGCATACGGAGAGTTGTTTAAGTAAACGGTAAGGGTTCGACTGTTTGGTCGAGTTGATGCTATCTGTAAAAAGGCAAATTTGGATATAAACTGCACGGATTAAATATCCTCAACAATTAAAACTTCTGATGGATTATGGGAACATGCTAATGTGGCTAATTGAGGCTATTGACTTTAAAAAAAAAAGCCAGTTATTGGTCCATATTTGTCAAAATAAGCAAAAATACACAATAATATTTGAACACTATTTACTGGTAAAAGAAAGTGATAGTGAAAATGCATTTTCTATTAAATTAAACGAGTCTATTCCGCCTTGTTCTATTTCGGGCCTTTTATTCTTCCTGAAACCATAATAACGTGCTGTTTCCTTGAGCGTGTGTAACCGGAGACTTCTCGAGAAGCGCTGGTCTACTGCACGCGTCACGTCTTCATGTTCCTTCCTCTCCATGCCCCGTGTGTTTGGGAATCGCAGGAAAGCGCTAAAGTCCATCTGCTTCCTGACATTCATCGCTGCATGTGCATCCGCCGCGTTACAGCCAGTTCCACTTTTTAACGCTTTGGCCTAAACTGGAGAGTCGGGAAAGACTGATTTCAACAGTGACTTCGTGATGCCAGACTGGGATTAGAATGCTAATCTGCTGTTTTTGGTTGACGTGCTTTGTGCGTGTAATCGCCACCAGTAATGCGCATGACGGGGAAACTTCAGGATTTGTTTTTCTTCGTCATGCCTGCGGTCAGATAGTCTGGCTTCAGTCATTGGTGGGAAAGCGGTGGTAGATATGATGAGTGTGCAGGTTTTGACCAATAGGTTCATAGTTAGCTATTAGCCAATAGCGATTGGTATTCTAGCGATTGTTTTTTTTTTTTTTTTTTTTTTTAAATTATATATATATATATATATCGGATTCCAACGAAAAGCGCTTCCTTTAATGCAAAACTCTGCCATGTCAGTTTCACGGTCTACGTTTGACTTACATCAGGAGAGTCCTCGTTTGTTTGTGCCTTTGTTTTTTTCTATCTCTTTTCTTTCATTCTTTTTCTTTCATTTTTATTCTTTCTTTCTTACATGTCTATGCTACCACTTAAAAATCTTTTTTTTAAATATTCAGCAAATTTTGTTGTGTTGTGCAATATTTGTGTATTCACTTTAATACACTTTTGAAACCTTTTTAATAATGCAATAGAAAGAAGATTGAACGTGTGTGTGTGTGTGTGTGTGTGTGTTGGTGGATGGATAGACAGACGGATTGGCAGATGGACTATATGTATATGTACAGTATATACAGTATACGTGTATATATAGATGTGTACAGTTTATAGGTGTGTGAGTATACGTATATATACTCAGGCACTAGAGTGGAATCCACAGGGAAAAAGAAAAGTGGGCAGGCCAAGGGAGACTTGGAGATGGTGCACCGAGCGAGAGATGAAGGCAAAGGGATAGACGTGGGCTCAACTGAAGAAAGGCGCTCAGAACCGAGTTCGTTGGGAAAGTTTTGCTGTGGCCCTATGCTCCCTCGAGGAGAAAGAGGACTAAGAGAGGACTTTTTACCATAATTAGCAGCTTGTCTTTGTACACACTCTTAATCTCCTGAAACAAAGCAGTGAGATTCTCAATCCTCAAAGCCTAGAAACGTGGTCATGAATGATGTCATCTCTGATGTTATGAATGTTTATAATGTCACAGCACTGTTACTTTTCACAGAAGATCACAGTAGCTTTGTTAGGTTTCATCGTGTTAATACGCACTGTCAGTCGTTAAATTCACCCTTATCCTGAATGTAAGATCTAGTGTTTTTGTTGTCTAATTTAGAATTTGGCCCTTTATAACAGATTGTGCGGGTGATGTTTGTGTTCTGCGTCTCGGCATGTTCTAGAGGTTTCCACGGGTCGGTCCCGCTGTCACAGGGGTCAAGGCGGTGGGCCGGATGTGTTTGTGTAGTGTAAATGAGTAATCCTGCGCTCAAACACACACATTCCTCTACTGTAAATCACTCAGAAACACACTTCACACGCATCTCTTCCTGCTCGATTTGCGTTTGTCACTCGTGAAAAGTCAAACTAGAGTCCAGACCTGGAATTTGAAAGTTACGTCTTGTTCTCGTCTCATGCAGAACATAAAAACAAAAGAACCGCATTTTGTTGCATAATAAGTCCCATGATGCATTGCACTGGTATGAGACGCCGCTCCTCGGATCTGTCGGCATTCCTGTGGCTCGGTCAGTGGATCCTGATGTTTGCTACACCTAGGGTGGTGGGTTCCAATCCCAGTGTGAGATGTTGTGTTTTCGTCTGAGAAGTGATGTAAAACAAATCCCACTAGCCTGTGTGTGTGTGTGTGCACCTGTGTTCTAAATCAGTGGATCTGCACTAATGTCTCATGACAAGCAGCTGCCGACATTCGCTGTCAGATCAAACTGATGTTTTATTGTCTGTCAGCGTTTCACAGGATCAGTCTTTTTGTATTTTATAGATTTCGTTTTGTCAAAATGTGTATTTGGGAAACAGGATTTGGAACAAAATTGTGTCTGGACAAGAGTGTGTGTGTGAGAGAGAGAGGGATAATAGAGAGATAAAACTAAGAAAGTGTCTATTGGTAGGTGTGTTTTTCTGTTTGTTTGTGTGTTTGATTTACTGGGTGACTGTAAGGGAGAGATTGTGTTTAGCGTTTGGTTTGCTTGTTTGTGTGTGTGTGTGTGTGTGTGTGTGTGTGTGTATGACTCACTAAGTGGCTGTGTAAAAGAAAGTGTGTGTGTTTATCTGTTTGTGTGTGCGTGTTTTTTGGTTTGTGTGTGTGAGACTGAGAGAAAGAAAGTGTGTGTGTGTGTGTGTGTGTGTGTATGCCTGACTGGCTGTGTTGGACAGAAAGTGTATTTTTATGTTTGTGTGTGTGTGTTGTGTGTGTGTTTGCGTGTGCAAGTGTAGTGTTTATTGTATGTATTGTGTTTGTTGTTTATGCAATTAAACACTTTTCGAAAAACTAGATTGTTACAAATAATGTTCTGAAAATGTTTTCAGGCTCTAGTCTAGATTTACCGGTATATTTGACTTTGTATATACTAATTAACTCTATAATATTTGTTTTTATTTGCAGTCTAAAAACCATTTATAATCTCAAATTAACAACTGCCTGTGGATTATTCTAGTATACAAAAGTGTTTCTTGTTGTTAACACACACGCACACACACACTTTAGTAATTAGTTCTAAAAACCACAAAACAATTAGAAGCCATTCAACCGCAAATCTGTGATGTAAGAGCTGATGTGAGATTCTTTTTTGCCTTTGAGCGACTTCACCGTATATTTCACACCATAAGGCGACACCGGATTATAAGGCGCAAAATTATTAAACTTTTTCTTTTAAAATTTGCCGTACAAATTGTTTTTCGGTCATTTGTTCAAAGAATTTTCATGATAAACATTACGATAATTTCCTGTTTCCTCGTCTTCGCTCACAGTAGCTCTGAGAGGTTCTTCTCAACAACACAACAGCGATGCTAGCAACACCATCCTCCTGGGTTCCAACCCGAGAGACACCAGGTCCTCTACGTGTAGAAGTTCATCGTTTCATCGCTGTGATACGCAGCCGACCTTCACACTTGGCGTCCAATCACAACATCACGCCTCTGCGGGGACGAGCCGTGTGTCTGGATCCAGCTGTTCTTGACTGTTTTCCAAAAGAGCTGATGCTCATCTGAGACGCTTCAATCCCCCCAGATTAAACGCCGCCTCATCTGTGACTTTAATCGCAGCGAACAGCGCTGCTCTAGAACCTTCTCACTAAAGCTAGTTACGTATTTACATTTCCCATCAGTTCGTTTTCAAAGGTGCGACACACTTAAAAGTCAAAAAAGTTTTAACCGGTTAGCTCTTTTAAACGAGATCTCTGGTGTTTCTCCACACGTCTGGTGGAACATCTCAGGCCTGTAAGAATCAAGTAGGTGGCGTTGTTTCCATTTTCCCGAGACTTAAAACATGATATTTAAGGCTTAAGCGTTAAATCCTCCTCGAACGCCACAATCCCTGAACTCCCTGACATGTGCCGTGCTGCGCCGGCTCTTTTGCCGGAATTATGTTTTCCCAGCCTGTTGTTGTGACTTGGAATGGGGAAAATCGGATTCTAAAGCTCCAACAAACGCACACGACCGCCGACTGCGTGAAGTTTGCACAACTTGAGCGTTCACACCTTTAGTGGTGACGAATGGCGTGTCAGCACGGTGGAAGATCAGAGACGCTTGAAGAATAGAGCGACTTTCCGGTGAATTCCGCGCACTGGCGGTAATTCTTATGGTAATTGCTCGACGCAAACAGACATTCACGCATCAGCTGCTCAGAAGTGCGAGAGAAACCGCCACTCGCACGCAGATCACAATCACGGCGGGATCTAGAAGTAACCGCTGAAGGCGCGTACACGCCCGTATTTACATTCTTCTTCTGTTTACGTTTCTGTCTACAGTGTAAAATGTACAGATTGTAAACAAACAGTGATAAAACTTTGTACTGTATATTTAGGATTGGTTTGTTTTTCTCACCAAAAACTCGCCCAGTGGTGGTGGTGGTGTTGTACAAGGACCATGTTTACTGTGCATACAGAATATGGTAAATGTTGTTTATGAATATGGTAAATGCTGTACATGCATACTATTTATATACACAGCATTTGAATACTGTAAATGCGGTTTGAGTACTGTTAATACATTACATACTGTATATCAGTACGGTAAATCTATATAAATATTGTGCATTATTTATACACGGTATAAGGAATACTGTACATACTGTATATAAATGCAGTATATGCTGTACTGTATATGAACAGGGTAAATGCTATACATGGTGTATAGTAAGATTGTCAATATGGCGAGCCATATATGAATACGGTAAGTATATTCTGTATACAAATTCTGCATATACGATATACAAATGCAGTACATGAATAGGGTAAATGCTGTACATACTGTAAATGAACATGATAAGCACTGTCCATACTGTATGTAAATACTGTCGAGCTTATGTAGCAGTTTTGTGTCATAAAGCTCACGTTGAGGTTTATGACGCGCACCAGCGTGTGGAATGACAGAAATGGACACTAGTGTGGTCAGCGTTTATATTTAAACATTAGTGCTCAACACTTTGCAGCGGTTAGTAGCGTGTGAGTTATTTCTCCGTGAGACATACGGAGCGAGGTACAGTCATCATAACACTGCTCTTCTCTTATAAAGAGATTGATAGATTGACACTGGGTCCCTGAGGTTCCACGGCGTGGAGCTGCTGGACGTCACACCAGAGACTCACACACCGGCGTGTTGTCCGAGTCCTGGCTGTGCATGGAGCTCAGGCCCGTGTCCGAGTCCTCGTCGTTACTGTTGTGTGTCTTGGACAGACCGCGCGCCTGCTCCACCCACACCTCCTCGCCCCCAACGCCACCCTCATCGCCCTCCTCGCCCCGCGGCTCCTCCAGCTCGTCCAGGCGGTGGACCTTCTCCAGCAGCTCCCGTAACTCCTTCTCCTTGGCGTCCAAAAGCTCCCGACTCACATCCAGGTCGCTCTTGACCGTCTCCAGGTCCGTGTCCAGACGCAGGCCGATGTACAAACTGGTGTCCAGCTGCGTCTTGATCCTCTCCTCCTCCAGCTGCAGGTCTGAAGACACCGTGACGGGCTCCTCCGCGATGCTCTCCGGGTCCTGGCCGGGCGTCTCCTCCTGCCGCCGCTTCATCCAGCGCTGGTTGAGCTCCTCCTGGATCTCGGCGGTGAGTATCTCCATCAGAGCTTCTCTCTCGGTCAGCTCCTCCTGAAGCTGCAGCACTCGCTCACAGCACGCCGCGTACTCCTCCAGCTGCTCCTCGCCCTCCACACCCTGCTCCAGCAGGTACGTGTCCTGCACGTAGTTGACCCCGTGCAGCTTCACGCGTGCCACGTGAACCTTGGCCTCGCACTTCTCGATCTCGCCGTCCAGGTCCTTGATCCGCTGGACCTGCTGGCGGATGGTGTGGTCCTGCGAGATGATGAGGTGCACCAGCGTCTCCATCTTCTCCACGGAGCTCGTGTCGCGCAGCGCCTCCTCCTTCTTGCGGTTGATCTTGTCCAGCTTGCGGAAAGCCTTGCGCACGATCCTCCGCTGCTTCTCCTGTGAGTAGGGCAGAGCTGCGCGCGCGGCACACGGACTCTCGCGGCTCAGCACCACGCGCGCCTCGGCGCTCCGCGGCCCGTTGTGCGGCAGAGACGCGGCGTCGCTCTTCACCAGCACGAAGCGCACGTTCTCCTGCTCGTCGCCCCACGCGCTCCACAGCCGCAGGATCTTGGTCTTGTTGGGCAGGACGCGCTCGAAGCCCCGCCACTTCTCCACGATGCAGTAGGTGTGCGCGCCGCCGGTGAGGGTCGCCTGCTCGTCCAGCAGAACCTTCACCACGTCCGCGCAGGTGGTGCGTCTGGAGAGCCCGGACACCAGCTTCTCCTCCCGGCACACCCACACCGACACTTGGCTCTCGTCCGTCTCCATGCTCGCTCGCTCGCTCACTCACTCACTCTCATCCAGAGCGGATCGTTTCTCGCTCCGCGCCAGGCGACGCTCGCTCTCGGGCTGCCCGTGCGCGTCTGTCTTCAAAACTACATCGGCGCGCTTCTCAACTCTCAGGCCCCGCCCACTCCCCCCGCGGTCACGTGACGGCACGCTGCGTAGCTCGAGTCCGGCGGATGGACGGACAGCTACTATAACGGAAACAATAATGGATTATTATTATTATTATTATTATTATTATTATTATTATTATTATTATTATTATTATTAAGTATGTCTGTCTGTGTCTGCGTTTGTCCGTCTAGATATGGACGGAAAGACAGTAGCTGGAATGACAGAGAGAGAAATAGATGTGATGGATAAACAAGTAGACAGAGTTATGAGAGCGATGAACAGGCAAAGGTATTTCTAGGGGATAAATTTATATATTTAACATATAAACGGATCGATAATACATATGATAGTAAGCAAGATGGATGGATGGATGTATAGAAGTGTGTGTGTGAGACCAAAGAGGCAGAAAGGTGGATGGGTGAAACGACAGAACGTGTGTTATACGGAGATAAAAACAAAAAGTTTTAGAAACCGAGATACAATTAGATCGAAATAACAGAGAGGGAGAAATAAAGTTAAATTGACTAACAAGTACATCTAAAGACTGGGAAAAAGTTATTGAAGGAAAAACAGACTGAATGGATATTGATTATTGGACGGTTGATGATTGACTGATCAATAAGCAGATCTGAATGATGTTTATGAGGTGACCGTGTGTAACCGGACATCAGCTTCAGCTTTTCTCCACCGGTCAGCGCGGATTTAGCGCTTAATATGCTCACGGGTGAAATAAGCCGGCGGGATTAGATTTTCTTGGGCTAATAGAGCTGCCAATATTCATCCTCGGGTCTCCGTTAATGGCATGTTGAAGATGATGATGATGATGATGATGATGAAGAATACTGTATTTCAGAGCCATTAGACTGACCCGCTAATAGACGGATTAATTATAGAGCAACAGATTGGCCTGCACTGCCACCTGCTGTTCATCAGTTGTAATAGCTTGGTTCTACTTGGTCTGTAAATTCTTCTGTCTGTCCATTGATGCACACATACTTATATTCAGACCAGTGGTGTAAAGTACAACAGTAAATGGACTTTGTATTTTTTTTTAGTGCTCCTAACATAAAAAGTAAAGTAACACTGTGGCTACTATCTGTGGCTACTTTGTACTTGGTCGAGAATCAAAAATATAAACAACTTTTACTTTCTACATGACTAGTTTTGTGGACACTTACCCGTTACTCGATTGTGATTGTTCGCGTCCCATTGGCATCTTTTTGTACCGCGGTTAATTTCTTGGGCGGACGAGGTGATATCGCCATCTGCGGGATGCTGAAGGTACTGGATGCTGTTTTTGTCAGCTAAATCACGCAAATTATGGTTGTGCTTTTTTGCACATTTGAGTTGAGACTGACTATTTTCTTAACAAGTTTTCTTCTGCCATTTGGAAACATTGATTTTTTCATTTTAATTTCTATGTCAGGAAATTAAACCTCATAGTTTCTTGTTTTTCACTTTACTTGGTGTTTTTGAGCCTAAATTCAATGGTGTTAAACTAAAGTTAAAAAAATACTCCTCTTGGAAGTGGTAACTTGTAATGGAGTACTTTTTACATTAAGGTATCCTCACTTTTACTTTAGCTGAAAAGTATGGATGTCAGCTACTCTTTTACATCTCTGGCAGGACCCTCCATTAACGTGCATAAAAAAAGTGCAAAGTGCACAAAAGTCCCTCTTTTTACTTTAAGCAAAACTCAATTTTAACCTCTAAATTCCTTTCTTGACCTTCAACGTTATAGCAAAGGGCCCCACTTTAGTACAAAAACATAACACCTGGGCTCCCCTTTGATTTAAACCGCTCATACACACGCTCACAATCACAACAGTGCCGTACAAACACAACAAAAAGTTTAATTAAATTTTCTTTGTGTCTTCACTATAAAGTATATACAATCGCAAACAACTCATGGAAATGTTTGTCTGCTACTGTCGACCAATAGAAGACCAGAACAAAATCTCCGAAGGATGTCAGAAACCTTAGTGTTCTCTTTTAACTTCTCGCTCCACTAACATAATCTCCAGGACATATAGCACGGATTAAAAGAAAAACAAAACAAAAAAGTCACAAATGACACACATTACAATCTTTTGTGGTATACGTATATGATTGAAATCAAGAAGGAGGTTTCTCCTAGACTCTTCATCAGTCTTGCGGTCGGTGTAACTGTCGTCTACGTGAGTTCACAGCGCCCGTCACTACACACACACACACACACGACACCGTAATAAATAACTTTTCTTTCGGCGCGGAGAAGCGAGTCCCGATGTTGCAAAAACCAAAAATAAAAGCGACGACGCTCCGGATTACCGTTACTCAAGGCATTTATGGTGATTTAAATCCAAATCCCACTCGCATGTTTTTTTGTGTCCTGTTTTTTTTTTTTTTTTTGGTGTCGACGACTTTCCGAGCTGGAAAAACACACGAAAGGCACTTTGATCACCTGTAGATTTCGCTCGGCTTGCGCGAGAAGTGATAGACGGTGTTTATTTGGTGTAGAAGAGGGAAACGTGACCTACTCTTTCCTCCGACGCGAGGTTATAAACTCTGTTAGGATAAAACACTAAGGCACGGTCTGCTTTGGTGATTTCGCTATGGATATTCCCTTTCTCGCGTTAGCCTCGTCTCGTATCTAACGTGTGTTTATTATAGGCGGAGAAATCTAACGGTCCGGCGGAATAACGGGCCGAATACGGAAACGCCGGGACCTGCAGGATTGGGCGAGTGTAATTGATCCGCGTAAGGCAGCTAGTTCCGCGTAAATGATTGCGTACCTTTAGATGCTCTCCCGTCAACATCCACGACCCTAAAAGTAAAAAAAAAAACACACACCCGGGGCGGAGTCTGTGAATCGCAGTAGGAATCGCTAAAACGGCAGAACGAAAAAAAAGGGGGAAAAAAACGGTAGCTGTCGCTCAACTACGACGATACGACTTTATATAAGCGACAACCTTCCCAAACACGTTAACGCTGTTTAAAACACCAACCGAGTTAAACATAGACATTTGAACAAAGCAACTGGACCGTACCTCCACGTCACGGGTTCACTGACACGACAGGTTAAAAAGAAATAAAAACATCCAAACACTGATAAACAAATGATATAAATGCGGTTATTCGCTCCCGACGAAGAGGCACAGCCACTTAAGATGAAGGTGTGAGTCTTTCAAAGGCTTTTCTCGGTCCATCAGACTTGATCCAAACCGTCCTTGGCGAGGTTGGCGACTCTAAAGTCTGTGTGTTGTGTTGTGTTATCAGTCTTTGACCAGTCTGTAGATGTGATGCTGGGCTCCGTGTTCACTGTTCGACACCTCGAACACACAGGCCATGCACAGCAGCGTCTCCTGGGTCTCTCGGTTCGACACCACCTGCAGGACGAGCCCAGAAGTGCGGGGTCAGCGTGAGACAGGTGGCGTGGGGTATGGAATCAGATTAGTGCCAAAATGTTCAAATGTTCATTTCTAAGAAACTAACCAAAATGCTTCATATAACTATGTTTTTTTGTGGGTTGTTTTTTAGCTTGAAATCCTCAGGTTTTCGTTTGAAACTTTTTGTTGAGTCAGACTTTTCCGCTTGGTTTTTTTTTTTTTTTTGTGTTCTGGCACTAGTTTCACGTGGGGGCGGCCCTTAATCTGATAGGCTGGTGAGAATGTGATTGGCAGCTGCTTGACCAGGAAGGGTGAAAAGCTAGTGCCAGAAGTCAAAAGAATGAAAAAATCTGAAGCGAAAAAAAAGTTTCGAACGAAAACCTGAAGATAAAAGTGAAAAATAAACAACCTAATGTAAATGTGAAGCATTTTTAGTCGTTTCTTAGAAATTTATGTGTGATGATTTTGGCAGTGATCTGATTCCATAGGGTTGCGTTGATTAGCGCGGGACGTACCAGCAGGATGGTGAAGTTTTCTAGTACGCTGTTCATCATGTATTTCTCGGGAAGGTGCTTGAGCTTGTGGATGAAGTTGATCATGTATTCGCACATCGGCGAGCGATTGATCTTGTAAACGAAACGGCCGTTCTCGAAGCGAGCGTACTCGGTCTGGAACGAGAGACAGACACATGGGAGTTTATATACATGTGCGTGTGTGCGTAAAATAGCATTGTATGTATTTGTAGCATTGTATATATTTATTTATAGTAATAACAAATATATATAATGCATGTATAAATATTTGTAAATTATACATGCGTGTATGCATGTTTTCTACTGTACTTGTATGTGTATACACACACACACACACACACACACACACACACACACAAATGTGCAAAGAATTACGTACATGTACACAGTTGTTCCAGTGTATAGTTAAAATTGTTCTATAGAGTCCCACAAAAAAGTAATGTTGCAAAACAACGCCATTATGTTCCATGTTTATAATCTGTGAATTTGACATAGAAATTAAAAAGGAACAATCATTCATTGACAAATGTAAATTTTTCAAGCTTAGTTTTATAGCTAAATTTAATGGGAAGAAAATGATTATAAAGAATTACACATTCTTTCTATTTTGATCATTGATAATTTTAGGAATAATTGATCCTCATACAATAATTCCAACGTGTAATAAGTCTCCAACGTTCATCTATATGAATGAGAACACCACGTGTCAGTTGTGTCATGTGTAACTGCTCCAGCGTGTCTATGTTAAACGGATCGAGAGATTGATCTGGAGCTGGTGGCGTTATTGATCTGATCTGTTGTTTATCTCTCCACACTAACCAGACGCCACTCGTCTGAGATGTTCAAACGCTCCGGATGATTCCCACACTTTACACCTCAGTTACGCTGATGTGATAAGAAATTACTTTTTACACAATGAGTCCTAAATAGTATGAATAATGTAGGCACGTGTGTGTGTGTGAGTGTGTGTGTGTGTGTGTGTGTTGTTTTTAGTGTCTGATTGGATAAGTTAAATGCAGAGAAGCAAGGTTCAATTATTATTTGCACTTACAGTATACACACATTTCTCTGTATATGGAAAACCATTATCACACTTACAGTATATATAGATATTACAAATATTTAACATTGTTTTTGCATACACACAGAAAATATCTTTAGGCTGTTTGTGAGTACGAACTGACGTGTGTGTGTGTGTGTGTGTGTGTGTGTGTGTTTGTTAATGTTTTTGCAGGCATACAGAATATGTCTTTATTGTATACTGTATGTGTGTCTTGAAGAGTGTGTGTGTGTGTGTGTGTGTGTTTGTGTTATTGTTTTTGCCATCAATGAGAAAATGTCTTTATACTGTTTATGTATATTGAAGTGTGTGTGTGTGTGTGTGGTTTTTGCAAGCACTGAGAAAATATTTGTATACTGTATGTGTATTGAACTGTGTGTGTGTTATTGTTTTTGCAAGCAAACTACACAGAAAATGTCTTTTTGCTTTTTTATTGTGTATTGAAGTGTGTGTGTTATTAACTGCTGCAAAATGAGCAATAACGTTATTTATGTTTCCCTTATTTCATGCCATTGTTTTTTATTTTCCCTTTTCTTGTTTCATTCATTTTATTTTTATTTATATATTTGTTTATATTTTTTCGAAAGAGGGGTAAAGACGGAGTCAGTCAAACTCAATTCCCTGTTGTCATCGCAACTTGGCCAATAAAGTTTTCTGATTCTGATTTCTGATTGTTTTTGCATACACACAGAATTTGTGAATATACCGCGAGTAAGTGTATGTGCGTGTTAATGTTTAGCAAGAGCATAGAAAATGTCTCATAGTGTATGTGTGTGTGTGTGTGTGTGTGTGTGTGTGTGTGTGTGTGTTAAGGTTTTTGCAAGCAAAGCACAGAAAAAATGTTTCTTTACTTTTTATTTTGTACGTATGAACTGAAGTGTGTGTGTGTTACCGTTTTTGCATACACACAGAAATTTGTGACTATACCGTGAGTGTATTTACATGTGTATACACGTACAAACATGGATTGAAACACATAAGCAAACTTCCGTCTGTGTGTGTGTGTGTGTGTGTCCTGCTGAAGGCTCGCTCGCTTCATCCTCACCTCCACTTTCTCCACCACTTGTTTCCCGAAGGAGCAGACCTTAGTGGAGCAGGTGATGGTCATGTTCTCCGAGCTCTCGTACTGGCTCGTCACGCCGTAGAAAGCGCCGGTGTCCTCCTGAATGTTGCAGTTCAGGTCGGCCTGAGCAAGAGAGAAGACGTGAGTAAGTATCCGCGGAGAACAACAACGAGAATCCAAGCCTGGAGATTCAAGGCTACGGACAACGTGAGTACACGCTATCTTAAATCACCATTGACTGGTCTGGTGCTGGAAATCTCTCGATTAAAGCGGAGAAGAAGAATGACAGAATGAATATGTAGGATTAATTGTCGGAATGCCGGAATTCCAGGTCCGTTAGATGTTAGACTCACCCCAGAAAGCAGCTAGTTTAGCGAAGTAGAAGAAGCTTGACGGTTTAATTAAACTAGCTGATTTCTGAGGTGGGAAAAGACCTCATCCAACCCCCCAAAACATATGGAAAGGAAAGGTATGTATGGAGATCTCTGTTTTTGTTTTCCTAGCCTTTGCCACATGATGGCTTGCTTGCTGCTAACAGCCAATGTTTTATGATGGAATGTTCAGATGTTTGTTCCAGTGTGGTCAAAAATATTGATCTACCACACTACCAGCTTGTTTGGAAAAACAAAAAAAATACTTTTACGTACATTTTTGGTTTGGAATAGAGAGCTCTTACCAAACTCATTTTGTTTTAATGTAATCTTTTGTAAAGCTTTCAAGTTTAGTCTTTTTTTTTCTTCTGGAAAATATAAAAGATATTCAGTTTTATTTATTGTTGCACTTTATTGTCTTTAGATTCCTCAAACACATATTCATGTTCCAGTCTTGTAACGTATTTTTTCTTTAGAAAAAAAAGCAAAAAAAGGCCCTAACATTGTTGCAGTTGTAATACCAATACCAATCTAAAATGGTATGGCATATCGATACTTTTCTATTTTTTTTTTTTTTTTATTTGGGTGAAATCTATAAATCTACCCTATAACAATTATGTACATTTTTTTCTCTAATCCATTCACGGATGTGATCATTGCCGCAAGCTCTCGTGGCATGTTTTTTTTTAAAGATAAGGGAGGATTTATGGCTTAAACTATTTACTGTATAACTACTACTATATATACTATTTATCTACGTATAAGTATATGAATCACAGAAATCTTTATACCCCAAACACCATTTGGAATGCCATTAGAATGTCATGTATTTCACAACATTCACTACAGAAATGTTTTTTCACAGAAGAATATATAGTATCACAATTAGTTTTTGTGATATTTTGAATATTTATCGCAGAAATGAGTTTTTCTCCAAAGAATTTTGGAAAAAGTATATTTTGCAAGAGGCTTTGTGACGTGACCGTCCGTTTCTTGCGATAGTTGTGGAACATAAACAAACGTATGTACAATGGTTGGTTCTGCTGCTGAAGGTCTGGTTCTGAGGTGGACGTGGCTCTGCACCTGTCGCTCAGACGGGCAGGTGTTCAAACAGCACCCGCTATCACGCGGCATCAGCGGTATTAAAGGCCGGCGCTGGCAGACCGCGGCGGATTAAACGCGTCACCGATGCCTTTTAGGCAGCACTTTAATCAAACGTGAAGGCGTCCAGCACCATTCTTTCAGCCGCCTGAAGACACACTGAAGCTGATAGTGGATTTTCCCGTGGCCGGCGACTGATGTAATCCTGATATATGATGCTCCAATTCAAGCGCTTTGAAATAACGCGAGGGATTTATCTGTGTCGAGACCAGCTGTCTTGATCATTACAAGTCCACCTGAAATATTACACGAGCAGAACCACGTACACTCAAACACTCGTGGAAAGCGGCACTTTTGTGTGTTTTCATCAGAGGTGAAAAGTACTTAAGTAAATGGACTTTGTTGCTTGGGTATTTTAGCTACTTTGTACTCGAGTGCCAAGTATAAAAAAATATAAGCTACTTTTACACTCTGCTTAACTACATTTGTGATTGAGTATCAGTACTTTTTACTCCACTACATTTGAATGGACGCTTACTGTTACTTGTTACATTGTGATTGTGCCCAACAAGGCGGCATCTTTTTTGTACTGCTGTTAATTTCTTAGGTGGACAAGGTGATATCACCATCTGCAGGGTGCTGAAGGTACTGGATGCTGTTTATCAGCTAAATCACGTAAACATGTGAATTAGCTTTTTAGCAATTTGAGTTTGTCTTAGACGGACTTTTTGGTCTTGTATTATCTGTTTTGTTCTGCCATTTTGAAAGATTTTGGTGTTTTTTATTTCTATATTAGGAAAAAAACAAATACAGAGTTTGTTGTTTACCACATTTCTTGGTGTTTTTAAGCCTAGATTCAGTACGAGTGAAATACTTAAGTTTGTTTAAAATTTGATACGTTACAACTTTTACTCAAGTCTTCTTGGAATTGGTGACTTGTAATGGAGTTATTCTTACAGTAAGGTACTATACAGTTTGTACTTTTACTCAAGTCTGGATTCCAGCTACTCGTTTTTATAAGAAATTTTAGTAATTTCTGCTGCTCAATTTAAATATTTTAAAATGTATTTAAATATTATTTAAATATTTAAAAAAATTTAAATTTTAAAACGCACTTTAACTCTTGCTCGGTTACATTTCTGACAATTTAATTGTTCCGTTATTAATACTAATACGTTATTAAACAGACACTCTTGTCTGAACGGAGCAGTGAGCGCATCGCTGGGTTAGGTGGGGTGTTGTCCGGCCCCCGGGGGCCACACGGAGCCCTCTGCTTGACTGACTGGTCCCTGTGAGGTTCATTGGGATGGGAAAGTTTCTCACACACGAACTTAAACTGCCCAGGATTTATATTGACTTTTTTTATTGACAAACATAATGAGGCTACAGGCATATCAATAGGGTCTTTTGTAGCAATTTATTGCTTTTTGTAAATAAATAAAATGCATTTTCTGCCGGGTCGAGTTTAGCAATAGTATCAACAATATTTATTTATTGTTGCCACAATATACACTAATACAATTGTACATTTTTTGTTTATTTGATCATATTGTAGAAATACTGCTCTGTTTTTATTAGCATCCGTCTTTACATCAGCTAAAGACATTTTATTGCGATGCAGGTTGTTCACAAGAGCAAAACAACAAATGTTTGTGCAAATCTAAAGGCCACCAATAGTTCTATTTATTATTCGGATGATTATTAATTCAGTTTGATCTGCTTTGATTACTGCATTGAGATGAATCATATTAACCTCACAGCCTGATACGTTTTCTTTTCCAAAGAGGAAATCCCCGAGTCATAGTTCTGTATATACTGTACGTGACTCAAGTGCAGAAACTCACCCAGAACTTGACCAGGAAGAAGGCGTTCTGCGGGCCTTTCCCGAACAGCTCCTTCAGGCCGCCTTTCTTCTCCGGGAACTTATCGTAGATCTGACGTATGTCCACCGTCTCCAGAAGCGCATCGCTGTATGAATAATTTGTCTGGCCGATGTGCACAAATAGATGCTTGTTGTACTACAAACAGACAGACAGAGAGAGAGAAATTGCATTAGCGCGTAGGGCTGGGCGATTATGCCAAAAATCAAAATCGCGATTAATTGAACATGTTAACACTATTACGATTATTGAATGATTATTCTATTTCTATTTTTTGCCCTAAGACGTTTTGTACATGAATATGTTCACATTAAAAGGAAACACGCATAGATCTCATATGATTATTTATCGAACATCAACAAAAATTAAAGCAAAGTGCCTAAATCAAATCACTTTGTTTGTCTAAAGAAGTAAAAATAAATACCGTAACTTGCACATTTGAAAACAGAATAAATTATATTTCATATTGTATTATATATATGGTACATAAGAAGTTCTCTTCTAAAAAAAAAAAGTTATTATTCATAATATGGTGTAGTTTATAATAAGATATACATTGTGCATTTTTTGCATCTTCTGTAAACAAATCTTTTAATATGCAATGTGTCTTCTCACTATATTGCCATCACCTCACTTTGTCGTAATGTAAAACAAACTCTTTTAAATCCCGTTGCATGAGGTAATCTTGTCATGTCACTATATAAACATAAATTTACTCAGTAATTCAGTTCTTACTCAGAAGCTCTTTCATGTTTTTACTCTGACTGAAAAGCCACGCGGCTCAGACGAGGAGCTACACAATTGTTGCGTTACATTTGCGCGTCACAGCTGTTTTTCTACAGTGTTTACACTCGACTTCATGTTGTTCTGTCTTTCTTTCTGAAGCCAAAATGTGTCCAAACGACGAAGACGGCGTCAGTCAAGTCAAGTTTCGATTATTTTTGACGAATCACCGAGCCCTATTAGCACGACATATCCACGACACGCATCTATATAGTCGCCGCCTTTAAAGCTCGGATGTTTAACGGAAGCATAACCACCCAAAATGTTGTCAGCATGGCTCCATGTTTGCTTGTCACACATACGTATCGATGAATTTGAACTCTGGCGCGTCATTTGTGTGAGTAATGAAACGGTTTCAGGTGGGTTTCTGACTACACGAACCGCGGCGAAGATTAATAGCAGCTGTCACGTGGGAGCAGAGGGACAAACGTCTCATAGAGATGCTGCCATCATGACAGATTACGCAGGCCGGCTCGGAGAGAAAAAAGGTCAGCATCCTTTCTTCCCCGGTCTGAATCTGCACATGTTGCGCTCTGCACGATCACTGATAAGAAATGCAACAGTTCTTTTTCTCCAGACTCTTAGTTTATCAGCGATGCGAAGGAGAGTGGCGGAATGGCGGAAGGTCACGGGGGTCGGGGGTGTGTGTGTGGAGCGGCGCCGACTCACTGAATCCGGGTCTCGCTGATGCTCCAGGAAGGCGCTGAACTCCACCAGCCGGAGTTTGGAGGTGCCGATGGAGCGTCCCTGCCACGCTGGTGCCGCGGCCGCTTGAGCCGTGGGAGATTCATACGCTGTGGGCAGAAAACACATGTACACGTTTAAAGTTTGCTGTGTAATAAATCAACTTACTTTAATAACAAGATTTGAATCTATGATACCTACTTTCTATATCATCTATAGATATGTCACTGAATCTAAATGTAGCATAAGCTTTATGATAGGCTGTGTAAACTATAATAAATATTATTTATTTTTAATAATTTAACACTATGCTAAATTTTATATAAATACTGTCTTATACATATGTAGTTTGTGTTATATTGAAAGTACAAAAGTGTCAATTACATTTAACATGTAATTTCAAATACTCTATAATTTTCATTTGTCAGTGTGTCTTCGGTTCTTATATAATAAAGACAGACAGTTAGTATTAGAAACTAATAGACAGACAGACAGACATGTGATTATTATAAACTGTGTTGTAAAACAGATTTGTGATGACCACAAGATAGGAAATATTTCTATGGAAATTAAATCTGTTAAAATCAAACAGATGTGTTGATAATAAACAGACAGACTGACAGATCTGTGAAATATATACAGACATGTGTGAAAACTAGGAAACGGGTAGACCGACAGATGTGATCATTCATAAACAGACAGACGGACAGACGGACGGAGGGAGACGCACCAGCGATGGCGGTGGCGGTCTGGATGGGGTAGCTCTGCTGCGAGAAAGGCTTTACGCTGGGAAACAGAACAATTGTGATTAGAAGTCATTCTGAAACACAAGATGCTCATTATGGAAATCAAACAGAACTAATTTAACATCTCAGCATATAAAGATTCAAATCTGTGTCTTACTCTTGCGAGGAGCCGGGCTGTCCAGTCGACACCTGCCAAAACTACAAGACAAGAGACTTTCAGAAAAGGTTCGAGGATGATGATGATGATGATTATTCAGCCGTGGAATACTGACCCCCGGTGCTCCGGCCAGTGAGGGTCTCGGGAGCCCCGCCAGGCCCAGTCTGCTGTGGATAGCTGTGGCCGACACGATCTGTGCCGAGGACATGGCCGCCATCCTGTTGATCGCATCGTTCTTCACCGTCTGGTCCTTCAACGACATGACACTTTCTGTTACCCGCATTCGTTTAACACACTGCTTTTACTACACTACTGAGTCTGAAAATTTGAAAAACTGAATGTAATTTTACCACATAAAGATTGAGGGAAAAAAATACCTTGAAATAGCCATGCAATACATCGTAATTACACCATTAGGGTCAGTCTTAATAATAAGTTTATTTAGTGCACAATAACAAAAAAAAAAGAAATATAAGTCTAGTCTATAGTATGTGTATAAAGCGCACACACACACACACACACACACACGATATTAGAACAGATATTTGACGTTTGCACGTTATTCTGAATCAACAGCCTACAACCTTACAAACTTTACGTTTGCTGTAATATAGAATCAATGCTAAAATCTATTAACTTCCAAATAATACCAAATGCCACGACCAATATAAGAAAGTACATGACGTTTGCCAAGGCAGTTTTACATTTGCCGTAAAACAAATGAAACCACCCAATAAAGAAAAAAAACGTTTAGCATTAGCATCTTAGCATTCTAGTACCATACGCAACAGATAGCATTTTAAAAGTCCGCCGGAAGACTAACATTTGTTTTTCAGACTGGAAGTTTCCATGTTTTTATTTTTTGTTGTATTACTAGATAAGATTTCACGAATGCGGAATTTTAGAGCCATTCGTAATTTAGTTTTCGAAAAAAACGTAAGACACTGTCCAGTCCGGTAATTGTAAATTGCTTTGTGACCACCAGGTGTCGCCACTGTTCAAAAGCGTGACACCCACAACCTTTCCCTCATATCAAGGTGCCGGATGTTGCACTTCAATATGTGACAGTATTAACTACAAACAATACACATCGATCGCTAAAAATATATTTTAACTTGGGAAAAACATTAGGAAAACAATCCACGCAGGCATCAGACCCTCCAACTGAAACCATGCCAAAACAGCCCAAACAGCCTTGAAATGCATCTGCGCTCATTAATAAGCATGAATAAAATATGAACGTTATGAAACAAAAGCACATTAACCGCCCAATTGTCCCTGGTTATTTGGGTTTAAAATGACCCGGGCACCACAGGCTAGGTGAGGCACACGTCAGCCGGCTTAAGATCCGTGCGGCTTCCGGCCCTTTCCAGAAACAAATGCTTTTGTGCGACACAGGAAGGAAATAGACAAACGTGTGGAAGAAAAGAAGTTTGCCAGTCCACCGCATACTAAAGAGGGCCGTGGCAAGCAGGAAATCTAGGTTAGAGACTGCAGGGCATCCGTACACACACACACACACACACACACACACACACACACGGCTGGCATGTACCTTCAGCTTGGAGTGAAATTCCCTGGATTTCCGCCGGGCGAGGACCTGGATATGACTGGAGACCTGGAAACACACACACAACAACAACACAAAGGGAGCGTTTGGTTACCATGGAGATGAAAAGGCCCCTGCTATTAAGCACAAAAAACATGTACATTAATTACAAACGGAACATCTGATAAAGCCCTGTGCGGCGTTTTTTGTTTTTTTTTGATGAACAACAACCACAAAAAAGCAGCGGCAATTAATTAAGCTGAAAATTCATGAATACTTCCACTAAAACTGAAAAGGTTTGCGCTGAATCGAGAGCACAAAGCAACAGGTGTCCGCGTCTGAAGAATGCTCCGGTTACCAGGGAAGACAGACATTCAGCCAGACGAGACGGACACGCCGTTCTCGGACAATCTGAATTTACAGGAAATGACATTTAATTGGGCCGCCGTGATGAGGCAGAGCCACTGACCTGTTTGCGTGTCCGCGTCTTCCCAGTTCTGAGCTTGATGTACCTGGCAATTAATTCATTGCGACCTACAAACAACCAAAATAAACAGTCATTAATTGTGTTCAAACGCGCGCAATCACACATGGAGTGAGAAACGCGAATTATGCAAATATCAAGTGTGATACACATACATGTATTTATCTAGTATTATTATACAATGGCATGCACATTAAAAAGGAAACACTGCGCCTTTTGATTTAATCTCTCATTATATAATTCCATGCATATACAGTATACGTAAACATAGGATAGATAGATAGATAGATAGATAGATAGATAGATAGATAGATAGATAGATAGATAGATAGAAAGATAGAGACATATATATATATATATATGTATATATACTGTATATAGAGACAGACAGAGCGATATAGATAGATATAGACAGACAGAGAAAGAGAGAGAGATAGAGAGATAGATAGACAGAGACAGAAAGATAAAGACAAGGAGAGACAAATACAGCAAGACAGATATACAGTAGAGACAGAGATAGATAGACAGAGACACAGAGAGACAAATATATAGATAGACAGACACAGAGAGAAAAATAACGACGCAGAGAGGCTGATAGACAGACAAACTGGTAGACAGAAAAAAAGAAAGACAGACAGACACATGTGTGTCTAATAGTAATGTGCAATATCCACAAAGAAGACATCTTAACATAAACAAATGTACAAAAACATACGCATCATACACAAAACTAAAAAAGGCAATCTTACAAATGGAGAAGAAAAGTGCCTGTGCTTTTACAGTATCAGCGCACGTTTGTAATAAAGACGGATTGACCGGAGATTCCGACCCTCTCCAGCCCAAACTCCAGGCCCGAGTGACTCCCTTACGTAACCCAGCGTCTCACTTTATGGAGGCAGCCACATATACACGGGGCCGCTCAAAAGGAGGCAACTGAAAGGCATTACAACGCAGCTTTTGTCCGGCCGTTCTTCTTGAAGACCACATCTGACTGAAAGCCAGCAAACAGCTTCAAGGTCTTTTCTCCAGCTAGCCTTTACTCAACGTGCCTGCAGAGTAATCTCTCCCAGCCCAGACCCGGGCCTCCCTATTCTTCCCAACACAAACACGCGTAAAACACACACACACGCGCGCACACACACACACACACGCTCACAATGCGGGCATTCATGCACACTCCGCTCTCAGATCAAAGACTCTCCAGCCGGCCAGCTGTAAGCATGCTTACTGCTGCATAATTCATTCTTTTCACTCACTTGAAAACATGCTCAGCTGGACTTGGCAAACCTGCAAAACAACCTCCAGAGAGAGAGAGAGGGAGAGAGAGAGAGGGGGACTTACAGGGACGGAGGAGAAGAGAATGGTCAGACCAAAGCTCGGCCTGATCAAAGACGCGGCTTGATAAGATCAACCTCTGGATCTGGTGGAGTGAAGGACACGTTCACACCAGGGTCAGTGCTGAAGAAGGTTTGCTGTGGTCAGTCACGCACGAGTCCGCTCCCCGACACCAGGGGGCGCACACGACCTCACACTGCTAGCGCACGCAGGTCACGTTGAGGAAGTGCACGTGCGCTCTAACGGAAACGGCTTGAACCGTGCATGAATATTACACTTGGAATTACATCACGGTAATAAATTACAGTACTTGAGTAAATGCACGTCGATACTTAAGATTTTTTTGGCTACTTTGTACTGAAAATGGGATACTTTGTACTGAGTATTGGATATGTAAGCAACATTTACTCTCTACTTGACTACATTTGTGATTGAGTATCTGTACTCTTTACTACATTTGTATGGGCACTATCATTACTTGGTACATTGTGATTGTGCGCGACAAGTCTGCATTTTTTTAAACGACAAACTTTGTCTATTACCACCATCTGCAGGGTGCTGAAGGTACTGGATGCTATTTATCAGCTAAATCATGTCAACGTTGCACTTTTTTGCTCATATTGAGTTTGACTGAGACTGACTTTTTGTTATTATTATTATTATTATTTTTTTTTGTTCTGCCATTTTGAAACATTTCAATTCTCTATTGGGGGAAATAAAACCTCAAAAAATAAGAGGTTTTTCCACACGTGTTGGTGTTTTTGAGCCTAGATTCAGTACAAGTAAAATACTCACGTTTTTTTTTTAATTGAATACTTTAAGACTTTGGCTCTTCTAGTGGCCATATTGACACACTCACTTTATTCATTCTTGATATGTTTACTTTTACCGTACTTCCTAGTCGTCACAAAGAATCACTCACTTATTAACCAACGTGTATAATCAGTGTTTCATTGTATTTCAGCAGTTCTGGTCACATGTTCAAACATGGCAATGTTATTGGCTGACCAGCTCGTATGAAATAAGGAGTCCAAACAAGGAGCCGTTTTGTGTAGTGTGGCACTTTCACGCCTCACGTTTTGGGTGTCGGTGTGAAAACCCGCATTGTTGTATAACAAGCTGCCAAAAGGGTCGGAAAACACGTGGATCAATTGTCCTGGTGTGAACAGGCCTTGAGTCAACACTGTACGGTACGAAACTCCACAACAGATGGAAACCACTTTCCTTCTGGAAACACTCTCATAAACCTTCACACACTCTTTACACACACAACAAACAACTGGCAAACAGCCAACAGTTTGAGAGAAGACGGAGTGACACTGGCGTGAATTAAAATTCCATATGGAATTCCAGAATGTTTGTGGTTTGAAGCTGTTTGTTTGTGCGCGCACACACACACACACACACACGTGGGCCAATCTCACTAAACCATTGAAATACCGCGACATTAAACGTTCACTGATAATACTGAGCTCCACTGCACGGCGGAAGAATATTTAACATAGGAATTCATTATTTTTCTGTTTTTATTTTCTGCTGAAATTCTCATTATCCGAGGCATGCAACTATAAAAGCATTTCACTTTGTAATTCAAATCAATGAAAAATATGCAAAAAATGTTTTGTGGCTTCTATTCTAGAAGTTTTCAAATTACTAATTGGCTAATTTGTCATTCATAATCCTAATGAAAAAATAAAAAAAATTCAAACGCAATGTCCACGACTATTCTTCTCATTCTCAGCATTTTGTAGAACTGTTAGATAAAAAGAAACAAACTTTATTTTAAATGGGGCTTTTATTTTGTCCTTGAACATGGCGACTTGGTAAGAGGATCAGTTTAAATGTTTTCTGGCTAAGGCTTAATAATCTCTCGTCCGATCTTGTACACAGAGAGCTAAACCCATTTTACACCATTTGGGGGTTAGAAAGAAAAAAAACAACGGTCAATTCACTTCCCTTTGCAAAACAAATTATTCACTTTCCCTTTGTGAAATATACATGTTAATCTTTCTCATAGTCCACAGCAGGTTCTTTTTCAATGCAGCTTTAGATTTGTAGAATCTGAATTGTAGATACTGTATTTTCCAGTAACTTAACAACGTAACAAGTTGTTACAAAAAAAAAATGCTAAATATGCAATCTTCACAAAAATGCAAAATGTTTCAAAACTTACAAAAAGATGGTAACACTGAGACACAGATACAGTGAATAAACTAATAATGAATAATCTTTATATAAGATTCAAATAAATTATTGAAAACCATATAACAAAAATGAAATGTAAATAAACGGCATAAAACGGTTAATACTTCATCTTGTTACATTTAATAATTGCAAAACACAAAAATTAGAAGAAATTGCAATCGCCACTGGCTCAGAAAAACGGCTTCTATCCTTTTTAGCCTTTTCTACAGGAATTTCACTTTAAACAAACACGGCTTCTAATGACCCACCAATAACTGGAAGCTTCATATCTAAAGATGACTAAGTAAAGCCAGCAAGCACTGCTGATGACTCAAAACTGGACCATTCAAAGTGAGTGATGACAAAAGTCAAAAGCCAACTAACACACACTTACGGTACTTTCAGATTGGAATCACTGACTAGAATCAGCGCAAGATGGAATGAGTGCGCTGGAGATTTTTTGCACGCAGAATGAGTCCTTTATAGTATTGTTTAGGAGGTATAGAAATTTTACTGGTGGAGGTCATGCCAAAGAAAGTGAAAATGAAGGGGGGGGTCAGGAGTCATCAAATTAGAAAGCCACAGTGTAAGAATCAGCAAAACGCAAAAGGCCCCAGTACTGAGCCCTGAGGAACACCCACTGCTCAGAGCTGATAAATGAGCTGATAAATGGGCTTCACATGGATGACTCGGGCTGACCTCCACATATCTGCAGAGAATGAAAAACATGGCGCCAAAGAGGTGTTATGCAATGCCGTCGTCAGTCATTCTGTGTAGACGTCTAACTTGAGCGTCAGTCGGAACGAAAGAGTCTCATAAGCTTTTATTTCCGATTCTTTTTTTCACACATCGGCTCTTCAGACAAAGCTCACCGTTAGACTTCTACAGAAGCAGTGAGTCACAACACCTTTGATAATTTGGCATAATTGTCCCAAAAATTAGCTTTCGGTCATGATCGACTGAAAAGGTTTTGCAAGACAACAAAAAGTCAAGATTAAGATTGGAATAAATCACGGAGGCTTCTTTTTACGGTCGAATCCCTCTAACCAGCAAAAATGCACCAAACTAGCAAAGCATCCTCCGAGATCTTTGTTAGCATAAACTGATTTCGTCTCACAGGCTGACCAGATTTGTTTGCTCCTTTGATTTCAGATAACAGATAACTAATGTCTCGCTTCTGCGAGCAATCTAATTTACTCACACGGTCTGTTTGAAGAGGTTTTAGAAGGGATGAACCATTACAGTAAAAGCGTGATGTCACAATCTGACAAGCGGCTCAAATACACGCACACTTTCATCTCATTTACCAGAACAACCAGTCAAACACATATTAAACCAACGGAGGTGGCTTGTGAAGTCCATGGGTTCTCTGGTCAGACTCCCACACCAGGGTGACAGTGACGGGCAGCGTAACCCCTCGTCTACGAGACAATGGCCTTGCCAGGCCTGATGGATGACTTTAAGGTCCTGGGCTTCTATTAGAATCACAAAAAGTAAAATTACAGACACAATGATCTTCTGCAGGAGGTCCAGGACTGGAGAATCTGTTTAGAGCCCGTGTCCTAGATAAACCAAGTGCGCGGATGATTCATGCGAATCCCGTGGATAAAGACTTTACCTGTTGCGGCGTTTGGATCTAATCTATATCAGGCGATCGAAAAGTTGATCGATGATCTGAGATGATCCTCAGATTTCGGAGAGGAGCGAGAGAACAACAAACGCAGAGATAACCCAGACGGACTCCTCTTCAGATGAAACCAGCTTTTCTGGCCTGTTTATCGCCTCCATGTCAAATCATGTTAACCGAGTTATCATCTACCTGCTCGCCCGCCGCACGGCCACGCACGGTTAGGTACGACAAAATGCCATATGGTTGTAAGTAAAGGTCAGCCTCTGAAAGCAGATGGTGGTCTGAACAATCCCCTCTATGGGAGTCGGGCAGCTTAGACTGATATGATCTGCAGAGCTTCATGCAGGTGTTTCCCTGAGAGCGGGGCCGAGGGGCCGAGGGGTGCGGCCAGCGTTTCCCCCGCCCGATAAAGCCATTCACACACACACACACACACACACACACTCATGCCTGCTACCATCTGATTAGAGTTAGCCAGCTGTCCTCTGTGACGGGTAGAGCCCGTAACACGATGACACCCCTCCATCCGCGAGGAGGGTCGGAGGGAAAATTCAAGGCCAGATGGCAAGAGAGCGTGACGGACAGTCTTTTCTTTTCCAGTGGACACCCACCCGGACCCCTCTCCCGCTCCGCCAACACCACTATGATTATTTGGTAAAGCCGAATCAGGGAGGAAGTGAACTTGAGAGACTTCGAACATGAACGGTCCGGCACGGAACAGGCCTCGGTGTTCAACACTGAATGCCAAGTGACCACGGAAAACCAAAGGGTGGGTTTTAATTGGTCCGAAAAGTGCAATACGGAAGTTGCAATATGATTTTTTACTGTGATTTTCTTTTTTTACTGTGAATGGTTACTTTTCGCAAAAATGTTACGTTTAGATAAACGCGTCATATGGAAATTGCAATCTGCTTTTCTGTACCTTTATTGGTTACTTTCTTAACGCGTAAAATGTTACACTGTTAATATTTAAATCATACATTAATGATTCAACTAAATCAAAGACGTGTGTGGTTTGGAAATGACACGATTCAAGAAATTGTCATTCTTCATTTGAACCATTAGCAGGAGTGATGCAGTTATTTCAAGAAAAATCAATGATCCAAATTTCAACCAATAGAAGGAGAGATTCCGTTATTTCCAAAAAATTGCAGCACTAATTTCAACCAATAGCAGCAGAGATTACATTATTTTGGAAAATTCTCAGCACTAATTTCAGCCAATAGCAGAAGAGTTTTTCTAGAAATCCAGACCTGATTTCAACCAATATCAGGAGAGATCTAGTCTTCCAATGTAGATTCATTGAACATTCCGGACTGGATTTGTTGAATGGAACCTTGATGCAAGTCATTGGCTAAACGTGTAAAAAGACGCCTAGTAAGCCAACGTAGAAGCTCCTCAAACCGTCTGCAACACCATCAGCACAGAAAAGCCAATAGTGATGGAAGCAAATCATTCTCTTCCTGTGATGGTACGGCCGAACTGGAAGCGCAGAGCAGAAGGAATTGGTTTGGAGCTGTTTTCTTTAATGGGAGCAATTAAGCACACTTCCTGTGTGTGGATGGAGAAACAGTTTGTGCAAATGTCTGGCTGAGTCCTGACACGGTGCGTCTGCTGGAAACATCACACCAGCCTGCTGGAAATCACACGTGGAAAATCCAAACAACCCGGAATGACCCGCTCTGTTCCCTCCGATTCACTTGCCTCTAGTAAGGAGCGACACACTCCACAAGACAAACCTGAATAAGGTGCTCAGACATCGTACAGCGGAGGTTTCATCGTTCGGATGGTGTCGGGCCAAAACATGTTGATTTGATTTATTGTAGAAAAGATGTGTTTATATGAAATGGTGGCAAAAATTCCGATAAAGTGGGACTCTACTGTAAATGAAAATAATAATAATAATAATATTAAAGATTTTACACTATGTATGTATGCATTTGTTGATATGTATTGTGTTATTACACAGTACTAATACAAATATATACAGTCGATTCCAAATTCTACAAAATTCCATAGGAACAAAGGAATCTCATTCCGGTGCGAAAGGAACGTCGCAGCGTTTGTGGTGAATCCGTTCAGTTCAGCGACAAAATGTCACGTCACTCGATAAAATCTCCGACATTGACTGGAATTTGTTAAGAAGGTTTCACGCTGCTCATTGTGCCGATGAAATTGCTGTAAATAAATTTTTATCCCATGATTATTGTTTATAAGCAACAGAAGTCTGTTATATGTTTGTCATTAGTGATTTCAAACATAAGACATTTTCAAGTGACATGATCATTTTATGATTTCATTCTTTTTTCATATACCGTATTTTCTGGACTATTCTGATGAACGTCGTAATCTCCTTCACATACAAGGTATTTTTGTTCTATAATAAGGCAAACTTTTTTAACATTTGTTAGAGTTTTAAGTACGCCTCATAGTCCAAAAAATACAGTATAATACAATGTAAAAATGAATTTTTTTTGTTTGTTGATCAACTTACCAGAAAACATTATTGTGTGTGTGACATTATTTCACACCTAAATATTTCACACAAAAAATATTGAATTGAATATTATTTCATACAAAATATAACATTTCTAATGTCATACAAAATACATTTAAAACAACTGGTATTAATACAAATATATACACATACACACACGCAATGTAGCAGTTTTAGCCCATTTTGCAAAAAAAAAAAAAAAACAAAAAAACAAAAATACGCTAAACGACAAACAAACAAACAAAAATAAAAGACGTCAAAACAAATTTGCACAGCTAACGAAAGCCGTAGAAACGACAGAAAGGAGAAACGACGGCATGTTCCGTGTGGCTGGAGGTCTCTTTGTTACACAATACCAGTGTCTTCAATCATTCATCCGTTTCAAACAGTTAAGAGGTGTGAGGATGAGGCATGCTGTGACCCGTCTCCTAACTGGCTCTCGGTGAGATAACATCGATGCCTCTCACACCTATCAAAGCCAAATGAGAACATTAATGCGGCTCAGACAAAACCCATTTCGTGTGCTCGTCCGTTCTTCCGGCCTCGCAAGAAACCATTTTTGTCAAATTCACAAGGCGTTCCTCGAAACATGTGATTAAACTCTGCACCTCCGAGAAAGAAAATGAGCGAAATTACTCCTCTGCCCCATTTTGTGTCATACAAAAGCAGCGCAGGTTTAAAGTGGGAATATACATAGCAATTTTGGCGGGCCTTGAAAACTTAAGCGCCCCACATCCAGTGACCTCCTCCGGAGAGCAACACAACCCTCCACACAAAAGCGCTGCCCCGTGTGTCCTATTTCACCAACATTACCGCACCTGTCGCCCACCTCAACCTGCTCTTTTCCGGCCAATCAGGCGCGAGCTATTCTCGCCACCATTGTCTTTTCTCTTTGCACTTTGCCTCGGCCGTCATTTTAATTTCTACACACTGGGACTTTGATTGGATCTTTCAAGCGCAAAGAATGTAATCTCTTTAAATTGAATCCGTAATTAACAATATAAAGTTGTATGTTTATTGCAGTCATTTCGAATTAAGTTCATACGCGTGGCACTTGAGAACTGGGTTTTTATTATTTAGGCTTAATTTTAAAATTTTCAAACCACCAAATGTGATGTCGATTGTGAAAAATCTCATGATTATACAGGAATATCTTACAAAAAAGAAAACCACATTGAAAACTAATTCAATGTTAAACCATTAAGTTATTACCTATTATTACTTTTCAGTTTAACTTTAGATACTGATCTAAAATGATTATTATTTAAAGCTACTCTGGCTCATCATTCCAAACATTCTAGAACATCATTCTACACAAGTCATAACTCATTGTGACACACGAGAAAGTCTGTGAATGCATTATTGTATAGAAAACAAATCTATATCTTTACAATATTTGTGTGCAGGTCTGTGCCTCAAAAATGTGGTTCTCGCATTACAGTCACTATGTCATTACATACGCATTTGAATAAATCACTGTATCTCACTGGAAAGGTCGAATGCACTTATTGCGCCACATATTTAGACAACAAAACTGTACATTTTTCATTTAAAGACTTTATAGTGAAGTCAATGGTGTAATAATTTACAAAATTGTCGTTTTGTGCACACGATCCGCCCACAAAAAAAATTGAACTAGCTTGTTTACTTTTTCTTTACTTCCTAGTCGTCACAAAGTATCAGTCACTGATTAATCACCGCGTATCACTGCGTTTCGTTGTACTTCAGCCGTTCTGGTCACGTGATCAAACCTGGCAATCTTATTGGCTGACCAGCTCGTATGAAACAAGTAGTCCAGCTCGGTTGCTTTTTTAAAACGGCTTTTTACAGTTTTGTGGGACCGCTGATCACAAAGGCGCCTTTATCCTCAACCTGTTCGTTTCGGGAACGCCGGTGCCGTCTAGCTGCAGACGCGGCGCTGAAACACAAATAGCTTGGGAAATATTAATTGACTTAGATTAAGTGCTGACAGTATATCCCCTCTAAAGTGAAACCACTGTGATTAGATCTTGCTTTCATTGAACCCAGCGGGAGACGGTCAAATCTACTTAGGGCCTGCTTTCTCGGCCTAAAGGTGAACACGGCTGGGTTGTAATGTTCGTCAGAAAGACCCCGAGGGGCTGGGATGGAAAATAAGGCGTAATTTGTCCTCGAATGCGAACACCTTTGTGAGGCGGCCATCTACAGACTTTCTGGCTGAAATCCAGTTTTAATAGCTCGCTGAGGCTGCAAAGAGTCTCTTCAGGTAAACAGTGAGATAAGCCAAGCCACGACACAAGGAAAAAAAACACATTGTTTTGAAGTGAAAGCCAGTTGCTATAGGGACGGCGGCTAATTAACCACACCGTGCTGGCAGACCTGGAGAGCAGCAGGGCTGGGGACGGGGATCTTGACTTGTATGGATCCATGATGGCTCCTTTCAGATGGATTAAATCTGAAACAGTCGCCATGGACGATGAAATAACAAAAGTGACGTCAAATCCCAGGCTTTGGAATCTGGAGCGTTCGCTGGGAGGCGGCGGGCTCGTTTCTTCACCCCGAGAAACCACCTATAGTCACCAGCCAATTTACGTGCGAGGAGACCAAGACGCCTGGAGGAAATAAAACCACCGCCGCCATGCAAACATGCTCCACGTTGAAAGAATTTTAATATTTGGCATTAATTTGGATATGAATGGGTAATTATTCAGATGGTATTTCTAGTGCTAACAAAGTGCCAAGGACACGCTGCAATGCCACTACAATAGGGAAAATGCTTCGGTAAAAGCGCATGCTAATAAATAATATAAAACATATATATATAGATTTTGAAAGTACAAAAATGTATTCGCACACGTATAGATACTTTAAATTTTTTTATGAAATAGGTTTGCACACATGAAAAAGTATATATAAATTATGAAAATATAAAATATGTACAGTATAATATATATATATATATATATATATATATATATATATATATATATATATATATCAAGTGAGATGCATTATGAATATAGCAGAAGATATATTATTTTATATTATTTCCCACCTTTTTGTACAATATTTTAACACATCTGTATTATACATGATAGTATTTGATTCCATTTTTGTAATACAAATGTTTAATATGTGTATGTATAAAATGATAATAAAATACATAGCATTATACATTTTTAAACGAAAAAAATTCCAATGAACCAATTATTCGTCTGACTTTCATCGTTTCTACTAATTGGCTTTAGTTCACATCACACAAACTTGATGTTCAAGTACGAGACCAAGACCATGTGCCACATCCTAAGGGGGGGCATTTCCCTTTTTTCCATGACATCACCCCAGCCGGGAGAATGAGAGAGGCATTGTGGGGAGGGAGCGGTGTGTGTGTGTGTGTGTGTGTGTGTGTGAGGTGGGGGGGTGAAGCGCAGCTGGTGTCAGCCGCACGACCATCTGCTCCTAACTAATGGTTCACGCTGACTTTACAACAGAACCCAGGACAGCCAGTCCGCTCCACAGCTTGTCCCGCAGGAGTCCCGCTTTCCAGCTTCACGGGCCCAACGGACTTCACCGTCTCACCATCAGCGCAAACAACCCACAACTCGCCTGAGAACTTCCAGGCCCTCGCGTTCCCCGCCAAACTCCACAAGCAACTCGCGATTGGCGGCAGTCAAAACACGTCTTGTGTGGCAGCCATAACGCCAACCCGGAGTCAAAACACACAAGTTATGAGGTTCGGGAGCAGATCGGTTCATTCCGAATCCGAATCGGATTCAACTTTAATGGGCAAGGAATTTAATGTGGTGTGACTCTGTCATTTGCTCCCTCTTATTCCAAATTACGTATGAGAAAAATTAAAAACAGATTTTAAAAAAATACACAAAAATGGAACACAAATATATAAATGATTAAAAAAATGATGACTTGCTATAAAACATATCTTAAAATTTGAACAGATATTGCACATTCTTGCAGGGTTAAATTGAGCGAGCACATCATTTTGTGGGTCCGTACATTCATTTGTTGCGTTCCAGCCAGTCAGAGAGCTGGAAACGCAACAAGCAAAGTGTTTGGCGACGTTGGATTGGTGGGTTGTATTTTGGTCGCCACTCACCGTACATCTTCCCCTCATCGGACAGGATGATTTTCCGCCGGCCACAGGGAGGGTAGATGGCCAAAGCCTCCTGGAAGCTCTGCTCGATGTCGGGGCTCCACACGCCCTCGGCGTCGTTGTCCATGGGTTTATCGGCCGAGTCACTCATCCTCTCGATATCCTCCCCGGCACTTTCACTCCCGCTCCAACTGCTCGGATCCATGGCAACGGCTGGGATCTCAGAACCCAGGCCTGGAAAACTCTACTGCGCTGACCTGGGAATATCGACCGGGAAGAAAAACACAAAGTCAATTCAATTTGACTCAACCGAACTTGGGTGCGAACACACTGAAATACGATTTTTGAAATTGGCAATTCTTTTTGCGCCAGTTTGATTCTTCCATCTCTTACAAGCTTTTTTTTTTTTGTTACCGGATAGGATAATTTAATCCACTGAAAAGCCATGCTTAAACAATTTTACCATTTTTTAAACAAATTCACCTTCACACGGTGAGCCTCTCTGAGTTTTATTCGTTTTAAAAGCGTAACAACCTAAAATAATTCTCTCACCAACCACTCAAAACTTCCACACCCTCGCAGAGCGAAGATTAAGATGAGATGAAAACCCAGCGAGCTCAAGAAGGAAAACACACGCGCTCATGCTAATTTAAAAGCAGAACTTAAACCAATCCAGGTTGTGATTTAACACATAAACAGGCTGGCAGCGAGTGCTAAAGATTACGGAATGACAATTTTTCTCATCCTACAATTTAAATCACAACACGCCTCCCATGTCCACGCGTTTAGCATTAGCACTGGCGCATGTTCGGCTTTTCTGTTCAAAGCAGCTTGTGTAAAAACTGGCTTATCACAATCTCTTTATAAACATTACACCGACACAATCCGCCAGAAAAGTCCTGTCCGGTTCCAGTCAATCTCGGGAATAAAGCAGCGGGGTTGGAATGGCGTTTAGCGTGAATGTGCACAACTGAGACGAACGACCACATGATTCGCATTCGGATGGAGACACAAATTGACTCCTTAATATAAAAACGGTTTGAGTGTCACACTTCGATTCACAGACTAGGCCAGGAAACAATCACCAAAGAGGGGCTGCGGTGCATTATGGGATGACGACTGCTCTTCCTGTCAGGTACAACTCAAAAAGTGTGTGTGTGTATTTAAACATTCGCCACAAAACGGCCAAAATGTGAGCTAAACGCAACATTTGAGTCTATTGAAGGCGTTGAAATGAAGAATATTCGTTTTAAGAGCTTAACAACCTAAAAATATTCTCTCATCATCCGCCACTTAAACGTTTTGCAAAGTTTCCGAACGACAATTAACATGAGATGTAAAAAGGAAACACACACGCTCATGCTAATTTTGGTCCCAGGTGAGCTGAAAATTTGATTTTTTATATTTTGTTTTTATCAAGTTCTAGTTTCATGAAAAAATGTGGCTAGTTTCATAAAATGTGGTTTTATTACATTACACATTATATGCCAACAATTAAAATTATTCTACTGTAGAAAATGGCAGTTGTGGTCCAGTTGTAGGGAATTAAATGTGGGTTTGAATCTCACTCTCCTGGTTAAGCAATGGTTAGGTTGGTTAAATGCAGTGCGCAATTTTGATACTGCCCCTAGTGGCCATATTGACACACACACACACTTGACTGTTCTTGTCTAGTTAAATCCAAAATGGTGTGCGTGTGAGAGTTTTAGTAGCTTGTTTTCCTCCGCCAGTTTATTTACCAAATTCATTGAATGCTGACATGGCAAAATGCTTTTGGATTAAAGTGATGAAATTCCCTCATCCTGTAAACGACGCGGCTCGTCGTCAGACATCACCTCTGACATCATTCCCGCCATCCGCAAATCAACCGTAATCGCTTCCAGCGCGGTTTAGCGAGCAACTTTGGCCACAATTACAACGCAATCTGTAGTTTTTCCACTCGTGGCAGATCTCGGAAACACTTCCAGGACGCTGAGCGGCTCCGAGACGGGGAATGATTCCACTTCATCCCCATGAATCGGCTTCTGTTGCTCCTCACGTCGAATCCAAGAGCCAGACAACTTTTCTTTCATCCAGAAACTCAGTGATCTTGTGCATTACCGGCCGAGCGAAGTCTAAGTGCGCTGTAATTACTAATATGACAATATCTTGGATTTCTCAGGGATGCTGCATCAGTTTTGAATTAACATCCACAAAAGCGAGGCTTGTGGTTTGGGCTCTGGAAGATTAAAGAAAGCCTGAGTGTGATGGTTTAATGGGAGGGGGGGGGTGCACAGAGCGTTAAAGAGAGAGGGAGGAAGAAAAGAAAGAGAGGCAGAGAGTGAGAAAGTGTGGTCAGAAAAAAAATGTCATAAAAAAGGAAAACAAAGGAAGAGAACGATAATAAACAGAAGAATATGAGAGGCAAGAGGGAGAGGTGGAGAGAGAAAAAACACAAAAAGAAAAAAGACAGGAAAAAGGTACAGAAAGAGAGAAATTGATAAGACAAATGTACAGAAAGACTGTAAGAGAAGGAGATAAAGACAGAAAGAGAGGGAGGACAACAAACTGCCAGAGAGAGAGAGAGAGAGAGGACAGAGAACATGAAAAGAGGCATAGTATGAGTAAGACAGAAAAAGAAAAAGGTGAAAATGGAAAAACAGAGAAAAAACAAAAGGGATGAATAGAAAGAGAGAGGAAAAAACAAAAAAAAAATGAGGGGGGAAAGCAGAGGGAGAGAAAAATGCAGCAAGAGAGAGACGTATAGAAAGAGGGAAAGGTAGAAAGAAGAAAAACAGAGAGGAAGAGAAAGAGAATAAGACAACAAAAAGGAAAAGAGACAGAAAGCCGGAGAGAAAGAGGCACAAAAGAGAAAAGAGAAAGACAGAAAGAGAGGATGAGAAACAGCCAGAAGGAGAGCGAGCAGAGCACCTTCCTTGATTTTTTAAGGACTTCACACTTTTTACACTAACAGCAATAAGAAGCAATAAATACAAAAAAAACATCACACGTTGAATTTCTTTTAAAAAGTCGGTCGTTTGCGTGGCATAATTGAGTGAAAAGCGAAATGTCGTTGTCATTTTAACCGTTTTTTACAAGCGAGCCGTGTTCAACCTTTCACATTTACACAGTGGAAGCAGAGCGCTTGAACACATCTACTACGACCCCTTCGCTTCCGTCCACTGGCGTCGGAAAGGCCGCCAGCCGCCTGGCCAATGAGATTCCCTTTCAAAAATTACCCAAGTAGAAGTTCGCGCTCCGCCTGCCGTAGACGTCAGGACGAATCTGCTCGGCTGCGTGTGCACAAGCGGGCGTCCCATAATTCCCGGCGATGAAAGCCAAGATGTGGTGACTGCTGCAATATGGCAGCGCTTGATGCTGGAGAGCGCGGTGGCAGATGGAAGGCCGAGATTAGTCATGCAACAATGTTCTGTGGTCACACTTACAATACACTTCACCCTCCAGGCAGCCACACTCGGCCAAACCAGTGCCATCCCGCTCAAACATCCACCCCTGGCATCTGCCCCGCTCCCTCTGCTCCACTCCAGCTGCCAACGCACCAGGGTTCTTCTCGTCCGAGCCCGCGGGCCACAACACCGCCCCAGTGCCAGCTTCTTGTAATTAAACGTAATGATATGTACACGACGATTTGCGTGAGGTCCCGATCGTGAGGACGTTTCAACGGGGCTCTTCTGGGGGACGATGGGGGCTTCTCACGCTCAATTCATTACTAAATGAAGCCGTAATCGAACGGCGCGACTCGCATCTGCACATTAGCGACTCTCCGTTGATGGAGTTGGCAGTTGGTTGGCGTCCGCCGCCGATTGGTGGGTTTTAAACGAATTAGAGAAACCTTTTAGGGGGAATTGCGCATGCTGATTGCTCTAGGTGCTTGTAATTGCCGTGCGATTGGTTAAAAAATAAAAAAGACAAACTGCCGCTGTGCAAATGGCGTTTTGAGCGGGAAAACTAGACAGGGTTTTGTGAGACGGTGTGATGAGGGGAAAAAACCCCACCGTCAAGTAAAACAATGCTACAAAGTCGCACCTGAATTATGCAAAACGTTGAATAAAGTTTCACGAGTTGCACGGTGTATAAAAATCTCTTTATTTTCACTCAATGCTCCACGGTGTTGTCATTTACTGGGAGCTTTAGCTCATTCACTGTCTGTGTGAAGCGACTCTTGGCAAAGCAGCTCTGGAATGAATGGAATTTATTATTAAAAGTGCTTTGCAAATAACTGTGGAATAAATTAAAACGGGCTTTCTTTTTTTTTTTTTTCCCGTAGTCAAGTAGGACTGATACAGCGTTAATGACTAAATATTCTACATATTTCTCTTTGTTAGCGGCTAAAAAAGCAATGGTGTTACAAGGTAAACTAAATGGCACATGTCTGAATCCAAGTGTTAACGGATTTGGATGTTGAAACACGGCGCAGTGCCGCACAATCACAATGAGGGCGGCGAAATCTCAACAACCGAGGGATAGGAAAAGTACTGAAATTAAACAAGAAAACTGGCAATGCGATGCGTAAGGACAATTTGGTGTCGTAAACGTACAGTGTTTTTCGTATTATAAGGCACACTGGAAATCTTAAAAAAAATGTTTAAACATTTGTGAAAAAAACAGAGAGAATAAAAAGCCTACTAGTCTGAAAAAAAAAACAGTATTATATAATGCAGCGTAAAAGCTAAATGTTACGCGCACTGCGTTCTTGTTCGAAACTTTCCCACTCCAATATTTGTAATCAAACACAGACACACGTTAATATTTGCAGCTGTCGTTTAATTCCCGGGCGACTGTTGTGTGTCTGTCGTGTTGCTCTAGAGCTGCAGCCAAAGCTGGAAACGACTGGAAACAGTTCAGCACGTATCAGTTTTTATGCAGAAGAGAGCGCAATGACACAATGACAGCGGAAACAGATTTATCTTGGAAATCTTTTGTAATTAGCGGCTGGTTCTTTATGACAACGTGAGTGAAATACTGTGCAGCAACTCCCTACTATGGCGAAGGATGTGTCACTCATAACTGTGGAACATTTTCAGGCCGTGTTAAGAGCTATTAAATACCTCATTTGTTACACTGTATTTAATTTTGCTTTTGAATCCACCTCATGTAACTTTAAAACCAGTCGCTGCTCGTTTGAAAGAGTCGTCATGTTTAACATTTGTGTGAATTGTGACTGTTTATGTGTAATTAAACGTCACTTGTTACAATAGCACAAAAAAAGCGGTGAAGTCGGTGTCCAGTCTCAGTTCTGATGTTTACACAAATAGTGTTAAAGTATCAATCCCGACAAAAAGGTGTAAAATTTCACCACATCTGTTTCCACCAAAACTGTTGATCACCACAACAACCTGAAGTTGCTCTTGAAAGCTGCAGCGACAAACAAACCAATCCGTCAATTAGCAGACGCGGTGGAAATCGGAAGCAAACAGAAGCGATCGCGTTTCAACACAAAACCCAAAAGTAGCGTCGCTCCACATGCGCCGTTCAATTAACGGTAATGTATAGTCGCATTAACCCTCGCGAGCCCATTCCTCTTTCATAATGCCAGTCGCACAGGACGTCACGGAGAATGTTTATTAAGCTATTAAGCGAAGGCATAATGAAGGAAGAGTTCTCATATATATCCAGTTTCGGTAAGTGATCGCGCGAGCCTTTCTCCCGTGCGTTTCTAGCGGCGACACGAGATGCAAGCGCAATGCTATTAGTCTCTATATTACTCTGTCATCAGAGAGGAAATTCAATTAAGAATGACCTAAAAATCCCGTCTTTCAGTCATTCGCCGAGAAAGAGGCTTTTGCATTTCAATGGCATGTGTTGTATAGTGCCCGGCACATCCTGTACTGTGATTGTCGCCGTAGTATTTGCTTAGATCAAACCACTGCCTTTTATTTCTGCAGAGGAACCATGCCAGAAAAATCCATCCTCAAAGAAAACCCTTGCCATAGAATCCAAAACGCATTATCTGCGGAAGACGTCTCCAAGACACAAGAAGCGACGAGAAGGCTTCTTAGCGCCGAGCTGCGGCGTCTATTCAAGCGCATCTGCAAAGAAGCTTCTTTAATCAGAGAGACCGTTCTCAAACACCTAGAACCTGACCCAATCTTCAAATTAATGATTCGACAGGCCGAGGACTGACAAAACACGCAGGGTTTCCCGAACCTTCCTCCCATCGCACATTTCTGAACTGGCATCTAGGTGATTGCTGTCGGCCCGGGTTACGACTTTGTTTAAAGTAATTCTGAAAGTCACACAAAACCGCTAATGTCCGAGCAAATAGAGGTCAGAAAATTGGATTGCAGGCCGGCTGGAAGGGCAGCGGGCGTGCGGGCGCTGGCACTATTGCCTTCCCTGAGGTTGTGTAATCCTCTCAACCACGTGCTAATGAGCCAGAAGTAATGGCTAAACTTTGGGAAAGTTACTGAGCGGCTTTTACACAGAAAGTGAGGAAGAGTGAAAGCGCTGGAACATCTGATGTGTGGAATATATTGTAATATACTACAGACAAGATACGTATACACAGATATAAAAGATAATACATACAGTTGACAATTATTACAAAAACTGTTTTTTTTTTTTTTTTCAAATCTTGGGCTCCTATATATTTTATAGGATAATAGGATCATGTAAAGAAAAGTAAGTATTTTTTTCCAATGATAAATAAAAAGTATGATTAAAAATGCATGCACAAACAGAGTACATTGTCTATTAAGTATTAATACTAAGTATTAAAAATGTTTTTAATTAATCATTAGCAACTCGAAACTAAGTTTCTAAAAAAATGGTTATTCAAATTAAAATTAACTGTATATAACTGTGATTATTTGCAAAGCTCATCTGTATTTCAAAAACTAGATATTTAGTTTAGCGATTAACTGTATTATTTTATGCATAAATAATCGATTATTTACAAACTCACTGGCTAAACGTATTATCATATACAGAGAACTTTTATGATGTTTACACACACTTACAAAGACAGAGATATAAGCCATAAATTATAAAGGCTGCATGTATATACTGTGTCCACAATAAGCTCCACCCAATGGTCATCCACTAAGATACAGATCAAATATAAAGATCCCGCCCCTCCTTTGATGTCAAACATTCCACTTCAGAAGTAATAACGCACACACTTTTGGGGAGACAGCGATCGAGGAAACCAACCTCGGCTTTCAAAAGCTGTTAAAAAATAAAAATTATGAAATTTTCTATAAACAGGCACAAATTAGATTTTTTACCGTTAATTGACACCTACAGTGCGCTTCTCAAATAGTGAGGCGCAATTCTGTTGTCGCGGAAGACCACATAGAACATGCAATTGCGCCACTAGAATACAGTGTAAATGCACTAGGTGGCAGTAGCGTACTCATTTTTAGTAATGCGCGATCAATAGCACATTAACCTGTCAATTAATAGCACATTGCCTTTAAAAACAGAGTCAATATTGTATTGACGAGTAGAAACGACTTCCCGAGAGCGCCGGACAAGCCAACAGCATTCCGGATTAGCCCGAAAATGTGCACGCGGATGTTCCTGAAACACACGTCCTAATTCAGTGGCCAAAATCAATCCCTCCACTGGTTGGCGACGCCGCCAGAGGCCAGGAAGAGCGTCCACTTCCTTTAAGCATTAAGAGAAAATCCAGAAGCAGACAGGCTTCCTCTGCGTATTTCGTGATCACTCCACGGGATCCATTCTTCTAAAGGAGGCTATTTTTCGCCAAGTCAGACCCCCGTATTATCCGATGTCTTCCTGGGGGGTCATGCATCCCACAATGTCTTCTCCAGGAAATGGAAGAGACGACGTGTTCAAATAAGTGTGAGCGCCGGAGAAGCATGACCATAACCTTTCCTGACTGTCCAGCAGGAGACAAATACATCTACTCGGAAGGGAGCCATGATCCGCCGCGTCCTGATTCGCCGGGCTTTCTCCCGGAACATGGACGGCTCTTGCAAATGCAAAAAGTATTTTGAGAGCCACTGTTCAAACGGAATCGCTCGCTCGCTCTTTCCCGGCACGGCGTTTCCGTTTCATCTATTGTCCCAACAGGAAAAAGAAGGTTCTTGCCGTTGTGCTTGAGAAATGTGTCGTTTCTGTTAAACACAATCAAGTGAGGTTAAAGCAGCGGCGGGAAGAGATGGATGGTGGATGAAGGAAGTAATGCTTCACCGATGCCGCCCTGATTGGTGAGGTTTGGGAAGTGAATAATGGTGCGTTTAACTGGAACTGGACTGAGGTCTGTATCAGGAACTGAGTCACGGCTGAATGCTTTCACTCCCACTGCCTTCTCCTGCCACACGAGGACAAAAAACCATGAAGAACATCTCTTCAGAAATTCTCAGCTCTATCCAACCATCCATTCATCAGACCGGCTGGTTATTCGAGCTCCCGTGAAAAGATATCACAATTATTCCACGCTTCACTATAATTTCACAATCCTTAGAACTACTTATCTATCCATCAATATCTCTTTTTTGTAATCCAGTTCCAACCTTCAATCTTTTTTTCCTTCGTTCTTTTTTTTATCTTTATGTATCTACTGAAATGCATTCATTAACTCAACTGTAAAAATTCAAAGTTCCAAATCAAATTCAAAGTTCAAAATCCCTTTGGCATGTAACTTCTATTCATCTATCTGTCTGTCTATCAATCCATCCATTTTTCTGTTTACCTCACTATAAAACTCAAGTTTGTTCTCACCATCCATCTATTTATCCATCTGTCCCTAATGTCTGTTTGTCTCTTTCCAGCTATTCATTCAACTGTTTCTATCTATCCATCTGTCTATCGATCCACCCTTCCATCAACCACATATTCCTAAAGTCAACATTTTGTTCAACCATTACTTCAAAACTTTTCTGTCTTTTAATCCATGCATCGATCTCTGTTTGTCTCTTTCTATCCATCTATCGATCTATCTACCTACCTACCTACCTATCCATCCATCCCTAATCATCTGTCTGTCTGTCTATCTATCTATCCAACCATCCGTTATATACAATTATGCAAGAACAGCTCTATTTAAAAATGGCTGTTAATATATATTTATATATACATTCTATATATGCAAAATTCCTCCACACAGGCAACTATTTTGGGTCTTGCATCTGAAGTTTTTTAGTTCGTTCCATTTTTCATGCTGTTTATATTTAAGTGTGTTTTGTTTTTTTAATGAAGGTTGTGAGCTCTGAAATGAAGGAGAATTTCCCCAAGGGGATGAATATCATGATCATATCCTGATCATCTGTCTGCCAATCTTTCCATCTATTCAACCATCCCTATGGTCTGTATATCCATCCATCCATCGGTGAACAAATACTACGGTCAACTATTCCTTGAAAACTTTTCGGTCTTGTTTGTCCATCCATCCATCCATCTACCTACAAAATCTTTTCCATAAGCCAAGTCAACAGCAGCAACATTTACAACCCAACGAACAGTCCAGTAATCAGCCTGGAGCAGACATGTTGACGTCAGTGGCAGAGTTCCAGAAAGAGTCTCTCTCTCTCTCTGTTTCTCTCTCTCCGTCCGTCCTTGGTCTGGTGGAGTGAGCGGTGGTCTGTGTGGAGAGAGCGGCGCTTTTGTGACAACAGAGTTTACCTCAGGGCAGTGCGTGGGCCTCCTGCTGCCCCGGGCCACAGAGGACACCCTATTGTTCCTGTGTTCCCCGAACAAAGCCGGCCACCCGTGCCCCTGCTACACACAGTCCCACTGAGCCATTGTTCCGCTGACAAACTCTCAACCCAAATTTCATTACATATGAATTTTCCTTTGTCGCCCCTTTCTGCCCCCCTTTCGCGTTTTGCTCCGACAAATCTTTTCGGGTTTCGTGTTCCACCCCCACCAGCCCCTCCCCGTCGTCATACAAGGCTTGTGATTGTGCAAGTCAGAAGTAAACCCGAGAAGAAGAAAAAAAAGCGATGATCATGTCACAGAAAGGAAAAGAAGAAGAACGGTCGCGGTCTGCGTGATTAATTCGGCGGATTAATGGCGTGGTCCTGTTGAACGCGCCGTCACCTGCGTAGCGCCGATGCTCGACACCTGTTGCTTAAACACTCCTAGGGATGTAAAACGGGTCGGGAGAAGAAAAAGAAAAAGTTCACATGAATTGAAAAATACTACTCGTTTGGAATTTTGGAATCATTTGGATATTTCAGGCCCTAAAAGAAATGTAAAAATTGGCCGTGCACCTTATGATTGGGGGATAAAAAAGTGTCTTACTTGAGAATAAAGATTAGGAAATAGATATTTATTGAAGCATTCCTTATGATCTGAAAAATACGGTCCAAAAAGCTGCGGTTTCTGTTTGTCAATTTTCTTTTTTTTTTACCCAACAGTTAACAGACAGTTTGATTGAGACGAACTACAAAAAGCCACAATTTTAGTTCCGTGTTTTTTTCCGGCAAATTCCATTTTCCTCCTCACAATGCCACTGGGAATCAAACATCGGAGGGTCATTGTAGGGACCGAGACGTCTTTGAAACACCTTCCTTTGTGTCGGGCAGGCAAAACCTGACGGAGGTTGTGATCGGGGAGAGAAGTTTCATCACTGTGTAAACTTTCCCCTTCAAAGCCGCTATCAGTGAAGCCGCCGCCTCCCGCGACTCGACTCAATCACTCGCTTTGCATAAAAAGACACGCGAAAGAAAAGGCCAAAATACAACATAATGGTGCAGATAAGCTAAATTACCAGATAACATCCAGGCACACACAAGCCATATGGTGCCTCCGCCGCTATCGCCTGTTGCTGGCATAACAATGGGGTTGGCTAGACGAGTGGCAGCAACAGTCAAACAAATGGCCGTTCCTCTGAATTAGTCATTGCCAGAATGAATACACAGTTTAGCATCTTTCAGCCTACAGGTGCGCTTAAGTGGCAAACCAGATGTCAGTGCGGGAGAGGGACTGTTTGTGGAGTAATTCAGCCACTCCACCAACCCCTGCTTCAATAACAGGAGGAACAATGAAAGGCCCCTTCCCCCATTTTCCCACAATCCCGTGCTCCCGGAGGAAGCCTGCCTACCGAGTGACACAGAAAGTTTGCATTTTCCGAGGGGGAACAGGAAAAAAAAAACCCAGCAGATCGCAAGGATTCAAAGTCGAACCCGACGCCTGTCGCTAATCCGCCATTACTTCAAAGTATTTACCGGGAGAAGAAAACAGATGTTCTGATTAAATCTAGACAGTCGAGTAAAAACAGACACAGCTTTCGGGTTACAGAGCCCGTCGGTTTTTGGACCAAATTAGATCAGCGGTGGGGAAGGCCGGTGGTCCGGACCTGGTTCCATGCGAAAAAAGCATCTTGGGTGTTTGCAGGAGGTCAAATCACTTGCGCACAATGGCGAGGGTGGGGGTCGCCGCTTTCTAAGACGACAAACTACTTTCAGACAGCGGCGGGGAAATAAAGCGCCGTTATTGATTCGCCATCGGTTAACTGGATTATACCGTCAACTAGATGCTCAACAGTTTACAGCGGATATTCAATAATCACCGTCAACGCCAAAACGCAAAGGCCTCGGCGAGAGAGTCTGAAGTTTTTAAAGAGCTGCAGAGAATTACAGGAGGAAGGACTGGAAGTCGCTGCAACTTTGGTGGAAATGCAAGAGTCCCTGAGGAAACGCACAGCAGTCCATTCACAATAATAATACGCCAGAGGAAGGGTTAAATATGAAGGATGCGAACGTAATACATGAAGTCAATGCATCTGAAAGTGTTCAAACACCGCCATCCAGGTCGGTTTCGGAGCACAAAAGGAGACTAATTTTAGTCCGAAAGCTTTCAAACGTCCGGATTAATTATTAACAAAACTGGACCATGGACTTTCTCCCTAATCCTTTATTTATGTACACAAAACTGGCGTTTTTTTCTCTTCAGGAAAGCAAGCGAGACGAGGATGTTAGCCAGACCAAATAAGCAACTAAACAAGCGCTGTTTACAAGGCAGCGAGGTCAAGTTAATAACCAGAAAATCAATAACCACTGATTCGGTCGGGTCAGAAAACAAAAACGGATCTGTTTGATCAGCGCGGGGTTACGCATTAAAGTAAACGCAAACTTACAGTAGAAACACCGGTTCACTAGAAACGCTGTCTGGCCTCGGCGAACGCAGAAAATCTCCGCGGATGTTTACACAATCTACAACAAGAGAAACAACAGTGTTTTAAAACGGCTGCTCCGTCCGAAACGTGTTTGCGGCTTCTTTTCACCCCCTTCGTCCGAACTGATTAGTGAAAATGCACTTACTCCCAAACGTGTTTTTTACGTTAAAAGCAACAACCTCTCCAAAAAAAATAAAAATAAAAAAACAAAGCCGACCACAATGTCGAAATGTAGCCATCGGTCAACGCGCAGAGTGATAGGAGGCGGCAAAAAAACCCGCGACGTTTCTTTTCAACTTCGAGGCGTTTAACAGGGCTTGTGTAACTTCTGAACGCTTCTGACAACTTAATATAAAGCGGAAACATACCTCACTCTGTAAAATGTCTGAAGCAGGGCGAGCTGATCGAGCGCGCGCTCTGATTTATTTCCAGCTGATCACTTTTTTTCCCCCTTCGCGAGAGCGCGACTATTCCGCGTATCTAACAACGATGTGAAGTATGCGCGGAATGAGGGCAAGAATGAAATGAACGCGAAGAACCGAGTTAGCACTGGGGGCGGGGTTCGGATGACGTCACGCGCGGAGCTTCGATGCGGTGGGAGGGGCCGCGCAGGAGCGTCAGGATTTTCAAACAGCCAAAGGGATTCGAATCTTTTGAATTCCTGACGGGAGTGACTCGCTTCCTGATTGGCCCTCTACAGGTCACGCTGGGTATTCAACAGGCGTCCATCTGTCTTTTTAAACGAGCGAATTATGGAATCGATGTCGAATCGACGTGGATGTTCTTTTGTCAATATATTCGTGTCTATAAAACACTCGCAAGCGTTTCCCAAACGATGGGAAACAAATCTACGTGCATTTTAAAAATCGTTGTCCCGTTTTGTTTTCGGTGAAAAAAAATCGTCCGAAACATTCACCTTTACGTCTTTATTTAGTTTCACATTAGACGCCAATGTTTTAAATTCCATATTTTAAGAGAAATCCATCGCGATTGCGTATCTCAAGGCGACTTGCATTACATCGGTTTCACCCTGGAACGTCTTTCTTCTTCCACCCTCGACCTTTGTCGTTATAAAGTCGTGGTTACCTCAGTGTTCCACAGAGAAACACTTCATCACCACCTTCGAGCTCCATTTAAAACTGATGCATGGTCCCAATCAGCCATAAACCCACGTGCATCTCCAGAAGACGTATGGGAAAGGTGGGAATGTGTTTATACGGAACTTTCCGCCTTATTTAACAGCATCACACTATCATTTCATGTCCCATTGCCATCTTGTGACAGAAAAAAAAAAACAACCCAGAGCTTGTGCTGCGATGATGAAGCGAGACCCATTTTGTTTGACATCTTTATTCCAGTGGACAAAAGAGCCAGTGAATGCAGCCGCCGACACTTCACAAGACGAAACACACCAAAAAACACACACACACACACAGACACAATTCACTCACTGTGTTATTCAATGACTACACGGCGGGCACGCGAGCGGCTAAAATGTGATTAAACGGAAAGTCGTGAGAGGGAGAAAGAAAGCGGCGTTATCATCCAAAAGAGCATTTGCTAATAGTGGCCAAGGATGTGCAAGACAACTACATCAAGGAATCACATCGCCTATTAACACCGAACACAGGGATGAACGTGTAAAAGCCTTGAAAATCAATATGTGCTTTAACAGGAGGAGAGCGCAGAGAGATGAAGGGGTGTAATTAAATGCTCGTATAATTGGATCTTGGAGAAGAAGCAGTGAAGCAGCTTGTTAACCGGTTACAGTTACCCTGCGAGATCACGACATGCCCGAGCCTGCCATTAGGAATCTCGTCTCGCCTATAGGGACGTATTCCAATCATCGTATGAAAAGAGGACATGGAGGGACGTCACGATATTCAACAGGGTTTGACGTAACCGTAAAGGCTCCAGAGTTCGGATGTGATTGTGAAGGTCCATGAGGCCCGTCGAAATCACTTACGGTCTTTAGCCGGCGGATCGGATGTCGTGTCTTGCCCGTTAATGTTTTATGAATGGAGCCCTCGGAGTGGTGTTTGATGTTCAGGATGAATGCTCCTCTAACCTTTGATGTTCAAGCTACTGTAGCCCTCAAAATCCTCATGCTGCGGGTGAGGATCCCACCCATCAGGCGAGGCCTTTGAGAGCCACCGCACGGGCTGGATGGAGCTCGGCAACCTCAGCTCAGGAGGATCACCGAGGCTTTCCTTCTCCGTTTAATGTCTGGGCTGCTGCGTTGGTGAACTTTAAAGAGCGAGCGTGTCTTCGAAGAACCCAGAAACTGTCAAGAGTGTCATGAATGAGCAACTGACACACAATTAAGCTCAACATCATGGTCACATACGTGGTTGGACTTGTACGTTCATATTTCTGGTCATTTTCTCCTTGTACGATATATAAATATGTGTATAATCCAGTCAATGTGGCCACTAGGGGCAGTATCATATTTGACCCATTGAATTTTAACCATCCAGTGAAATTTCACACACTGGGAGCAGTGGGCAGCCTTAAGGCGTGGTGTCGGGGGGCTTTATGGGGTCCTATCTGCTCAAGGACCCTCAGTTGTAGAACCCACTGGACCAGGATTCGAACCTGCAACACTTGATTGGCGGGTCCAACTCTACCGCCGGATCACTACTGAAAATTGAGTTCATAACCAATTTAAAATAATCAATCTAGTAAACAAAATACTGTCATACTTAATGTAAACATTAATGCTTAGGAACTTAAGGCTGACTTATTATAATACTTCATTTTATTGATGAGGTGCCCTTCAAGAAGGTTTTAAAACATTGTGGTCATTGTATAAATAAACTCGCATTAAATAATTTAGAAATCTACACGGGTAATTCAAAGTAGTTTTACATTATTTGGTATTCTTTACTAAATTATTAATAATTTACATTTTCAAAATAATAAATGTAAACAAATTATGGTCTCTTTACAACAGTAGTGTCAATGGATTGCATTTTTTAAGAGCAATGTTAAAATGATAATAAAAAGAATATATATATATTGTAAAATGTATAAATGTACATTTATGTGTATATTTATAGTAAATGTGCATACATATGAATTACAATCAATACATTGTATAAATACAATAACAAATTTATTTCATTATAAATCATAAAAATATGGATTTAATAAATTAAAGTTAGTTAACTTGTGTTTTAAACCTATAGGTCGTCATAGTTCATGTTTTTGAAATATGTTCTCCAAGTAATTACATTGAGGCAGTTATGTTAAGGACATAACTAACGTTGACTACTGCATTCATATAAAAGTTATATAATATATTCCTTATGTACATTTTTCAAGATCATCTTCTTTAAGACATAAAAATCAAGCCAGTCAGACTTTCTGCCATTTAAAAAAACATCCAATAAAAGCGTGAGTTTTATCTTTATGTGAGCACCGTGATGGTTATGAATAGAGTTAAAGTGCGGGAGAGTGAGGGTCCGATGCAGGGCGCTCTTCATCTCAAAAACACTTTTAGAAAAAGAAAATATAATACGATAAAATACAATAACAATCAGGTAGAGAAACCATCCCAGTTTAATGAAGATCTTTAGTGTTTTTGGTGCAAACAAGAACATTTGAACTACACAGTGAAGGTATGTCGTGTTATATACAAAACACTGGACAAATTGCACAAAAGTATATTTGTGTGATTTTTAAATACATACATGTGGCCAAATATGATGATCTGTGACAAATAAATTAAAAGCTAAAAGGTCTCTACGGAGAGGCGGGAAATAAAAGCCTTTGGTTCGTGCACGCGCACACACACAAAATTGTTCATCATCAAATAATTCAGTCAAAAGTTTAGAAATGAAGTGAGAAATCAAGACACGTGGCTGGTAGTTATAATCTTAATTGTTTGGTCAAACACCCACTTGGAATCACAAACAAGCTTTTGGTTTGTCGAATTTTAGAGCTGCCAAGAAACTAGCGATAGCGGTGACATGCTAATGCTAACATAGTGAGCAGTGCGAGGTGGCTTCTTCTCTAAAGAACTTTAAGATTAATAAGCACGTGATGACTGATAATCCCGCAAAAATAGAGACGGACGCTCTGGAATAGAAGGAGAATCTAAAAGGTAATTTTTAAAGATATAATTCATGTTTTACATCCGTTTAGATGACTAATAATGGCAGAACTGTGCATGATCTTTTTATTTATGTAATATTGTTGTTGCCATGCACACGTTCAGTGTATATCATATTTAAAAAGCGTAAGAATTGTTCAGTCCACGTGTCGGTACCTGATAAAAAGATTGTACAGAACCCGGAGTGTGGATTTCAGGTCACAGTTCACAATGTCTGGAAGAGAAAGACAAGAAATCGAGAGCGGAACATCATAATTGTGCATTTATGGAAAGAAAAAAAATAAAAATAACAAAAACTAGATAAAATGCTTTTTTTCATGTCAATAAAAATAAAAACTACATTAAATATAAATAAAACAAACTAGTAATAATATTTTGGTATTCTAATATATATACTCGCACTAATATACGTATATTAATATATACTTTTAGTACAACATAATTAATATACTATATATACTATATCATTATGTATATACATATATATATATATATATATATATATATATATAATAATTTTAATATAATAAACAAATTATATTTATTAATATATACAATAAATTAGTACACATGCATTTACTTTATAATTATGTATAATGTAATGTTAAATATACAATATATAAACAATTAGAAAACTAAAACTCCTATCATCTTGGTCACACAGAAGGAGAACAAAGTTCTGCAAACAACACGAGTTAAAATCTTTTTAAGCGATAATCAACGCTATTACGCACAACTCGCTGATTTCGGTTAATTTGCCGAGCGCCGATTATTCCGTCAAAGCTTAATTTTTCAATTATGCTCTCGCTTCCAGGCCGCGCGCGGTTCCGCGGAGTCAAATCATTAGCGGAGAGCCTCTCGCTGCGATGATACAATTACAATTATAGGATTTGCGGAGAACAAAGGCATAATTACCCTCGGGCCGGGGTTTGGGCCGCTCCAGGCCTCCGTCCTGCATCAGCTCAAAGGAGAAGGACACGTTATGAACCTGCAGGAGAACAAAAAGACGAGCCTCGGATTTCTGGAGGACGTGTGAGCGCGAGAGAATGGGATTTCTCGGAACTGGACCGTGGACGGCAGTTATCTCGGAAATCCACACACAAGCGGTGGATATTAGACCTAAGCTTCACACCGCCCCACTTATCCACTTCCTGCGCGGAGGCAGATTACAGATGCATCCTGGTGTTATTTGCCCACTTGGCACGGAGCGGGCCAGCTGGACGTGACCCAGGTGAGCAGAGGGCCGATTGTCCACACCGCCCCCTCTGAACGACACTCGGCGTAACGCGGCGCGACACCCGAGAAGATCATGTCCATACCTTTTGGTCGAAGTTCTCCGGGGTGAGGTAGAAGTTGTAGAGGGGGACGAAGTAGCCTTTAAGAAGCCCCATCAGCAGGACCAGATACACCCCGTCTGCAAACTGTAAACATCTGATGGTCAGGAGAAGACCAGCAATATCTGCTTTCAAATCCACAGGGGGCGGGACTTAAGTTCATTTGCATGTCAATGCTAATTTCGCTAATTTGTGCGTGGAATACTGTAGCTCGTTCGAAAAACCCTTGAGATTAAGACCCTATAAACAATTTTAGGATTCAGGCGACACACCAATCACAGCAACTGTAAATATCACTGTTATTTGTAATTTTTGTTGCTTGGTTACATGGAGGTTACCGTGGTTTTCGCCCAAAATTCCTTGCATACCACATTGTAAAACCTATATTTTTCCATTGCATTTGCAACACTTTTGGGTATTCCCAATTTTTTGTTTTTTTCCCCCAGCGATTGCGGTTATTCTGACAAGCTGTGATGTGTTAGAAAAAACACAAAAGTACGATCTGAACTAATTTCACTTCATTTGCACGTCCAGGTTTTGTTTGAATTTGTTTTTCTCTGAGAAATTCATTAGATCATTGTCTCCTAAACCAAGGTTGATAAAGTTGGTGGAGTTTAACTAACGTATAATATACAAAAGAAATAAACCAGTTTTCACTCAAATTTACATTTGCACACTGTAGAATGTAGTGACTTAATTCCACATTTACATTCATTTAAAAACTACAAATAAATTTGGAACATGACACAAATGTTTTCAATGAAATATAACACTATGTATACACATACACATATTTGTAGGTACATAATTCAATACGTGTGTGTTTATATATAGACATATGTGCATATAAACTGTATACACGCACACAATCAGTTTTTAAAGTTTATTTTTTTTTTAAATAATTGGCCTTTTTAAAAACTGCACACTCTAACTTGATTTTTAAAATAATTGTCATTTATTATGTTTTTTTTTTGTATTTAAATGTATTTATTATTTATTTTTATTATATATTTTTTTCTCCAGTGTATTTAAACTTGTATCTAAATCTAAATCATATTTTTTATCTTTGTGAATCACAGCAACGTCCACGTTTGAAAAAAGACAGACTCAAGGTATATGAAACAAGAATATGATTTAGAAAGATAAATACACATTAATGAGCACAAATGTTTATCCTCTTACCAGATTACCAGTAATCCAAACCAGTGGAACACTGCTTCATTAACCACAGTCACGGTGCGTTTATAGAGTTTGATTAATAATACAGAAGCCGATACCTGCGTATCCAGTTCCGCCACCTCCAGGTTGAGTTTATTCAGGTGTTTGTTTACGAAGGTGATCAGACACTGAAAAAAAAAAAAAAAAAAAAAGAGCACGCATCCGGGATGAGTGTGTGTGTGAGTGTGTGACTGTGTGTGGTCTTCCGTACCGTCTTCAGCCTGCTGAGTTGGTCGGGAGCGTAATCAAACAGGGTATCAAAAGCGTCCCGCTCTGAATAAACCAACACGTTTGGTTTGTAAAGCAACTGCAGCTTTGGCGTAAGCAGCACATAAAATCTGCATAAGTGATTTTATTGTGTATTAATAGAGGAACTTACCATGTCGGCCAGATAAGGCTCTGTGGAACACAAGAAACACTTAATTCAACTTTTCCACTACATACATGGACCAGTATTGAATTTATTGACTTTCTTGACACAAAATTGGCTTTAATTTCACACACACACACACAACCACACACACACACACACACACACACACACACACACACACACACACACACACACAATGCCTATTAATATTTATATATATTGTGAGACAAGGGCCCATTACAGGACCAAGGACAGTGCTAGCACAGGCTGGAGAACCAGGACAGCACAGCCACAGGTGTGTGCTCAGAACAATAACGAGGCAGCACAGGTGCAGAGGCTTCTTAAGTAATCAGACCTGTATAAAAGTAAAAGAGTAAAGACTCAAACCTGCCGAACTTCATTATGTGTGTCTCCAGAAGTGGGAAGAAAATAAAAAAGTAGGGAACAATTCAGTTTTTGGCTTTCTCTAGCACAGTGGGCGGTGCCTGCGTCTGCCCTTTAGTGTTTTCCATTGGTTGGTAATGGGGCACCTGCACCAATAGCACGCTACCGCTCCTCCTCACCGGTAAATAAGCCGTTATTTACCATGACGTTGGCTACATTTCAATTGCAGTTCATTCTCTAGCCTGTAGAACACAGTTGCTCTCCGACTGAGGTGGGGGATGAGATCAGCGATGAAAAACGGACGTAATTTTAAAAAAAATTGCAGATTACAGTGCTTGGTTCCCAACTACTGTTCTACACAATTGACTTGATCTTTTTGTTCGGCCTTCCTACGAAGTGCTTGCGTTTCCCAAAAACAAAAGCCCACCGGAGTGGGCCGATCGGAGCGAAAGTTGTCAATACCGGCAGCTGCAAAGTCTGGAAACCATTCAGGCAAGTGTGGGACAGGCTTGGAAACGGCTTCTTTCCCATGAGGCCTTCTCCTCCTCACCGTCTAATCACTCCTGCCAGCCATAGGCCTGGGCAGCAGCTACTGTGTGTGATAACAGCCTCGGGAAGTGTTCCACACTTATCTCCATCGCTGCCAGGTGTCAGTGTGTGTGTGTGTGTGTGTGTCGGAACCGTTACTAAACATCATTACAGAAGGTTCCACTACTCAGACATGGAGATGTGACTTACTCTGTGTTCCCCGTGATCTCCTCGAGAACCTGCCGGTCATGCAGGAGGCCCTCTCGCTTCTGAAATGAAAGCACAAGGACAGATTTAATTTGACGCAGGGAGAAATGTAAAAAATAAATAAATGAATAATATGATAAAAAGTGAAAAGATCCTTTAGAGTCGTATTGATCTCTAGAATTAATTCAGGTCAAACTGTTGTTTCCCGCGTTCTGAGCCATTTAGAGAAGTGATGTGAAGAGAGTGAAAAGGAAGCGTGGAATCGATTAAGAAAATAACAAGGTTATTGAGAATGTTGCACAACAACCTTTACATTTGTCTGACAAACTTTTTTGCAAAAACTTCACGTTTTAGGCATGAATGCAAAAAAAATGTTTTAGAAGAAGCAACCAAAAGGTTTGCACAAAAACAGCACCAAATTCAATCTTAAACTTCTTTCTTGAACATCATATCTTAAAATTGATTTGGAGCAGAAACTAGGTATTTTTTGATAGTTTGACATTAGTAAATCAAATATAGCTGCAAGTAACAATTGCAGAAAAGAGATTTTTCACTTTCTGGATAATCGCATAGCCACTCAACTCGATAAGTAAATGAAACTAAGTTTTTATTTTTTTGCTTTAGTCCCACAGTACTCATTTTAATGTTTTTTTCATGTTCAAAACCGGTCACGTGACAGGTTTTTTATTTACAGATTTTATAATTTGTTAAAAATGTGTCTGAATTCACAGGGGCTGGGAATGGAATAGGACGTTTACATGTTTATTGTGTCTCTACTTTTCTCTACTAAATTTTCTACTTACAAAACTGCTCTCAGGACCAATTATTTTTTAAGCAGAGTATTGCACTGTTTGATGATTATTTTATATTTCAATCACAATTTACAAGCACAATATATGAACGTTAATGGCCCCAAACTGAAAAATATGTTCTGTTCTTCTAAAACCTAACATAACCATAACAATGATACAACAATGATCTGTACAATAAAGAACATTTCTTAATGACAATCTCTTTAGGAGCTACACAACAAAAAGTTCACCCCCAGAAAAGACAAATAAAGACCAATAAGAAGACCAGTTAGAAAAGTAACAATTAAAATCGGAACAATTTCCATTACGTTATGTATTACGTTTTGTACTCATCCAATAATTAAAAAAAAAAAAAAAAACAGAACAACACAAACCGGATTAAACCTGTGAAAACAGTAGAAATCAACCAGTTTATGTGGAACGTTTCAGAATTCTCAAGAACAGCATTTGAAAGCACATTCTTGAATCCGACTTAGCACGCTAGCTGCACGCAACCCGATCTCACGCTCACGTCCTTCACAAACACACACAGATCTTACCTGAACCACGACCACCTGAATGGACACGTGATCAGGCAGGCGAATGGGAGCTCGGAAGTGCTGTGAGAGCGCCACCAGCAGGTGAAGGATGGCCACGATGCTCTTAGCATGAACCGCTAGAAACAGACATAGGTGAAAAAAAACGGCATTGAGCTCCAAACAAACAGCTGGTTAAACTAAAATGTGTTGAAAAAAAATTTGGAATCAAACAAGCCGCGGCATTGTTGAAAGTTTCTGGCCGCAGAATACAAAGAAATCAATCTGGTGAAAGCATCTTTCTGCCTCATAAAACACCATAAAACAACTCGCAATCTCCTTAGTGTCTTCTCTAAAGTGGAAGGATTGAAATCCACTAAAAGACCTAAAGTGTTTTCAGAGCCTTTGAAGCTCAAGCTATGTGGACGCCGCTCAATATTGTTTTTAATAGACGTCCTTTTGTCGTGAAGCCATTTGTACACCACTGCATGTCTAAGTGGACACTTCAAAAAGGTTCGAACCAGGTCCGTGTTTAACGCCGAACACGCGTCTTCATTCACGGATCTCTATGTTGTGGGTGGACCTACAGTCGACGTTCCATTTGATGCTCCTGGCGGAGACCTTCAGGGCATCATTGATCCTCTCCAGGACCGTCTGCAGCTTTTGTTTCTGGGCGATCTCAGACTGGGTCACCTCTGCCACGTTCAGCGGCACACCTTCAAGCTTTTCTGCCGGAGACAAACGCAGAAAGTCACCACAATGGAAAATGCACAATGCTGAAATGGGCTTCTTTTACATTTTTACTCAAAGATAAGAATAAAAAATCTAAATCAAATGAACGTCTGAATGGAGAAAGATGATGGATATTATACACATCGCTAAAGGCAAAATATTGACTTACTGTATTAGGAATCGATTAAGCATCAATATATATATAAATATATATATAAATATATATATATATATATATATACACACACACACACACACACATTTTTTAAAATATTATACATTAAATTTTAATTAAAGAAAATAAATAATAAAATAATACTTAAGATGTATCACATCTTAATAATACATAAGAAGGAAAAGATACAAATATTTCATTGAATTGAATGTAAAAATACATGTATTTGTCCCACAACGGGGGAATTGCATCGCTCAACAGCAGACAGAATTAACCATAATTAATAGTGTTATTTATGATCATAACCATAAATAACACTGCAAACATCCAAACATTTGCTTAAAAAAATATACATAATATACATAGAAATAAATTTATATTTCTACATGCACATCTACACACATAATGTTGATAAAAATACCATCAGTTTGAAAATGTACATTTTCAATTTAGTGACTGTTTTTGTTTTTTAATTAGCATGTGGAGTTTTTTTCATACAGTATTATAAGGGGTTTACGGTAGTTTTACATTGATGCTAAATAAAAGGTAACAACGTAACCAAGTAACAAATCAAATTTAATTGATGCCAAACCCGTTTCAAACCGCCACAATGTGTCACGAATAAACCCGAATCCTCACCAAACAACTTCTGCAGGACCTGGCCATCATACAGGTCTTCCGCCAGCTCCTTCACGATGATTCGCTCTCCAACCAGCACATCGTTGATCCAATCGATGAGCACCTGAGTCGGCCATTCACAACACCACAGGCTTCAAATAACGAGAACATGCACAAAAAAATAACGTCTTCAAGCACCGACCTTAATAAGCTCCTGCAGCTTCCTGTCATTCTTCGAGTTGGGATCCACCATGGTGCGCACCTCGTTTTCCTCTGAGAGACGGACCAACAAGAGGAGCCGAAAATAAAGAGCGAGATAATGGACAGGGCCGTTTAAATGGCTCATTTTTTTAGGTGAAGAAGCGTCTTGGAGCATCGGTTGAGTAATCAGGCGACGGTTCCGTACCTAACATCATGTCCTCAGGATGAAGCTCAATAGGTGTGGGGCTCAGGGGGAGATTAATGGCGTTCATCCCCTCTTCCTGCAGCTCGGATACTACAAAGAAAAAGACACAATTACTTTTTAATTTATGCTTTTTTTAAACACGTAAAAATAATGTGGAAGTTGCTTTTGATGTAATTCATCCAGGCTTTGATTTCAACAAAATCACAGTGTCCATCAATTTTTGTAGTTCCTGTGATTTTTTTTCCTCTTCCCATTTTTTAATGATGATTTTCATCGTTTTATTTTGGAAAATGTCTTGGATTAGTCCAGAATTGTGACTGCCGCGGTGTTGTTTTTGTTTCGTGTTTAAAAAGTGTGTGACATGTACTTTGGTTTAAACAATTAAAAAAAAGCATTTTTGATAACGACTGAGATAAAAATAGAATTGTATTCAATTGATGACAGAAGGTAGAAACGTTTGTGTTCTGGAAGAATCACATAAAAACAATTAAAAACGTTTGTACAAACGATATAACAACATTCAAACAAACACGTACAACAACAAACACAAAAACTATCACTGTAATATGTTTACATCAACACAAAGTATCAAGGCATATCGTTTACATGAATAAAAAAATAAAATAAAAAAATATTGAACAACCAATGTTTATCAATCAATTCAACCAAATTGAACAACAAATATTTATCACCCCAAAAGGCATCATGACACATTGTTTACACAAATAAAAAATATTATTGTCATCAACAAGTCTTATTACATAAATATTACAATTTCTATTGTACTTTGTTTACATCAACAGATAAAGTGACATTGTACATTCTGCTCACAAGTAAAAAATAATGTTATGTATCTTGATTACATCAACAGAAAAAGTTTTATTGTACTTTGTATCATCAGACAACATTTACATACATAGAAAAATAATGATTGTACCTGGTTTACATTGATGCAAAATGTATTGCTGTACACTTAGCTTACATTGTACTCTGAGTCACCTGTACTCTGTTCACATCAAAACAAAAACTATTATAGTAAATTGGGGAATTTCTCACATCACAATTGAATTACAATATTGTACAAAAAAGTAAAAACAAGACTCAATAAAAAATGCTCTGCTGGTGGACGTTTGGTAGCTCCTGGGCTTGTACAGTTTCCTTTTCGGCGAAAAGCACCAAAAACTCGTAAGCATCCCAATTTTACAAACCAAAAAAAAGGGTGGAATTTGAATTTGCCGTATTTCTGCTTCCAAACCACCTCCCAGGATGCAGCACTGTCTCCCGCACTGATGCTGGGGATGCAAACATCCTGTGCTGGATTCCAGTGCTCCCCCATGGAGGAGCAGATCCTATTAATCAACACCCTCTCCGTCTCACGCCGACACCAACCAACGCCGCCACAGACACTGGATGTATCCGGTACTGCGGCGCTCAGAAAGGTTAGCGCGGCTCTTCAGGGAGTCGCTTAAGCGTTTGAGCTAAAAGCAACAACGGAGTCTGAGCTTCACGTGGAAAAGTGTAACTGGGTTTCACGGAGCGACAGTTGGGTTGATGCCAGTTTTTCAGGCTTGAACGGTCCAGTGGATTTGAGAGGAAGTTAAGATGGGCAACATCTGCTTTCGGGTCAAAACAACTGACCGTCGGAGACATAGATGTGCATGGTCCACATAAAGAAGACCATGACTCACTTCAACTGAAGACAATCCTACTCCCAATTCCAACTAATCCCTAACCTCAGCACCTGGTTTAAACAGTGATGCCCAACATGCGGCCCACACTGCTTCCAGGAAAACTGTTGGCTTGGGCAATACTTTTTGGTTGGGCAAACTGGTTGGGAATACTGTTGGGTCGGGGAAACAGGTAGTTGGGAACACTGACGGGTTGGGAATACTATTTTGTTGGGGAAGCCGTTTAGTTGAGAACACTGTTGGGTTTGGAAAACTGTTTGGTTGGAGAATACTTTTCGGTTAGGAAAACTGATGTGGAATACTGTTGGGTTGGGAATACTGTTGGGTTGGAGAAACTGTTTAGTCAGGAATACTGTTTGGTTGATCACAGTCAAACACAGTAAAACAAGGATATTTGTGTCTTAACCTAAAACTTAAAGAAAAATCTTTACCAGAGTTTTATGCTGAACTTTCGAAACTGTAAAAGTACTGAAGATGGCCAGTGTTCGTGACGCAGCTGATCGTGAACAAACTTTCTCTGTGATGAAGAGTGAAACATTCTCAGAATCTACAGAGCTTCATTCTAAGAGCCTACTGTATGTGAGAAATCTCACAAAACCATCTGCAGACATCGACCATAAAAAAATCTAATAAATCAAATCAGCATCGTATGAGGAGTCCACAACTTATGATTTTTCATTTCTTTTCTCAAGTTTCGGCATCTGATTACAAACAGCCACTCTTTACAACTTTTATTTACATGTAAATTACAAAACGTTTATGAGGTTACGATCCATGTTGGAAATAGAAAAATATTTGAAACACAGCAAAGCTACTGTAAGCTTTACTGTTCTGACACAAACTGAATGAATATTACAATCGATCAATCAGGCCATCATTAATTCCCAACAATATAGAATCGTAAACGGCCCTTCCGACATGAAACCTGCACGGTTCCCCGAAGTGGATGAAAAGCAGAACATGTCTTCCCTGCGAGACATGAAATCCTCCATCAATTGTCCATCCTGATCACGGCTGCGTGAGGTGGACATGAGATGGAGAGATGGAGAGCATCTGAAGGCTCAGCTGCATTTCCCTTCCATTCAGACTCGTGAGTGCAGATGGATGCGGTGCAATCACGGCAGAAGTGCACTCTGGGAACGGCGCAAAACCAAAAGAAACACTCCAGCGTAATGGGCCGCCGCATACGGTTTAATTTACTTACCGGATAAGAGCACGACAACATGACTAATATGTAGATATTGTTAAAGATATGGCTTTAGTTGGGAAGGAGAAACTATCGAAAGCTAGTGAAGGATTGAATCACGGAGGAGAAGATTGCCGGGAATTATGGTCAAGATCCGCAGCCGATGAGAGCGCCGTTCTCATTCCTGTACAATAACATCTCCAGCCGCTCCAGACTGAACACCGTACATGGCTGCCGCACCACAGCCTTGGCCAGAAGCATGACTTACTCAGCCAAAGACGTTCATTATTGAGTCATTATTGCTTTCGTGAGGCTGATATTTCCGAATGATTCACTGTCTGTCGAACGGTTTAAGCTGTCGTGGTGAAATATTGAGAAAGATCGGTGAAGACGTGAATTAATGGTAAAGGTGAAGAATTGTGTGTGCTGTTTTGTCACAACCAGCAACAACCAATCACGTCGCTTTAGGACTCTGTAAACATCAAAAGTGAATTGGTTTTATAAACTTTAATCTTTTTTTCTTATAAGTATAAGTAAGTTATAAGTAACTTGTCAATTTTTGTTTGAGGCAATGTAAAAAAATGATAAATAAGAGGAATTTATTTTTTCGGGTTTTAAATGTTTTGCCTTATTTGTATGTGCTTCTTTGTCACAAATAGTGTGAATACATTTCTCAATTCACGATGACATGCTCCGTAAACAAAAGAACTATGATGCATACTCGACTCTTAAAATATTCCTGAAAGGTAACCTAGTTTTTGTAAATCTAAAGCATTGTTTAAAATGATGACCACGAAACTATAATTATGTATTAACTAAGAAAACAAGAGCTAATATGTATCCACCTTAAATGTTTTTTCGACTTCACGGCCCTTTCATGTTTGGATCAGTGCGAATCGACTCTTTGAACAAACGAGTCACCAGAACTGAATAAATTAGCCTCGTGGACAAGATTAGAGCGGTGATCGGATCTTTGATAAGAATCGAATCTGGTGAATCATTTGTAGACGAGTCATAAACTGCTGTCGACAAACTTTGGGATGAAAACGTTAGAATCTTGTGCTGTTTGAAAAACAAAACACTAACTTGGCTACGTATAGTAAACGGAATAAACAACAGAAAGATATTTCCTAGATGCTTCCCGCCGTATAAAGAATGTATTCAAAGTTGTGAAGAATGACGCTTTATCGCGCTTAATTGTGTCGCATATGTCTCACGAAAAGTACAATTTGTAGCAGAAATAACGTTTCGAGCTCAATCACTACCTTCTTTGGCTTTCTTTCTCCGGACCAAAGTACCACCAAGTTTCCCCAGAAACGAATCATCTTTCTTTCTGGAGGACGGAGACTTTGGAGTTGGCGATTTGGGAGACGACGGCGATTTCTGCGGGGATGACGCCATAGAATAAATTAAACTCCGATATTAATCGAAATGATAACTGACGTGATTCCCTTGCTGATTAACGGTGTAAAATCCCAGGAATGCGAGCGGAAACGGAATTCCAGTCTTCTGCGCCCAGCCTTCCAAAACGAGCTTCCTTTTTTTCTTTTAGCCACGCCTTCTTTTCCCGAGAGCAAAAGTCATGAAAGTTACGATGGGATAGAAGGAATTTTGTTTTGCCCTAGCGAATGTATTTCAACGATAATCCATGTCGTGTCAGATAGAAATAACCAAAAAAGTGTTTGTGTGTGTGGTGTTTGATATTTCCTTGCATAAAAAACTAAAAGAAAAACAAATTACAAACATCGAATGTATCTGTAAATATTAACACACACACAAACACGCACGCACGCACGCACACACACACACACACACACACACACACACAAACACACACTTTTAAAAATAAGTTATTCACATATAATTAAACGTGTTATTTCAATGTCAAAAAATAGGTCAGATTTTAAATAAAATTTAAAAAATGAAACGTTAATTGGTGAAAAAATTAACTAGGCCTGATCACTTTTTTTTTTTAAGAATCAAAATAAATTATTGTTTTTAGATGTGATAAAGTTAATGCATAAAACAATACAAGCATACCTTTTCTATTGTGTGTGTGTTAAACTTATTAAAATTAAGCTACCAAAATATTACAATGTCATTTTGAGTGCCAGAATATGTCAGACTGTATAAACAACTAACAGTGAATCAATTGCTAGGTGTTATTTTTAATGATCTCAAAAAAAGAAAAATCAAAAAGGCAATGCCTTTTTCGAAATACTGTTTTTTGTATTTATGCTAACAGACAAAATAATGTAAAATCAATTGTATAAACACAGAGAGCCCTTGTCACTTTTATACATTTATTAAATAATTTACAGTAGATGAATAAAAACATACCAACCAAACAATTTCTCAAGCACTTTACCAGTCCAGAAATCTGTAAAAAGAGTTTAGAAATAAATGCTACAGCCCCTTCACTGTCGACTAAAAGAGAAACACACAGGAGAGTCACTCCACACACACACACACACACACACACTTATCCACTGCCATTAAACTTTGGCCCATTTTGTGCAAAGTACCAACAAACCCAACAAGCATATTTTTTAATGCATTGAACGAAGACAAACAAAACAGCTATAACGACTATCTAGATCAACACACCATTGTGTCCATAAAACTTTCCATCGTTGTGAAGAGCAACAAACATCTGTGAGCATCTTTTATAGACCAGAGAGGCACATTATTTGTAAAAAGGCAGCGTTTGATGTAAAAGATCAGCAGAATTATGAGGTAAAGTCTTCTCAGTAGTTCTTGACGGCTGTAGATTCCCATCTCAGACGCTTGGTCCAGCCAAGAGCTGCAGGCTGTGCAGGATTCTTCTCCTCTCATTCAGGTCCAGTGGAACTGATAACCCCTGGAGAGGATCATGCTCTCCAGATCTCTGTCCTCGGCTTTCTCCCTCAGCCTCTGCTCCTCAAGGAGGCTCACCAGTTTGTCCCTCTTCTCCACCACCTTCATGATGTCCACCAGTAGCCTCTGCTCATCGGCCAGATCACTCATGCTCTTCTCGCGGTCTGGAAACATTTCAGGATGTTACAAGCGTATTAACCAGCAGGTACTCCATTAAAGAACACTCTGCATGGAGCGGCTGTGATAGTTGAGGATGATTGGATCTGTAAATCTGTAACAAGAATAATTGTAGTTGGGTTGACTAGGAGAAGAGTGGGGTGGAGAGGGTTAAGACTGGGTTAGGGTTAGAATGGAGTAGAGTGGGTCAGAGTACAGTTAGAGTTGAGTAATGGGGGTTAGGATGTGTTTGAGAAGGTAAGGTAAAGAGTTGGGTGGATTAGGGTTATGATTAGTTAGAGTGGGGTGGAGTAGGTAAGAGTTGGTTAAAAATGGTTTAGGGTGGTGAATAGTTGAGTGGGCTAGGGTTATAGTGAGAGTGGGAAAGTCAGTGGATTAGGGTGGAGTGGGTAAAGATTGGCTAAGAATGGTTTAGGGTTGGTAAAGAGTGAGAGTCAATGTGAGGTATTAAAGCAGGAAAGGGTAGGATTGAGATGATTAGGTTGGAGTAGAGATGGTTTGGAGCTGGTTAGGGCGGGTAAAGACATGGTTAGGCTAGGGTTAGGTAAGGGTGGGGTGGGGTGGAGTGGGTTAGGGTCAGTTGAGAATGGTTTCGAGTGACTGAAGTGTTAGGGTTGTGTTTAAAGGTTAAAGAAGAGTTGAGTGGTTTAAAGTAGGATAGGCTGGTCAAGAGGGTTTCATTGGGGTAGTGGTGGATGGGAATGGGTTAGTCGGTAAATACTTCAGTGGGCTAGGGTTAGGGGGGTTACAGTGTGTTAGGGTGGGAAAAGAGAAGGGCGAGTAAAAGCTAAAGTAGGGTATGGTGGAATAAAGTAGAATAGATAGTTTGGGATAGAGGTGGTTTGGAGTCGGTGAAGAGTTGGGTGGGTAAGGTTTCAGGGGGTTGGGGTGAGGTAGAGTGGGTTAGGGTCAGTAAGGGGTGGATTTAGGTTGGATAAATAGGGTTATAGGTGAGAGTTAGGTTGAGGTAAGGTTGGTTAAGAATGGATTAGGATTGATTAGAATTAGAGTGGCTTAGGGTCAGTCAGGGTCGACCAGTAGAGAAGGTTAAGGGTTTAAATATAACCCAAAAAAAAGCCAGAAATTGTGTTAGTGACAAACTATATACATCACCATAAAGAATAGAAACCCATCCATCAAACCATCCACTCATCCATCCATCCATCGTGCTCCGCTGTATAAAATAAAAAGACTAGTGTTAGGGTTAAGGTTAGGCTATTGGAGACTGAAGACCAAACGTTGACTTGCTGCAAAAAATGAGACGTCTTCATTTGTCTTCATTAACACTCCAGCCAATCAACCAATCCGTTGCTTTCGAAGAGGGCTGCATTAATCCTGCATTTCCTCCAGCATTGTGCATAACACCCTCACCTTCAATAGCCATTCTTCTCCTGAGGTCCTGCTGTAGCCGGCTTTGAGTGTCCTCCAGCTCCAGTTCCTGAGCGCTGCAGACACAGACCCACTCAAGAGATGAGCAGAAGCGACCTCGAGAAAGACCGAGATCACAGCTACCTACAAAATCATCAGTTCCGACTCGTAGCGCGCTAGTTTGTTCTTCTCCAGCACCAGCTTGAACCAGGTTTGCAGCATCCGGGTTTCATCCGCGACGTCCTCGCCTGCAGACACACACCATAGTCGGCAAAATTATGGAAAGATCCACTGTTCCGTTTTCCAAACTGCATTTCCATTTCTGTGTCATGAGGAGGTGAAGCTAAACCCAACAACTGTGGGCTTGAAGGAGAGACACACCCTGGATTGGCAGCCAACCAATCACAGAGCTTGATAAACACATTCACATTCTCAGTCACTTTTCCTGACTCCAAATCTCCTGCATCTGTTTGACTGTAAGGTAAGACCATGAAAACTAAAATAAAAACACAGTCGACTCTTTTTCATTGGTACACATCAGGACACGATCATTTTTCCGGCACAAAAATGGTAAATGGTAATAAGTGGTAATAAATTCGTGCCAAGAGCCGCTTTGTTTGAAAAATTTTGTTTCTAATGTAATGTTTCTAATCCGTGCCAAGCCTCCATACATTCAGACAACTATTTTCTTATAAATGATAAAATATTGTAATAAATGTAATGAAAACATGTTATGTAATAGTTGATTTGTTTGCCTTTAGGCAGAAACTTATAAAGGTTTTATCCGCCATCTTGAAAAGTTTATTCCGCCATCTTGAAAACACACGTCACTCAAATCCCTGGGAATTTTGTAATCTGGCGAGAACGGTGACGTCACCTGGTGAGCACAGACATCGCTGACGTCATCAGAATGTTCCACACGGACGATATAGAGTGTGACACACGCAGCGAGAATTGTGCCTGTATCTGATTAGCATATGTGCTAACAAGTTTATTAAAGTTTCTTGTTAGTAGGTGATTCCGCAACGTCCAGTTTGTAGTCTTAAAGCAGAATAAGAAAAATCGCTTTTCATATTTCGAAAAAAAATGTCGTAATGCGGAACAAAATTTTCTCTGTGATGCGTTTTGTAAATCAATATTTTTGTTAGCCAAGACATTTGTAAGACGGAGTACCACTGTATATATAAATCAATAAAAAAAAATGTCCCCATCATTTTTCCATCCTTTGCATGTTGGAAAAACACAGCTATGCAGACTCCAGGTTTGAGAAGACATAAGAAAAAAAAAACAAAAAACATCGGCATTTTGGGAGAAGACAAGCTTATTTTGTATTTTGGAAGCAAGATCTCTGAAACCAGCTAGTGTTTTTTTTGTGCGTGAAGATTAAACAACAGTTTTTTACAAGTCTAGACTCTCATCTCCCTGGATGCTAGCGGTAAGAAAAAGACGCGCTCCTTTCGCATCTCAAAAAAATAAGCTTGGAGACGTGTTTCGTAACTCAAAACGTTTGAGGTCGAGGTACCACTGTGTATATAAATCAATAAAAATAGTTTTTTTTTCCCCATAATTTTCCCCTCGTTTGTATGTTGGCAAAACACAGCTATGCAGACGCCAGGCTTGAGAAGACATCAGCGTTGCGGTCAACACACGTCATCCTGACGCCACCAACACACCATCCGTGCTACTTTCCGAGCGTTACTTAAAAACAAATCCATACAGGTCTGATCAATAGCTGCAGAATGTCGAGATCTCCAGCCAGAACGGATTCGGCACTTCATCTTCAGCATACTCCAGCTCTCCATCCATTTGGAGGCCGCAAATGTCAGTTCACAATGAAGCCATTCAGCGCAACATCCCCGCAGCCCCTTATATTAGTGCAATTATCCACACAAAGACATGTAAACACGCCAAACAATGGCTCCCGCGGGTCAAAGTGCAGCGGCACAAAAGATTCTCCCCCCGTGCGTCTATTAATTGAATTCTGTGAAGTCGCTTGATAGAAGACACCGCATCCTTGCCGTATACTTTACAAAAGTGCGTCTTCTATACCGCCCACATTCTTGCCACACCGATGGAGACGTGCGGATCTCAATGCGGCTCGCTTTAAAGAAACAAGGCCAGTAACGCACAATCGCACGGCACGTCGCGGAAGCCTTCGGAGACTTTTCTTTGATATCTGCCGGCCATCGTTTTCGCTCACGGCTGTTGGACGCAGGTCGGATTTCTATGAGACGAGAGTTTTTGAAAAGCAGGCTAGGATTCGGCATACAGTGCGGATAATTTGGGCTTTCACAATGTGATTATAAGCGTATTACGGCGGGCGTTAAAAGGCCAGGGTGATTTGGACTTGTTAAGACCCTTGATGATCCCCACATACATCAACATTCGCCAAAATAATGAAACATTGCACTTTCAGCCCATTTCGGAAGCGCTTTCCCAGTTCTCTCTCTATTTAAAGCCGCCATTACTTCTCCAATCATTTCAATCTAATCCCGAACTCGTAATGGCTCTTTAGCGCAAATGCAAATCACCATTATTCCGGTCTCTAATTTTCCAGCTCTGAAAGGGCAAACAATAAGGAACATCTTCTCTGCGAGGTCGGCTTGAGGTGTGAGCTTTTGGTTTTGATGCTGCTTTTGAATTTCACAATATTCTTGAAAAACTGATTGAAGGGGCTTTTTTTTTTGTAGAATTGATTTGTAAGTCTTTCCTTCGTATATGTTTTCTAAGTAAGACCTAGAGAACCGTGAGCTGCTTCTTTACCAGAATATATTCTCACACACTGTTTTGTTTCCTGGCCACTGTCGCTTGACAAACAAGAGCCTAGGTCTTATTTTGTGAGTTGACTCACATTTTTATTGCTTCATTAGTTTGTGATTTCAGAAGGTTCGAATCCCGGATCCAACACTGAATCCACGTCATGCTTTTTTTGGGAAACAAACTCAAAATTCGAAAATATTTTTGCGCCGTCTGCCAAGTATCGTCTTCAATAAACATTGGAAGTTTCATTCAATATTATTTTGTCTGAAGAATCCAATTTGACCCCAAAGCGACTTTGGAATACATCTAATCCACATTGATTTCTATTGGATTTGTACTCACAACTCCATCGTTGTAAACAGCAATTTCTCACGACACATTGAAACACGTCTTCTGTCCAACTTCCTACACATAGAATAGACTATTTATATACCGTAAATTACAATCATTTTTAAAATTGTAACGCATGTGTGATGCTTTTTCAGGACCTAAACTTAAACGAGACACTCATTTGAAATTTCTGTAGCACAGTTTGGCACCTGACGACAAAATATTTCATAGTTTAGTGTCTGAAGTACGTGACTCCTTCTGTCAGCTGCTGTACAAAACGCAAGTGTCATAACACTCCTTTAAATAATCCTCACAGCATCACGCAGCGCAGACGGGGGACATCCGAGGACATGAAGCTGACGTACCGCTTTCTCCTCGGAGGATCTTCTCCAGAGCAACACCTCTCTCCTCCAGAACTCGCTGCTTCTCCTCCACCTCCTCCAGCTGCCTCTGAATCACCTACACATCACATCTCCTTTATAACACATGGCGTGTACTTCTCAGACAATATGAATACCGTCATTTTTGGATTATAAGGTGCACCGAACTATAAAATGCACAATAATGAATATCAATTTAAAAATGTTTTCTTCATTTTAAGTGCGCCTTATAGTGCAAAAAATACTGTATTTTTTTATTGTGTCTATTTATCAATTTGTTTTTCACACATAAGGCACATTCAGTTTTTCAAAAACTAAGAAGCACGGTCCATTTTAAAACATTTAGTTTTGTTTAAAATTCACTGTGAAGTCCAAACAATACAGGGTTTTTATTCCAGCAATTTACTAATTTGCTTTTCTAATTAGGGCCCATTTTCTTTATGAATTATATGGCACACGGTCAAATTCAAAACTTTTTTTTAATGCATCCTATAGTCCAAATAATACGGTATTTTTAATTACTGTACATACATTTCCTAATTTGTTTGTCACACACAAAGCACATTTCCTTTTCAAAAAATAAGACGCACAGTCAATAAATTCATATATTAATTTGAAGTGCGGTTTGAATACTGTATTGTTTTCCCGTCTATTTACTAATTAGTTTTACTTTTTCCACACAAGGCAAATTATAAGGTCATTTAAAAGATTTTTAGTTATAGTCCAAATAATACAGTATTTTTTATTACATTGTTTTTCTAGTTTGTTTTTCACACAAGCCACATTTCCTTTTCAAATAATAAGATGCACAGTCAATTTTTTTATGTGCAGCTTATAGTATAGTATTTTTCTATTCAGTCTATTTACTAATTGGTTTGTAACACATAAGGCACAATTTCTTACAAATAATAAGCAGCACGGTCATTTTTCCAAACAGTACAGTATTATTCCGTATCCAATATTTTCTCATTTGCTTTTCACATACAAGACGCATTTTATTTTTAAATTATAAGGCGCACAGTCAATTTCAAAACATTTTTATGATGTTAAATGCACCTTATACCCAATACAGTAATTTTTATTATGCCCGTTTCACACATCAGGCACATATTCATTATAAATACCGTAATTATAACAATTGTTTTTGTGCACCTTATAGTCCAAACAATATGGTTTTAAAGCATTTTCATCATCTTTTGGATGGTACCTGAGCTCTATGGAGTCTCTTCAGCTCGTCTCTCTTGGTTTGCTGGACCAGAACTTTCTCCCGTTTATCTTGAGGGGGGCCAGTCTGACTCTGCAGGACAGTGACGGTTGAAATAGAGCGCTTTTATTTTGAAAATTAGTTAATTTGGTGGTTGAACAGTTTGTGTTTCACACCTTTTCTTCCTCCTCCGCTTCCTCTTCACTGGATGAGAGCGAGTCCGACTGCTGATGCGGAGCAGAAGCTACAAAGAACATTCAAATACATTAATATCTAATACTGTAATAACTAATGAATACAGTAGTTGTTATGTGCACACATCACAAGCATGTGTGTAAAACAATTACAATTTAAATTATTAAATTAGGATAAAATGCATACAAAACGTAAATAATATGAAATTATACATTGCTTAAAAATGTTAATCAAATTAGCGATAAATAAACTGATAGTTTTGTCTACTTTGTTAATTTTTTTTACAGGTAATTAAATGCACTTTTATATGCATTTTACTTTATAAACTATATAAATATCAAGTCGCATTTAAAGTCAATACATTAAACTTAAACATAACAATACTTTGAAATTTAAAATGTGAAGTTAACAAACTTTAGAACATTTAAAATGATTAACATTTAAAAATGAAACACATAACACGGTACATTTTTGCAAACAGAAACCTATTTAAATGTTTAATACATATTTGAAATGTATTCTTATAAATGCGTAAAATTCACAAATCTCATTTTCAAAGTCATATGAAAATTCAAACGTGTAACTGTGTACATAGATTTTTTTGAAGTGTTTTTAAGTTTTTTTTTTGAGATGCTTACAGAATTAGTTTGAAATAATATAACCTTTTGAAATACATGAAGAAAAAAAAAATATTTAGCTATTAAAAAACATTAACCATTCATCCTTTTACCCAACCATCCATCAATCACAATCCATCCACTTATCCATACATGTATCTATCTATCCACCCACTATCATTCCATCCATTCCTCCATCCATAGGGAGCTAGTGCTTGTTTTATGCGATCGCCACATCAGGAGATTAAAGCGTCGTGTTGTGCACGAGCGGCACATGCGGAGACGATGACGTCAGAGACGACGGAGATGAACCGATAACAAAGAAAGAGCATCACAAGCCGCAAAGTCACGCGTCAATGTGGACGCCGAACATTTATGTAGGTGTAAAGGTTCAGTCCGGCCATTACCTTTGCTCCTGAACCTGGAGAGAATGGTCAAGATGTCCTTCTGGCCGCCTCCTTGGCCCTGATCAGCTTCCTCGTTCCTCTTAATGCGCAAGGACGAGAAGAAATTGAGTTTCCTGGGCCGTAAAGAGGCCGTATCGTCTTTGGAGCCGCTGGGCGTCTTTGCACTCGGAGCCACCTGCTCCAGAAAAGCTGTGAGCTGGCTTCCACTTCCCAACCCACACTGGTTTTCCTCAGGGTCTCCGTGGTCCTGACTCCTGCTTCCAGCTAAAGAGCCGTCCGACACGGGTCGAACCTTCACAGGCCGGTTCCTCTTGAGGGCCGCGTTGGAGCTTCCTCTACTGGAAAGTGACTTTCGTAAACTTTCCGCCCATTGCTGGAAGCCAACAAGTGGAGGAATGGCTGATGGTGGAGCTTCTGGCTGCTTCGGTGGGATTTCAGCTGATGTGGCGTCTCTACAGGTTGAGAACTTTCCAGGAGCAGTCAGGTTCCAGTCGAGCAGCTTCTCCTTCTCAGAGGAGGATAGCGTGAGCTTCTTCTTCGAGACCAGAGGGTTCGTGTCGGCTGTGAGGACAGGATCTGGACAGGAGCTGCTGGTTTGTGGGAATGGTGGAACACCGTGCATGCGATATTGAGGAATTTTTGGAATTTCCACGACGAGTGTAGAGTTCTGGTCGTCCACCAGGGGGCGCTCGGATTCTGACGCGTGAGGAGCGTCACCTGATGGTGACGGCTGGGGAAGAAAGTTATAGTCATTTTGAAAACGAGTGTGAAATACAAAATAGTTTGGAAAAATTGTCAGACACTGAGAGGAAAAGTAAATCCTACAGATTCAGGGATCTCCTCAAAGTCAGAAAGCCCGTCCTCCTCCAAAAGGCTGTCGGATTTATCTGATGGTTTTGCACGTTGAAACGTCTTGATCAGGATTAGGGGAAGAGCTTTAAAAAAAAAATAAATTCTCACTATAATTTTGTCATTGCTTTGATTCGTTTTCATTGTTTTTATGTGTAACTATTAGGCAACACGTTTCGTCTACACGTCGTTGTAAATGTAGCCAGTAGCGACCTCTAGTGGACAAAAGGCAACAAAGCAACAACAACTACAACAACAACAAAAGTAGATTGACGCAAATTTGAACACTTTTCCATCACTCTTTTAAAAACTGCGATCCCAACTTAATTTAATTATAACTTAAACATTTAACTTGAATGTTTTCTTAATAGATAGTTGAAGTATAACTCAATTATGTTAATATGTGGCTAAACAACAAACTCATTATGTCACAGATGTTTGTCTTTCACTGCAAATCAAAAAGTTGTTGCAATTTTATTATTTTATAGTGCAAGATCATTTGAATAAAAAAAAATCTTACTGTTCCGAATTTTCTTTCTCCAGAATTCGTTTTTGTTGCTCAGTTCAGATTTGCTCAGTAGCCGTTTAACTGAAGAAAACAAATGCATAACAAAACATCAAAACACTAATTTTCAACAACAAAACTAATTCTAAACTAACTGGATTAGCATGAAACACTTAATTCTTAAGAACTTTGAAAATGAAAGTTAAAATTACAGCTTTTTAAAATAACAATTATTTGCAACAATTAGCTACTAAAGGGGTCTAAAATAATTACATAAAAACATTTGTGAAATTACATCCATCTAAAAATAAAAACCAATTTGTAAATTAAAAAAGCATTGGTACAGAAACATGAAGGTTGTAGGTGTAACTCCATGGAAAAACAAATTTTACTGAAATAAATCATTAAGATATAAAAAAAAAATTCAGTTATATTATATATTATACTTATATACAATATATAAGTTAATTTATAGCCAAATTGTAGTTCTGTAGTAATTGTAGTAGGACTGTATAATATGAAACAGACATTTACTAATCGAGTACCTTATATTGTGAAAAAAAATAATTGGAGGAAGATACAGGAAATACATTATTTGGAATAAGAATTAATCAGAAAAATATATAATTAATCTGATATATAATAATCAGAATATATATATATATATATATATATATATATATATATATATATATAGAGAGAGAGAGAGAGAGAGAGAGAGAGAGAGAGAGAGAGAGAGTCTCTCTCTGAATATGTGTCTATGTCCTGTATAACATAAATATTCACATATATGCGTATAGATATTTAATAATATAACATATTCAAAGGCTGTAACAGACCACAACATCATTCTCTCACCTTTCTGCTTCGGCGAATCAGCACAGAGTGGGACCGAATCCACCGGAAAGCGCGGCGAGGCCTGGACTTCACTTCACAGTGACACGTGTGTGTGCAGATGAGAGACACCATGAATGAAAAGAACCCAAAGAGTTCTGATGATGATGATGAAGAGTTCCACACTAACCTGATGTTCAGTATCTCCATCGAGTCGGACAGAACCGGCACCTCGGGGCTCTCGGAGTCACACTCAGCTCCTGGGGGTCCACGGACACACATGACACACTCCTCTCATCAACCTGACCCCTGACCTCCGACCTCTAACGCAGCAGCTCATTGCATCAACTAATGCCAGTCAGAGCAGACGATTGTAATATAAAAAAGATTCCGCAGTTTAATTTTCTGTATTGAACTACAAAATTTTATGTCACTTGGGTTTGTTGAATACAAATATTAAAAAGGAAAAAAAGAATAATAAAAATACAATTTTATTTAATATTTTGTTTTTCAAAATTATATTTTTAAATGGTATACTGTAATATTACATATTTAAAGAAAATTATAGTACAAAATATATGGTAGATGTCAAAAGTACAGGTAGATATTCTATAAAATCAGATACATTTTCAGAATTGGCATTTTAATTTTGTGTATCGAATTCCCCTTGGATGAATTGATAAAAAATAAATATGTATTTTTGAAATGATTATAAAATATATATTTTTTTATTCTACTAAAATTACATCCAAAAAAAATAAAGAAAAAAAATATATACATTTCAAATATTGCATCTAGTTATGATCTAGATAAATATTATAATATCTATTGTACAATATTCCTCAAAATAATTTGTCAAATCAAAAAAAACTGTAAAAACCTCACCTGAATGGAAAGTCAACAAGCAGGAAATTAATTAATTCATTAATTGTCGGATTTATTACAGATATTTAACCAATTTTTATTGGGCAACAGGTGAAATGTATACATATAGAAAAAAACATCACATGACTTTTGTAACTTGAGGTTGTTTAACTGTAAATGTATATTAACGTAACTACTACATTTATCAAAAGGCTCCATTGAGGCTTTTCATGACTACAGTATAGGCTTCCCAGCAAGTTGATGCCATCTTTTCAAAGACGTGAAATTAATTATCAAGCTAATTTCTAATCAACAAACCCTCCAGATAAGCTTAAGGCATTGTATGCGGATGAAGGAGAAGCAACAGAGGTCGCGAGAGGATGATGGTTTGTATTTTAGAAGCAGATTCTCAGGATCGCACGCTTGAATGGTTAAACAATCTTGAGCTTTCCTTCTGTTGAGTGGATAAACAATCTTGACGCTTTCCTTCTGTTTTACTCCCTGAGAGTCGAATGTTTTAACCTTGACACTCTCTCTATCTTCAGCCATTTTAATTAGGGCTTTCATTATGATTTTTTTTCTTTTAACGTTTAGCTCGTTTTTCCGACGCAGTTTCTCAAGAAGCTATGAGTGTCTCAGGAATGCCTGGAGCATTTTAGAAACTGTGAATTTAGAAACACATATCATGTATAACACTGAACTACACTCTAAATTTTCCATTTTTTTCCAATTTACAATTGATTGAGAGAAATACTAGTAGACTTAAAAAAAAAATTATTTATATTTATATCCCGGTCATCATAATAATGGTACATCATAAATGTGCGTAATTGATTCAACATTTACTCTTCAAATCTTTTCAACGTATTTTCAACAATGTACACATTCATAAATATTCAACTTTTTATGACTATAAATGGGATTCATCGTTAAACTTTCATCGTCAATCCTCTTTTCAACGCCTCCATTATTTATCGGCCAGAAACAAGTACAATTGTGCAAGAACAAGACGCCAATGTGCTGAATTCATTTGCCAATAGTAAATAAAACCAACTATATATTATTTCAGTACGGACTAGAGTTGTATTTATATTTTTCTATATATTAAAAAAAAATTTTTTTATAAATATTGTCAATTATAAAAGCTCATTACATTTAAGAGATTTTGAGCCTCGGCACATTAATTCGGTTGAAAAGTGGAAAAACTTGTGGAAAAAGAAGTTATTTTGTTGACATTATTGAAGCAGCAAGCAAACGTCACAAGCTCAATTTACCTCAGCGCCACCTTGTGTCAGGGAGCATGTCCGCGTCTCACTCTGACAATCAGCTATTGCTCATTTCAACTCAAATCAAATCACATGTATTGTCACATGACCACAGCGTGTGAACTGCGGTGAGTGAAAAGCTTAATAAGGTCTCAATTTTATAATAATGCTCTTAATTATAAGATCTGGTTTTAATAATAATGTTATTTTATCATTATCTGTGATTTCTAAAAGAAATATGTTGTTTCGAACAACACAAGAAAAAGTTACTTAAGCAAGAACGGAAGAATCCATGGAATAAAAAGGCAGATAGAAAGGAAAAGTAAAGACCCAGAAGAACCAAGACACGAGAAATCAGAATTCACAATGGGTCTGATGTATGTTCAGTTTAAATTATATATACATTTTAAATGTTAAACGGTGCTTTAAAACAGCAGGTTGTGAGGTTAAATATCAAAACGTGGATGAATTAAAACACTCCAGGCTGAATGGAAAGCGCAGGTTACACTCCAGAAAGCAAAGTGTTTGCGCTTGAAGTTAATTATGGGCAAAAGTGGTTTGTTTGAATCTCGATTCGATGACGAAACACAGAAAAACTCCAAAACCTGGTCAGGACTTGTGAAGCTCATGGACAGACAACAAGTCAGAAACCATCCAAAGTTAAAAACGGGTTTATTTTACAGCGTACAGAATTCAAATGCCATAAATTAGGAGAAACAGTTTTCATGGTGAAACATACAGAGAAATAAAAAGATCATTTTGATAAAACTTATAAAAAAAACTGCATCCTCAGATTAAAAAAAAAAAATAGTGTGCAAAAATAAAAACTTGATAAAAAAAAGAAGAAAAAAAAAAGAATAAAGTAGTCTTATATGGGTTTGGGATAGTAAAGCAATTCTGCAATAAAAAGGACAAAGAGGAAGAGAGACAAAAAAAAGCAGTTTAATTAATAAAAATGGCACCGTTTTGAATCCAACATGCAATACAAAGGCATGCTGGGATAGTTTAGCATACAAGCGCGCTTCTGTTAGCGTCAGTCCGGTTTGCCAAAGTTATTTTAAACGTTCATACATTAGACCCATGCTGTGATCTCGAGAGCGGTTAATGTCGTGATTGAAAAAAGCAGTGCGAGAGAAACCACCTGATCACCTGACCCATGCGGGCCAATCATGGCCTAGCGCTTACGGTTCAGCCAATCAGGGTTGGAGCATTGGAAACTTGAAAAAAGATTAAAACCAGCGACGCGGGAGAGGATGAAAGAATGAATCGAGAAAAAAAAAAGCTTGTGAGACAGTTATGGAAAAAGATCAGGAACTTTTCAGAAGAGTTTATAATTGCACAACGAAAGGAGCGAGAAATATTAAAAGAACGATTTAAAGCGCTAAGAGTATTTTAGACAATACAAAAATGAACTTGTACCTCAGAGTAAATCAGAATCATCTCACGTTTTTCTAAACAATTCTAATTGCATAAATTCATCAAAAACAATCATTTGTTTGGATTCCATTAATTACATTGTGAAGTTTTAAGGAATTGGCATAAAGTAATGTTTGAACATTTTAAATGGTTAAAAATGTGCAGAAATCTATTACAGTATTTTTTAAATTTAGGTTTAGTGTGTGTATGTGTGTGTGTGTGTGTGTACAATATATATCAGAAAACACACACTATACTCAGTGTGCATGTGTGTGGGTGGGGTGTATGTATGCATTTATGTATGTGTTTGTTTGTTTATGTGTGTTGTAAACGGTACACATACACACACACTTGACGCGTGTAAAGGTGTCAGAAAAACCCATTAAGGTGCGCAAATGGCGATTGAATTTATTATCGACTCCATCTGTTGTTCAACAGATAAAAGACAATCAAAAGATTTTCAAAGATATAAGAAAGAACATTTCCGGAAAAAAAAAAGTGCCAGCGATGAAAGTGGTTCCTCATTAACAAAGTGCTGGAAATGCGCGTTTGGGCATTTCGGCGGCGGGGCGTTTAACAAGGCCATAAAGTCTCAGGCGGTTAGAGCGCAGGCTTTCACTAAAGTGCTCTTAGTCGATCAGCTTTGGCACGTCAAATCAGAAGAGAGGCTCTTAAACGCTGCAGATGAAGTCACATCTAGGCTTATCTACACATCAGATCTACAGGGTTTAAGGAGCCAGCCAGGAGCAGGGAGGACCCCCTCAGAGACCCCCCGCCACTCCTCGGCTGATTACATCACGCCAGCCCCGCCCTCGCGGCTCATCTGGCCCGTGATCTCATGCAGCACGTATATGAGGGGCACGCCCAGACTCAGCAGCTCATAGAGGAAGGCATAGTCCTCCTGACGCTCTCTGACGTGCAGCCCCACGGCGCGGACCACCCTACGCACCCAGCGGCCCACCTGCCGTGGCATTCTGTACAGTGTGCGGCCTACGTGCAGAGGCCAGTGCAGGCTTTTCCTAACTAGGCTGGTCAGGGTACCTGAGGGCTGCCTGGGGAGGCCGTCGCTGGCTGTGTGGCCAGGACTAGTGCTGGGCGAGGGTCTCGGTGGGCTCCCGGTCATCTGACAAACCAGACACAACAGTGAGTAGAGCAGCAGATAACATGCAGTTTCGGTTATTTATCCCTCCTATAATAATAATAATAATAATAATACTATTAATAATAATACTATTAATAATAATAATAATAAATACATTTTATTTAGTGGTGCCTTTCTAAGCACTCAAGGACACCTTACAGACAATAAAACAACAAAAAAAAAAGATAACAATTCAGTTCACATATTTATAACACCTAGCTACACGTTTGTTACAAAGATACTGTTCAAGTCAAATTGAACATGTTAAAAGTAAAAAACAAATACTTAAAAGTACGTTTTTACTTTGAAACTTCTGTTTGTTTTAATTAGTGTAATCTGCATATAAACAAAAAAAGGTTCAGTTCACGTATTTGTAATTGTTTGTGATTTGTGATTCACGTATTTTTATTACAATGACAATGTTCGGATCAATTTGACTCTTCAGAAAAAATGAAAGCTAAAAAGAGTCAAATAACATTTGTTTTTTTAGCAACAATGAGACAACACGTGTCAGGCTCACACACTTTCTCTCATACACACACACACACAGTTTTGAGGAACTTTAGGTTTCTGACACTTATGCACAATAAAAGCTCCCCTATTTGCTGGAACTTTAATAGCTGAAACATTCAATCAAGATAAGACCATCTCACTAATTGTCATATAAACATGATAATGCATAAAAACATAAATGTCAATACTTTATAAAAGAAAACAATTTTAAAAATGATAATTTTTTATTAACAATGTATTAATGAAAATGACGCCGAAAGTCAACTGGAAAACCCAAAAGAAACCCCCTCAAGCATGAGAAGATGTAAACTCCACACAGATGGACTACGATAAACAACAAAAATAATGAATTTAAACAGTAAAAGCATCTACCTTTTCTCGTTGATGTCTGCTGTAGTGCTTCTGCTGAGAGAAGTGCAGCTTGCAGTAAAAAGTGCCTGTGAGAATAATCACAGGTTAGATGCCCCCAAAAAAATGAGAAAGTAATATATATTAAAAAAATGTAATTAAAAAAAGGGTAAAATTGCGCCACCTTGGTTGGAGTCGAAGGCATGACCGCCCAGACGCAGCGTGGAGCCGCATACGCAGCAGCGGAAACACTCTCTGTGGAAGAAGTATCCCTCAGCGCTCAGACGCTCCATCACGTACACACGCTTCTGACAGAAGTGACACGTGTCGCTGCCGCCAAGACCTCGCGGGAAATCCTTACGCAGGCTCGACTGAAAAACAGAAGAAAAACACACATCTTTTACCTCAGGAGGAGAGAGGGGAAGGTATGGAAGCCCATCTAAAAAAAAAGTTGGGGAAAAAAAAAAAAAAAAAAAACACAGAATTGCGAGGTATAAAGGTCAGAGTTGAAACTTTAATTGTCAGAATTTGCCAATGTAATTGTATTTTCAAATACCAAATTCTTACGTCATTTCTCCAAATTCTGAAAAAAAAAAAAAAAAACTGAGAAAATTCTAAATTCTGAGAAGAAGAAAAAAAAAAAGTCACTATACTTATCCTTTTCTGTCATTTGCACATGCTCGCAACGTCAAGGTCATGAGTTTTGCGTGTTCCATGTTTTTAAGGACATGTGAAAAACTCATGTGACCGTAAAGATTAAGTATATTTTTTTAAAATATGTGTAGAAACCTTTTAAATTCTTGTATTGTGTGTGTTTGTTCAATATACATATACTGTACACACAAACTCTTATACTGTATTGTTCAACAGTATATACAGAGTAGTGTGTGTGTATGTATGTTTGTTTATGAGTGTTTATAGAGAAGAAAGTGCGCGCACACACAATTTGGTGAGTTTGGTAACACAGTGGATAAACGTCAACTGTAAATTTATTAACATGTGTATTCGATGAATATTCAGAGATTAAGAACAAACTCGATCAAAAAAAAGAAAAAAAAATCAAATAAATATTTTTTAAAAAGAAAACCCAGACTTATAAAACACATGCCATTAAACAATCGTGTCGGTCAATCACATCATCCAAAAACATTTAAATAAACACACATTCGCAACATCAAGGTTGTGGGGTTGAGTGCCAGGCTGAAAACATGTGCTCCACTAACTGACGCCATGTACAGTTAGTTGCGATGATATAAAAGCTACTGCAAAATTCAACGTGAACTTCACAAAACGGTTCATGAATGAATGATATGGGGGAGTTGAAGGCAGTTTCTGAAACGAGACGCTTGAAAAGCTTTCATCTAAAGTTGCAGAACGTTCCATTCCCACAGCCAATCAAAAGAGAGAGGAAAAAAAAGATTATAAAAGCGATTAATAATGAGAAAAGTTTAGTAGGAAGAGATGAGAAAATGGAACAGTCTGAAGACGTTTAAACCTTTGAATGACATTTCCATAAAATATTCTCTCGGCTTTCTCACAATAAAACCAGTATCTTTTGTCCAAAATGAATAAATACAGTAAAGAATTAAAATCAGTGACCCAAACCATTCATGCGTTTCTTTCACACGGTGTGTACGGAGTTAAAACAACATCACAAACCATTGGTCTTGAAGGACAAACACACAACAAAACCAGTTTCCAAAACAATCACACAAGCTTTCAGAGACACACAACTGAAGACGTACAAGTTTACTTCCGTGCTTTAGTTAAAACGTTAAAAGATATATTTTACCACGCCAGATTCTGCACATCTTCTGACCTCTGTCTGTGGAGAAAGACTCGCTTAATTCGGGAGAAACAGGCCGTTGGCGAAAGCACAAGCTGTGTTTTCTTAGTCACAGTACACAGGTCATTCTGTATTTCCACCAATCACAAGATGTGAACACATCGTCCAAAGCCAGAGGACAAACCGCAAACTTCTGAACTAGATCATCTTGTTTTTTTACAGTGCACTTATTGTAGTTACAAGAAATGACCTGTGGCTTTTACAATCCACTTTGAAACATAAAAAAATCAGTTTTTGCTTTCCATTTAAAAGCAAACAAGCGAACAAACAAAACGGTAATCTACCGGTAACTAGTTTCCAGCATACTGTAAAACTGTGATTCCCTAACGTTTATTTTCCTCAATTTACACCCTAACCGTTTTTTTATTTACAGCAAATTACTGAAGTTACCTTTATGGATCGCAAGAAAAAAAAACGGTGCATTAATTAACGCATCAAAACTGTATTTTGCTGTAAAATAGTAAAATTTACTGGCCCATATGGATTTTGCAGGACTGCTCCGTGGACGTCTTACCAGCGAGAGGGTGACGGGGTTGTTGGGTCTGTGATCGGTCTCATACAAGATGGCCAGAGTCGCCGCTTTGACCCCAATGACGGAGGAAACCTTGCCCACAGTTCTCTGACGTCATCAACAGAGAGGAAAGAGGAAAATAAAGGAGGAGAAAAGGAAAGAATGATAATCCCCAAACCAGTTGGAAAAATATATCGATGTGGAAGTACAGTAGCTTTCTGATGGCCATAACCTACTAATCAAAAGTCTGAGTTTGCCTGTATATAAAAGGTTGTGTAATTGAGTGAAAAGTTTTAAAATGAATGGATATATGTTCTAATTTCATGCCAAAGGATTCGGTCTCTCTTAGTTTTGCCTGATGTTTTTTTATTTATTCACATTCATTTCTTTCTTTTTAAAAACACGGAAAACGTGTTTACACTCGTGTTTACTTGTGTGCACATTTTTTACAAATTTTACAAATACTTTTTTTTCGATATTTACACCATCTAATTCTTTAAAAAAAAAAAAGTAACAGAACGAACAACACATTCTTTAAAAAAAACAAATAACAGAACAAACAAGCAAGGTTTAGTTTGGAACTGTGACTTGACGTGCAGAATCACAGCAAGTGTGTGTGTGTGTGTGTGTGTGTGTGTGTGTGTGCGCGTGCCTGTGTGTGCCTGTGTGTGCACTCATATCAAAGTGTTTAGTAATGTAAAAAAATAATAGATTATACGGCATCCGATACGATGTGAAATATTTTCAGGCTTTTATTAAGTTCTCCAATTCAAATCAGTGGCATATTTTCACCTTGACAACTAGATGAACTCTTTACAAAAAAAAAAAAAAAAGCTTTCCCAAAATGCACTGGGCTTTGTCCATGCTCTTTAGAAAAGCAACAAACGTGACGCACTAATAAACGTGGCGTGATGTGCTCGCAGTAATACACGCAGATGAATGAACACACACTTTTGTGGAGTGAATGGGCTCGTCATGGCATGCGAGGTTACGGTCTGTTCATTCCGTGATACCTGTTTGGAGGGGTCAAGGCGCTCGACGCGCTTGATCTCACAGCACTCGCTTTCAGAAGCTCCGCTGCACTGAAATCAATCAACATGCTGGGAATCAGAAGCTCACGGACGAGTTTTATTGACTTTATTTGTGAGAGATGAAGGGATTCTGCATGTAATGATGCTATACGCAGGGGATGAGAGCGGCTTTACCTCCTTGAGCTGGACGGAAGGAACGGAAGACGGGAGACAAGAGAAAGAAGAGGATTCTGGGAAAGTGCTGAGAGAAGGTTTGGGAGATGACGGTGATGGGGAAGCAGGGACAGAGGACCGATCGGCCTGTGTGATCAAAGCAGGGGAGACAAATAATGGAGCACAGAAAGGAAATAAAACGGGCATGATTTGGCAGTATTAAAAAAAAGTAACGTAAAAATATTCACATAAAACGGAAATATACAAATATAAATCCCTATACTAACCATATTTTAAAAATGTTAAGCTAAAATGTTTAATATACATTAATTAGGTTTAAAACAATATATAACACACACATTGTATGTATGTATGTGTGTGGACACACACACACACACACACACACAATATACTGTAATATACTGTATATAGTTAGAAATTGCACAATACGTATATAAATAGATATAAATATACATACATTTATATAGACATATATACATAGTCTAAATACAGTGTATATATAGCAGGGGTGTCAATTATTTTAATGTTATTTAATAAACAAAGGTTCAAGTGCATTTCATTTATGTACTTTGTGTAAAAATGATTTATATATCCTCATGGTTCATATTATTTTGATGTAAATTACTGTACATACAGTATAGTGGGGTGCTCTGAATACATGGTGATGTACTATATATAAATATATCAGTGTGATCTATATATACACACGCACACATACAGTACATACTGTGTGTGCAGTGTATACAGTAAATAGCAGACTCGTACTCTACATAAATCCTTGTGGTTCCTTCTAAAAACCCTTGCTTTTAGCTATTAAGGAATATAAAGTGACTTGTACATTTGCGATTGGTTGTGACGAATGAAACGAGGCTGAAAATGTGTCCTGATATTATTCTGCTGAATATCATCTCTAAATAATTTCTACTTCATCAGAAAGAGGAAGATTCCGACAGTGACGACAAGTCAACACGCTTTGGTATTTTTCACACTTCCCTTAGCGTTTAGGTTTGTGAGCAGACCGCATGCTTTAGTATTGACTGTCACAGCAACTGTTAGGTGTTCACCTGCGCTTGAGGTGGTCTACCAGAAAACAGGCTGTTGAGCTGCTGAGCGCGCTCCTTAATGCTCTTTCTGTTGAACTGTCTAGTGATTTCCGCCTGAGCTTTCTTCTGCAAAAGGTTCCACGCGCAAAGAAAGAAAAAAAAAAGATAAGAAAAAAATTTTTTACAAAAAAAATAAATCCTGAAGGACTATCTTAAGGTCATCACAAAATAACTGGACCCTTTTATTAAACTAACTCAACTAAAAAGAATTGACAGGTAAATTTAAATTTTAAATTAAATGGGAAAAAAATGTGTTTTAAAGCCTTTTTTTACAACTTATTTCCAAAAACATGAGCTATAAATCTAACTATTACATGACAAAAAAAAAAAAATAAATCACTGAGAACGGAGTCTAAAAACAGGGTGATGTGTCATGCGTCACAGCGTTCACCTGACTGATTTCCTCTTCTAGCTTCTGTAGACACTTCAACATTCCACCAAGAACTTGAGTGGGAAAAGCTGGCAGGGACTCGGAGGTTTGAGAGACGTTCTGCAGAACTTTGAAGGGAACATTAGGGGACCGAGGACGGAACCCTGCTGACTGATAACTGGAGGACAGCTCAGCGGGATGAGCTTCAGTCTTGTGGTAGCTGGTCTGAATGTCTATGTGTCCATTAGGAGGAGGGGTTTGGCCACAGGGGGCGGCGGTGTGCGGAGGATTGTTCTGTATGTGAGACTCTAGCAGTCTTAGATAAGGCGAAGGCTGGAAACAAACACAAGTCGACCTGAGTAAAATTAAGCCAGACAGAGAGATTTTCACTCTGGTTATTTCATTTACAATTCATTTTATGATTTACGATTATTTACCAGTCCCTCCAGTATGTCATAGGTTTAGTTGGTGGAAAAAAAAAAATACAAATTTTTGCACCAATTTAGCTAGTTTTTTTTCACATTCATATCTTTATGATTTTATGTGCCAATATTTCAGCCTGTGGAAATGCACCGTTATGCGTCAAAACAATGCGTCTTTTTCAAACTCTGGATAGAAAAAACTGGAGAGACTGCGTTATATTACGGTTTATACTTGATTATACACCACTTTTAGTACTAGTATTATCATTAACTAATTTCAAACACAAATGTTAGTTAATAGTTATAAAACAGCTGTAATTTCAAACCAATGGTTCTCTTTTTCTGCCGTTTGTTTACTGTATTACTTTATTAAAAAAAAATATGTGTTTTATACATAATTAAGGGCAATTTCTAGGATTGAAAAACACAACAAAAACAAAAAGTAACCGTTTTCGTGACCAATCACCAATTGTGAAAATTCATGGTCCGTTTCAATCCACTTGTGGGTATACATTTTGGCTCCTTTAGTACAGTACATCTTAACTTCTCAAGCACAAACGGGAGTTTTGAAATATTTTGGGGAGTAACGTCTCCACCGTTCTTGATGTGGACCATGATTTATGTGGTGAACTCAGACCAAATACTTGTAATATTTGTGGCGTGGCGTGCACGACTCCTCTCTGTCTGGTTAATGGAGAAAAGTTCTCAGCTACTGCATTACAGTACGTCCACTAGAAGTATAAAACGTCACTAAAAACCATAGGGTTAGTTCCTTAATGAACATACCTGCCATTTGGGCTTGGCTGGAGGGGGCGGAGCTGCATTGGGGCGGGGCTTAGGTTTGGCAAAACGTGGATTGTCGGTCATGTCCAGAAACATGTGCTCATCACCAGAGTCGGGATCGGATTCAGACTAGTTTAGGTTTCCAGAGAAGATGGACGGAAAAGTATTCAGGTCAGAAGGGGGGAAAAAGGAAAAGACTGCAAAGTGATCGTAAAAACCATAAAAAGCCTCAAGTCAAGAACGTCAGAGCGATTTCTCAACCGAAGAGCAGGGAAAGTTCAGAAGCAGTTCAAGCTGAGTTATGAAGTATTACCAATCCATGAGTGACCCACATCCTCTAAGCCTTTAATTGAGCCGCCAGACCATTTAATGACCGTCACTAATCTCAAAGGGCAAGACCACAGACGCAGGAGAAGTGACAAATCACTCAATTAAAAATGAAGTATCAAAAACGCATCCACGATTATTTTTATTCCGCGCATATACAGAAGACTATAAATAATTACGTTTAATGGAGTGATTCACATGTTGAGCAAAAAATGTTTTGATGCTGATAACACTTTTAGTCATTACTATTATGCAAACGACTGCAAATATTGGATTCACATTGGAGAAGTTCTAAGCTTCCTTTCCTGCTACAAGTAACTACCTCCAAAAACACAAACCGGTAATAAAGCATCACATTTTTGACTTCTTTGGAATAAAATCTTTGAACATTATTTTTTAAATTCGTGGCATGTCCAGTAAGAAAAGTTCCGAACGATTCCCCAATTAAAATCGAGCGTCATACCTGTCGTCGTAATCCATGGCTGGGGGCGTTTTCCTCAAACCTGGCCAGCAGTTGAGTCGCCATGAAGCGCACTTTATTCTCCTTCTGCTCCCCTCTCCCACCTGCAGGGGGCGCACTCTGGTTGGCCATCACCTGAGACGGAACATACACAAGGTGCTGGTCAGAAACACACACCAGAGAAACGATGTTCAACTTCAAGCGTCCCGTCTCAAACACCTCGTCAAAGTGACTGCAGGCCTTCTTCCGCTTTTTGTTGGTGTCGTTTTCTTCTTGCTTCTTCTCGACCTGTAGAACCACACACACACACATTTGAGTGATGCTCAATCATAACCTGGGTGAACATTATGGGCAGCGTTGAGGCGTTTCCTCACTTTTGGAATCCTCTTCCTGGGCAGCGTGAGGTTGATGGTGTTGTAAACGGAGTTTGTGGTTTTCGCCAGATAGGCTTCGTTATTTGGATCAGCTTCTTTGGGTTCCCCTGCAAACAGCGCATCGTGTCAGGGGTTTCACCTCTCTCACACGAAAAAAACAAACAAACTAAATTTACCAATGAACGATTCTTAAGTACAAATCAACCAACCAATCATAACAAACTGATTATTCAGCAGTATTAAAAATTGACCTAAAAGACTACACAAACACCTTTTTTTCATAATGTATAGTAAAACAAAATGACAAAAGGACAATTTTGTTATAAACAATGTTATAATTGCTATTACCATTGTTATTACCTATTATTGATTTTATATTAATAAAAAACATTCCGAGGTATGTCGAGGCTCAAACCCTGAAAGAATGCGCAGAGCAGATGACCCGTAAATGACATCTGCATGCCAACATTTTTAAAATACCTGGCTGTTAAACATACAGCACTTGTCTCACGATCTCCATGTAGCATAAAACAGAAGCCTCGCTGTCCAAGACGTCGCCAAACTACATACAACTACTAACTGACTCCTGATAACCAGTCCAAAATGTATATTCATCTACGGAGACGGTGTTCCTTCAATGTGCTGAGAACAGGTTCTTCTTCAGCTCTACCTGTGAGATGAGAGCGGTTGCAGAACATCTCGTAGAACTTTGAGAGGTAGAGGACCATGATCAGCTTGTCTGGCCCGCGCTCAGCATCCATTTCTTTCCCAGTGGTGACCGGCTGGATGCCAAACTCCCGCTCGGCCAGGTCAATGGCCAACTGGTTGTTCTTAGCACAGTCCGCCTCATTCAGGGAGTCAAAGTCACTGGAGGAAGGGGAGGAAGAGCAGAGCGCATGAGGGAGATAAGCAGATGAGGAAAAAGGGAGAAAAGAAAAACAAAAACGAAAGGCCCTTATCAAGCCTCCATTCCACCAGAGTGAGAAAACACGCTCTTGAAATGGTCTCCCTGGTTACTGGACATATTATGGCCAAACACTCCCGCTCACACGAGGCTGTGATGAAAAGGGATCGTGAACATCTGCCTGATTTACAGCTTGATCATTAACCAGCCAATAAGATTTGCCTTCACGTCCAGATGTGATGATGTGATTTACAGGGATGGCAGGTGCAAATGAGAAGATGCGGATCTTGCATATATTCTGATGTATATGTGGCACATTAGAGCAGGACTGGTCAGGACAAGAGAGTTTTTGTGTGTGTGTGTGTGTGTGTGTGTGTGTGTGTGTGTGTTCCCAAATCTAGAAATTAATTTAGCAGTCCACCATGAAAAGATATACATTTATATTTCACACACACACACACACACACACACACACACACACACACACACACACACACACACACACACACACACACACACACACACACACACACACACACACACACACACACACACACACAGACACACCTAAATAAATAAAATAAATAAAAAAAACATAAAATTGTATACAATTTATATTAAATGTATTGTAGTATTTGAGTTATTTTCTCAAGTCCTTTACAAGGGTGTGTGTTAATTTAATTTCCCTTTTTTAAAAGACATCATTCCTTATTTGATATTTAAGATGATTTTGATATTTCCATTTAATTCTAGTTCATATATTTTTCACTGTAGTAATCAGGCGGTCTTTAACATTTATCAATTTAAACTAGATAAAAACAATATTTATAAAAACAAAAACAATAAATACACACAAAAACATCTTTTTAAAGATTGCCTTTCTATTGTATTTTTCTGTAGTATTGTTGTCTTTTTTTGCATTTTTATAAGTGTTGCTTATTTGAATGTACTGCATTGCATCTCTAATTTGTATTTCCTCTCTATCTCTATTTTGTATTTTATCATTGCCGCTAGATCACTAACAATTACCCAATGTGCAAACAATGAAGTTCATCTTTATTTTTATAAAGCTACTTTCACCACAAGTACTTAGGAAGAGAAGTGGGGAAAAATGAAGCCATTGTTCTCTGGCATCAATGCAGCCCTGTGATTGGCCTGTGGGAAGAGTCATGTGTGACATCAAAGAGAAGAGGGAACCAGAACATTTGTGGGCATGAAGTGTGATTGTTCACTCCAGCACACCACTGGCCAAACTTTTATTACAGGAGGCTTTATTAAACCTCCCTTTATGGATTTTGTATACCACAACATACCCCACATTTACGTGAATATAAGCACCCCTCAGTTTTTTCATGCACAAAAAAAAAATTACCGTATTTACTCGACTATAAGTTGAGGATTTTTCCTTAAAACTTCGGGCTGAAAGTGGGGGGGTCGACTTATACGCGCGGCCTACCGAAATAGAAAATATTTTACTCAGAACAGTGCGCAGATATTTCACCCTTTTTTCCAAAAATAAACAGCAGAGACACAAGCCCGGTAATAAACATAAATTAACAATAACCTAAATAGATTATTACCAACATAAACAAACAGGGTTACTTGATTTTTAGGTTTCCTTTACCACCAAGGATGTCTGAATAGTTTTATTATTTCTATTGGATTAAAGAGCATCTGAACAGGTGTTCTATCATTTTTTCTATCCCAATGGACCCCAAATAACCATAGTTGACTTTATATGAAACCCAAAATTGGGTTTATACTCATTTCTATTTTTTCACTTTTCTCTCATTTCTTTCCCCCAACTTATAAGGGGGTCAAAACAAAATACCACAATCTCACAGCTGAAGTGGGGGATCGACTTATAAGCGGATCGACTTATAAGCGAGTAAATACAGTACATCATTGGTGAACATAAGCACCTCCTTACTTTCTTGATTTTCTGACTTTCCAGAAACCTAACAATTATGACAAAATACCTAAACCTAACTTTGGACTTGTCCCCATATACACTATGATGTGGTTTCACTTGAATAATAGAATAGAAAAAATAGAACCAGTTAAATATAATTTCTAAATCCAGTATAGTAGATTGTACAAATGTTGTAGAATTACGTAGCACACAGTTACATAAAGGCGACCCACTCCCATTTATTTTGTTTGTTCCTACCTTGAAATGTGAAAACAAGTATTGTTCTATTTTTTTAGGTATTATTTTTATATTTACATGCTATTTATACGTACGCAAACTATTCACATTTCTTATATTTGAAATATGCCAATATAGGCACTCCCATAATATTTTCAGCTTCTAAAATTTAGGAAAAGAAAGAAACAAAACAAAATAGGGGTGCTTATATTAGTGTAAAAACAGTATATGAAAATTGAATGTGATAATTATGAATGGGGATAATTTTCAGTTCTTCCGCAAATTAAAGAAGTCCTTCAGAGGTCGTTCTGCAGAGACGCCTGAAGGTCGTCTCAGAATGAAAGTTATTATTATATTAACCTCCAGTGATATGGAACCTCCAAGTATGTCATTAGGCCCGTGGGCATCACTGCTCTAGATCTGAAGTGACCTCGTGATGATGGGGCTGCAGATGCGTCAGGTGACTGCTTACATGACTTCAGGTCTCTGGCGGTGGACGAGGGCGCACAGGGCGAGGCCGCTCCTCCAAGAGGTCGTGAGGTCAATGACGTTGACCCCTCGGTAACCCTGAGTCTGCTTCTGACACCACGACAGCAGACGGCTCGGACGCACCTCAGACTCTGAAAGAGGTCACAATGAAACCATCAACAGAAGAAAATTACAAGGATGAAGAGCAAAAGAAAATTATCAGTTCTGATTGATGGTGACTGGGTAGTTTCACTTTACTGATTCCAGATCAGTCTGATCGGTCCCTGAAAGAATCGGAAACTATTCTATATCTCTAATTTATTATAAATTAATATTAGTAAATTCTGTTAATGAGGTCATGATCACAGAATGTACTTTTTTTTTTTTAAAGGTCATTCTACCAGTGAAGTGAATTCAGAGCTGGACGATTAATCGTTAAAAGATCGTGATCTCAATTCTACACCCCCCCCCCCAGCGATCTTAATCCAGCATTTATACAATTCTGCCAAACTCTCTGATCTCCGAGGAGCTTGTGTGTGAGTGTGTGCGCCAGTATCAGGAAGGAAATCTGCCAAACGCAATCATTTAAATAATTTAAAGGAAAGATGATCTTTCTTTCATTACTTCTGTCTTATTTTGGGGCGCCAGTCTCCACAATATTACTAAATGTTCCGGAATATCATCACCATAATATTATTAGCCACATAATTAGTCGAATGTTCAAACGATCCTGGAATGATGTGTGTGTGCAAATACAGTGGAAAGCCAAACATGAAAATATTTCCTAATTTTTTAATTAATTTTGTTATATAAATCGCTTATTTAATGGCGAATTGCTTCATGTCTCAGAATCCTTCAAGTTCAAGATAAGGTTCTGAGCATTTGCAAGACGCATTTCACAGTCTCATCGTTTACATTACAGACATAATCCTTTGATTGTAATTTCACATCCCGTACCGCGTCTGGTGATGCTGACAGATCTCCGCGCGGTTCCAAAGTCTTGATCGCCTTTGAAGTGGAGGTGGCGGACCTGGAGAAGGAGATCGATGGCAAATGAGACCAGATGGAGGATTGACACGCTGGTTCGGCGGCCTTACCTGATGCGGCCGCACACAGCTGGAGTTGAGGTTGGGGTAACGTGTGGCCGGGTCGATGGTGTACTGCTCAAAGTGCTTGGAGATGTTCTCAGCTGTGGTCTGAGGCAGCAGTCTGTAAAGGCTCTCTCTGTACCAACCACCAACAAGAGAAAACACTGTTCTTCAGCAAAAGTCCTAGTCAGAGGGTGGATGCTAAATGATGGAGCACGTCGCACCTTTCCGAGATGAGATCCAGCGGCTCTTTTCCCAGCGCCCAACCCTTGATCATCCAGGCCGTGTCGAAGGCGGCCAGGAACCCTCGAGCGCACCCGGTTCCCATGGGCCAGAAAGGCTGGACGCACATGAGAAAAAGATAAAAAAAAAAAAAAAGCTCATCTATATGCTAAGCTAGCCAAAACCAAGTAAGGAGGAACAATAAAATGAAATCTATATCGTTGCTAATTTGCTGTATTTTATGCTTTGTTCGATATTTCACTGCATGTTAAACTCTGTCAATAAAAACAAAAATCAATATGCTTAAAATAAAATAAAAAAATTAAAATTAAAGAAACAGCTTTCTTCATTGTCATCTTCAAGTGTTACAATTGTGTTATCACTGTTACAAGAAGTGTAACACATTTAAACGCAAAAACATCAACACAAAAGTTTGCATTTTACAATACATTTTATAACAGTTTGATCCGATTCCCAGAGAAGGCAAGAACATGTTTGAGAGCATGTTTCTAGCTGTTGCTTTTAGCCGTTAGCACTGATCTACGCCTCCTATTTTGTTTGTTGTCTCGGTCAGTTCCAGAATTATTATAATTCATTTATTTTTAAATGCAAAATGCTAAAACTGGAAAAAAAGGGTGCTTATTCACATAAATTCAGTAGTTTAAAAAAAAAAAGTTTTCTTGAACTGAAAGAGTTTTGCTCATCTAGCCTCTGTCGCCTATTGTCTTGCTCGTGGATATTAGAAAGACCTTTGTTACTGTCTTTGTTAAATTATAGACTCAGTAGATCTTTATTCAGCTGCTTTGACTGGGGAAAGCCATTAATAGACTGAATTTGAGTTAAAATTCCCCTTAATCCCATCATCTATGGATCTCCAACCTCACCTCCAGCAAACTGTCTCCGACGAGAGCCACCAGCAACTGCCGACCGTTCTTTTCCCGCACCAGAGCGGCGTTCTCCGAGGCGTACATGCAGGTGAAGTCAAACATGGCCACGTCCGGCTGCCCATAATGGTTGCTGGCATAATCCAGGGAGGGCAACTGGTAGTTTGTGCCAAAGTCAGCAGCCTCGCGGGCATACGACAGCAAAGCCTCCTGGTTCACATTGTCACTCGACAGCAGACGCTCGGTTTCAATGTAGTCCTGAGAGCAACAAGTACAACTTTTAATTAAATCTATTTTTGATAATAAAAAAAAAAGGCAAAAAAAAAAAAACAATTTGCAATCATCAAGAAAAAATAAATACACTTTATAATACCGTATTTTGTTAGACTGTAAGGCACACTTAATTGTTTAAAGCCATGCACCTTATAATCTGGAAAAATGTGTCACTTAAATATGAAAAGAATAGGAAAAAGATGCTTATTAATGGTGCGTTTTATAATCCGGTGCGTCTTATAGTCTGATTTTACAAATTACAAATTTGTTTTGGAATTTGATAATTTGTAAATGCGACTGCGAAGTAACAAATTTAGTTTAGTCAACTTTTTAATTCATAGACAATTTCGAGGCTGGAAAAACATACACAAATGTAGAGAATATGTATACTGTTATTTAATTACACAATTTCTATAAAAAAATAATAAGGTGTGTGTATTTTTATATTATAGACACACATAAATAACTGTAACGAGTAGACACATGTGACATTTAACAATAATGTAGCACACAAATACATATTAATATAATTAGTAATATATTTTTGTTACAAAAAAGAGAGATTGTGTTGGTTGAGCAGTGTAAATACAGTACACACACACACACACACACACACAATAGATGAAAGCAATCGAACATGATCTTTATTCATAGAACTAAGCAACTGCTCTCTTTATTCATCAATTAATTTTAATGAAGGGTCCTAACAACAGGATCAACATTGTAAAGCGAAGGTAAAGCGCGGGACATTTTTAGATCGGCATGTAACGTAACAATTACGCAACCACCGATGATGAAGACAGCGGCTGTGAAAACAATAGGGTCATACGAGTGGAACAACTTTCTCCAAGCTAAGAGGATTAAATGGCGGCATCGGTCTTGTGGCGTTTCATCATCAGGGTTCTGGCCGTCTCCGGCGAGCGTGCCCGGGCCCATGTCCAAGGGCGTGGGAGTTTAAGACTCCAGACGATCTCCAAACACCGCAAGGCGTTTCAAACGCTCTGCGGCCGCACCGTTATCCTGTATCGCACTCGCAGAAACCATGTCTGACACGTGGCTTCCTGAGTTTCCTTTCATAATAAACACCAACGGTTCTGATCGCAGTAGAACAAAGCCAGGACTAATGTTCGCCATATGACGGGTCGGCTGCGGTGCTTTTGAAGTGAGCCATTAAAGTCATGTAATCACGGTAGACTTGAACTATAAAGTTGCTTTCTTGTGAGGAGCATGAGGAATAAAATATTGATCGTTTTACCGTATTTTTCAGACTATAAGGCGCACCTAAAATCATAACAAATGTTTAAAAATTGAGTGTGTGAAGTGCTCAGGTAAAAAAAAAAATTGAGTATCAGTGGTGTGAATGGTGCTCGAGTAAATAGACGTGGTTTCTTATGTATTTTTGACTACTTTGTACTTGTGATAAAGCAACTTTCTACTTGACTACATTTGTGATTGAGTAACTGTACTCTCTACTCCAGTATATTTGAACGGACACTTATTGTTACTCGTTACACTGATTGTGCGCGGCAAGTCTGCATCTTTTTCTACCGTGATTAATTTCTTGGGCGGACAATAGTGATATCGCCATCTGCAGTAATGGAGTAATTTTTACAGTAAGGTATCCATACTTTTACTCAAGTATTGTTTCAGGTACGCAATTGGTGCCATATAATCTGAAAAATAAGTGTGCCTTATATGTGAGAAAAAAATTAGGATAGACTATAATAAATTATAGAGACTTACGAATGCCTTACAGTCCCGAGAATACGGTAAAATACTTACATTGATGATGACACCCTTGTCCAGCAGACTTTGCTTCTTCGCCGTCATGACAAAATAGTGCGTGTTGTCCTTGTAATACACAATGTTTTCCAGATCAATCCCTGTGTGAAAGACAAGAGAGAGATTTCAGTGATTGTGGAAGCTGCACGAGTTTGTTCTGGTCCCAGAAAAACAAAAGCAGGTCTTTTATCCAGGTCTCCAAGGTTATTTAAGGAGCCATAATGTGAATTCAAAGTGCAAATGGGCGATTAAAGTAATTTCAAATGTGAAATTTCCAGAGAAATTTGGGAGAAGTGCGAGCGGAATTCTCTCACCGGTTTCCTCCTTGAGCTCCAGGAAGAACTTCTGGTTGAAGATGAAGGCCACTCCGCTGATCTCCTCCACTTTGGCCTCGGCTGTCGTGTTGCGGTTCACAAAGTTGGCAGTGATGGCGATGGCGAGTTTGCCTCTGAACTCTTTCCTCCGGAAGCCTGAGGGAGAAAGGAAATCATTCGCAGGTTTGGACTCGTGATCGGCGTTGGGTTCTTAACATGGGTGTTTCCCGTTGAAAACCGTTGGGAATATTTTTCCATAACTTTGCTCCGTCACGTTTTGTTCAGTCAATTATAAGAGACATTTATGCTGTGAGCAGCGGTTTTTATTTGAAATGCACACGGTTAGTAGATGATTGCCTGATTTTCCGAGGAATCAAACCAGGACTCATTGAGCCTTAGGAAAACTCATAAAGGTCATTAAACATTTCATTTTTATCACGTTACTTAACGTACTTGTTTTAAGATTCATTAAGCAACAACAGATTAAAGGGAATAACCGTTTTGTACAGTAAAATGTACAGAACCTTGCAGGCACATCTGACAAAATCTAGCAATTTATAGTCAAAAAAAAAAAAGTTTTGTTTCTTATTATCCTAATCATTGTATTAATGAATATGTTTACTTAAGTTATTGTTTTTGTCATTGTATCAATACCTTGAAGAAATTTAATCCACAACAGACTCAAACAAATGACAAGCAGCATCTCCTTGCACTACATTACCCACAAACCCATGCTCAGACAAGACGAATCAAAACCCAAGGCAGCAATTCTGTCTACCGGTCAATACATACTGTAGAATAAGCACAGTACAGTAAACAACAGACACCAAGATTACCATTTCTTTAATCCCAATACGTACATTAAATTATAGTGCTGAGTGTGTATGAATGTGACGTTTATTTACTCCTGAAAACTTTCACAGTTTATCCCGATGAATCCCAAAAGAGTTGCAGTATTTAAATACCGTAAGCAGAAAAAAAAACACTTGCTATCCTTCAACCAGAGGGAATACACAGCCTCCTCAAAAAGACCTTCTGCATTCTGAGAAGCGATATTAACAAGCAGTGGAAATCATCCCAGGGGGACGCAATCTCTGAGAAATGGGTTTGAAAAAAAAAAAATGTGAAAAAAATAAAAGAAAATATCCAAAGCTATGGATATTCCAGATGTACTTGTAAAATTACACTATTAAATAGTTCAAATGCAGGTAGAGGATCCAAAAAAAATTAAATATCCCCAAAAAACACTAGAAACTTGAGCCCAGATGTGGGATTAGATAGACACTCAATAATCCGAGCAAGGTGAGAAATCCTGGTGCTGTAAAACACAGAGCGATGGCCAATGATGATGAAGCGAGTATTTAATCGAGCCGCTCATGTCCGAAGTGTTAATAATGAATCTCTAACGACCTGTTCACTCACTGCGGCCGTGTTGACACAGATTTATCCAGCTAGAGTTTTACCGCAGCACTGGATTATTCCGCATGAAAGGCTTCACAGGCCCCGGAAAAGTTCAAACCCTTCCTGAGAACGGAATCAGCTCATCTCCGCCTAACGTTTGTTTAACATGCAGCTATAGAGCGAGTAATAACTCCATTCCAACAGACCAGAAAGGATGTTCAACACAGTGAAGTTTATTTGTAGAGAACATTTAAAAAGAAAAAAAAGTCAATATGTCAATATTGTCAATATGGCCACTAGGGGCAGTGCTCTGCATTTAACCATCCAGTGAAGTGGCAAAACAAACCCGGAGCAGTGGGCAGCTTTCCACATTTAAAGAGCGTTTTATTATGCAGATAAGTCAATACTAAAACAGCGTTTAGGGTTTTAAGTGCGCCTCAAAGTCTTGAAAAAAGCGGTAATTCAAACTCCATAAAAAAAGGCTCACAAAACGAAAGCTTTTGCACCCTTCTGTTTGATAAAAGCATTATCTTTTCCTTTCTACGGGATCTTTCTTCCCAAGCATTTGTTTAGCTCAACTGGCCCACGAGTCACATGACCCTCGTCTGTCAGTCCGTGTCTGGGAATATTTCCGGAGTCTAAGTGTGTCAGCAGGAAGCGATGAACAGCTCCACCCCTCCTGTGGTGCGGTCACAGACTTCCTGCGCCGGACAGAGCGAACCGAAGTTGGGCAGAGGGTTTGTACATTTCTGCAGCCACACTTCAGAATAAGCATAAACGGTGTCAGAACAGCGTGGTTTGAACCACATTTGGAGCCAAAATAGTGTGTACACACAGAACACACTGTGTTGTGGGACAAATTTTCACACTACAATATCCCCATAAAAATGCAATTAAAGCCCAGAATAAAATACAATGATTCATCCCTTTGGCTAAAGTCCATCCCTAATACAGTACAAAATCATCCCATTATGAATGTATAAAATGCCATATTTTATACTCTCACACTTTTAGTTAAATTTAAACTTTTATACATAGGCAGATTTGTGGAAAGATCTCCATGTTTGTGTTGAAACTATTACCGTACTAACACAGAAACTGGACACACAAATGGTTTTGAATATTCACAGTATCATACTTCACCATCTTTCATGTATATGACAGTCAGACATATCATACATACACAGGGCTAGCAGGATTAAATTAGGGTTAATTTTGGCAAAAAAAATGTCGAATCCACGTAACGCAAATTTGCAGACACCAGTAATCTCAAATTTCTTCCAAGACAGGTGCCAAGACCAATAAGAACACACATTTGAATATACTGCCACATAAACATCATGTCCAATATAATAATCTAAAATAATCTTTTTTTTTTCTTCAGTAAAGCACATTTATTTCGACAGGTTTCAAGATTTTGGAAAAAAGCATCTTGTAGTCTGGAAAATCTGGAGTATACAAATATTATAAAGACTATATAATTCACAAAAGACCATTTTGGTCAAAAAAAAATCTTTGCGGGATTCGTATTGTATCTTACGTTACGTATTGTATATACAATTCCGAAGTCGTATTGTATGAAGTTCTGTTGTAAGATAACCGGCCGGACTTTGACTGACAGGTGTAACGCCCAATAAGAACACACATTCCAATATACTGACATGTAACCAGGAAGTGCAATTTTTCTTGTTTTCTTTTCTTCAGTAAAGCACATTTTTACTGCAACAGGTTTCAAGGTTTTGGAAAAAGGCAGCGTCTTCTAGTCTGGAAAATGTACAAGTACTATCTGTGTGACGCTATTCAAAGGATTTTACGGTCTCGCATGTGTCATTAGTAATCGGAAATCTTATCTCCTTTAATAATAAAATACCTCTCTTACCATCAAGAGTGCTTCGTCTTCCATCTGCTCCAATAATGACATCAAAGTCGTAGTCTGAAACGAGGTGATCGGCAGGACGGATCTCGGCCCTCCATCCAGGCCCTGGAACGCAGACAGACGATTGGTCAAACTCAGGTGTGGCTTAGAACAAAACAAAGAACGTTTTCATTCCCGACTACAGGAAGGTTCTGCTTTGGAGATACATCATTTTTATCATCTGCATAACTTGGCAAAGGCCCATTGCTGCGCTCCGGCTAAGAGTCTGACCCCGAGTCTAACTATAGCACACAACCAAGGGTTTATCGTTTCCACCATGCAGATTGACAAGTGCGAGTGACGTAAAAGAAGGACATCAGATCTCTTCTCGGCATCGATGTTGTGTGTGTGATGGAGGTGTCACTTTTCATGAGCTGGCGTAATCTTCATTCAGCTTCTGCTAATCCATTAACATCTCATGGTAAGAAGCACAAATGGCACTTCAGGAAACGAGTAATGGACAAAATGAGATCATATCGTTCTTTTCCACCGAAAAGCTTCCGTCAAGTCAACCTCGGGCCTGAAACTCCAACCTGCTCTTTAGATTTCAAAACCAGTCGGCGTTTTTTTTTTTCCTTCAAGCCTGATGTCATTCTCAAAACACACTCCTCTGGATGTGCCCGAGGACGTGGAAGCCAACAGATGGGTGTGGAGAACGTTCAAAACATGACACGAGACCAAAGGTAATGATTAGCAGCTCTTTCCAGACCGCACGATTCCTCGTCTTAGACAATAAGGAGTAAAGCAAACACCAAGTGTCTCTCTCCAACATATTTATGACTGCGTGGGATTACGCTACGAAGGCCTGAAGTTTTGCGTTTCGGATTTGCCAGGTTTCTGTGATGGAAATGGAATGGAGGCTGAGGTCGCCACCAGACCACGTAGAGGAGTTAACATACCCGGACAAGCACTAACCCAAACCGCAACGTTACTCAAGTACTTTTCAATCTGTGTGGCGCTTTACCATCCATTCCTTGGTCTTCAGAAGGCTCTAGAAGCTTGACAAACTCAACGTTGACATGAACTTCCACCCCGACAATGAGAGCGATCTTCAGCAACATGAGCTGGAGCTGCCGAATACCTGCAAACAGAAGGTAAAGCGCTGACATGGATCTCTGTGGAAAACAGTGCAAGCGCCAAAAACCCACCAGTATCTTTTCAGCGATAAGCGCCTGAGAAGCCGATTTACATAATCCCGGTGGCACAGAATTTGCATCTCTTTTGGCTGGACATCATATCAGATTTACAAAAGTCTGGCGGCGGTTCAAAGCGGAACATCAGGTATTGATGCTCAAAGTCGAGGCACTTTTCATGCGAGAATCATGGAACAATCCTTCAAAAGGTGGACATTCATCTACTGGGAAACCGTTTGGACACAAGATAACATGCAAACGGGCACAGGCTGGTGACGTACTGATGTGGTCGATGGATCCAGCGCAGAACTTCCCGTAGAACTTCTTGGCTCCGAGGTTCCTGAGATCATGAATGGTGTAGGGCCAAAGGTGCAGGACGTTATTCCTGGAAAACGTGTCTCTCTTTTCAATCACCACCACTTTGGCGCCCAGCAAGGCTAGTTCGATGGCGATCCGAAAGCCACAGGGTCCGCCGCCAATGATGAGACACTGGGAAAACAACACGATTACATCAACACAAAACGCTCATCCAAACCAGAACGAATTTGTGCCTCTTCCAGGATATTTCTGTATTGGCCAAAACCCGATACTTCCTTCCCTTATATGTCCCTCTCTGTTGGGAAAACCAAACGTATGAGCTCACTTTCCCCCTAAATTGGACTCCACGTCCCACACTGATGCGTAATCCAAGCACACGCTCAGACCGTTACCTCGACTCGTGGCCTTCAAAAACAGATCGTTTTAGCACTTTTGAGCGTTCAGAGTAAACCATAATTAGCCCAACGCGGCGTCTGACCTGACGCGTCTATCAACGTGCGATCAAAAAAAGTCGTTAACATTTTTATTACGCGCCGCTTTTATCGTGAGGCCGTAACGATCGCAACATGAAAACTGTTAAACGGTAAATGAATCGCCGCTTTGATGGTTTCGGTCCACATATGGATATGATTTCTACAGAGTGCGCTTAAATAATTATCCGAGATTACGGCGTTCCAAGCGGTTGCTTTTCTTTGCAAACAATGAAGCTCCTTTTATGGAAGCCATTTTCGTCGCAGCTCGGACTGATGTACTGAAGATGAGGTTTCCGCTTTGGGTTCGGGTTTTGTCTTTTGGCTTTGATTGGCCGTGACAAAACATTTTGCTCAGCGAGTGGAGCTGACCCGTCGCGAAAAGCCAAGATGGGGGATTAATGCCATGCCCCGTCACGCGTGCGAGACCACCGGGCCGGCGTCCACTGGAAATGGGTCACAAAGATTTGGCCACACAAAGGGTCAAATCAGGCAAAACTGCTCCGATTAACAATTCGCCAACAAACAAAGCTATTCTTTACCATTCGCATGACAAAAAACAATGAAAGTGTTTCGATAGACAGATTTAGAAACAGACAAATGTACACAGGGAAAACATGGACTGAACAGAGAGATGGATTGAAAAACTGAGAGACAGACTGAAATAATAGACAGATAAAGAGACAGAAAAGTGATAAAAAGAGAGAGAGAGAGAGAGAGAGAGACAGACAGACAGAGAAAGACATATTAAAAAATAAAAAAAGATAGACATAAGAGTGAGGCAGATAAATAGAAAAAAATACACACAGACAGAGGAAAAGAACGAGACACACAGATAGAGACTGCTGGAGATATATAGACAGACAGACAGACAGACAGACAGGGAACATCATCGATTAAAATAGCTGATTCTATGCTGCACAGAGAAAATCTTGATCATGTGTATCAATCTTTCCAATAAATCCAAATATGCTTCATGATCCAGCTGAAAAACAAGACAATCTTTACATACAACAAAGCACATGACCAGAGACATATTGGCAGCAATGTAACAAATTAGCATTAGCTTATCAGCTAACTGGCTTTTCTGCTTTGCCTTAAATGCAAACAAGCTGCAAGAAGCTACAGTTTTGCTCAAGAACACAGAAAATATACTAAAGTTTCAATTAATTTTACATTTATTTGGGGGCAAAAGAAACATCTTCCAAATGCAGAAAAGTGTAACCTGAGCTAAAGCGGTGTGGAAATGAAAAGCCGTTTCGCTAAAGCACGGCACATGCGGTAAAGTGTCACCAGAACGTTTAAAAAAAAAACGCAGTCATGTTGCATTGTTGCATGCTTCACTATGTTAGATATGTAGGTCAGTGTGAACTGGTCTTAAGAACCAGACTTATGAGCGTTTAACCTTTGACCTCTCACCACCAGGGGAAAAGGCAGTATTAGTTACGTCACTTCCTGTTTTCTTATTGAACTTTAAACTTCATAAGAAAAACATTGACTAACAAAAGTGAAGCTCAATTTAAAAGGATGAGAACTAGGCAGTCCATCCAGGGCTTCAATGTTTTTGTTGTGATTTTGCAAAGCTTGCAAAAGTTGGTATATTTCCATAAATTCGCAACAATATTGTGATATATTTTTACTATTATATTTTTTATATATTTTTGGTTTATGATTAATTTATTATTATTAAAATTATGGATATCACAAGCACCATAGCTGAAAATTTGTTTTTAATTTCCATCGAGTATATTTTACATAATATAACTTACATAATTTACTACATTTTACTTTTATTTCACAAATTTTTAAAAACTTCAACGTGTAAACAGAGATCGATGCCCTATCGTCTATACTACAACAACATACAGTAATTAGCTTGAAACCAGTTCAAATCCAAATTATATGCACAATTGAAATTTGTAAAATTATATTTATTACATGGGCTACAAAACGTGTAATACATTTTGTAGCCTGTGTAACTTTATTACACGGGGTACAAAACAATTCACCACTAATCACGGGCAATAGTTCTTCTGATTATTGCTTGTTTTGTAGGATGCCTTCAAATACGCCAAATCCGCAACATCATTAGACGAAATCACATAAAATACGTAATTTTCAAAATTGACCAATTGGAAAGAGAAATAATTTAACTAGACGATAATAGTCATAATGAAAATTATATATAAATCATATTTATAAAAATGTTAATAATTTCAAAACGTTTTTGAAGGTATTTTTCTTTATATAGTTACATGCCATTTTGTAGGAGAAAAAAACAAATTGAAAAAAAAAATGCCTACATTTAATGGATTTTGTTTTGAATTCAGCCATCTTATCGCGTAAAAATTGACGAACGTACAAGAGAAAGTACAAACGTCACAGAACGTCATGATTAGATTTTGAGGGCTCCACGTATAAATCCCAAATATTTAAATTTGCCTTTATTAACTCACCCTGGTGTCCGAGCAGGCCTTGGCCTTGCTGTATTCTTTATGACCGGCTCTCTTGTCCAGTTTCCCCCAGAGACCCTGGGCCTTCCAGTAGGTGACGGCAGCTTTCAGGCTGCTGTAAAAGCCTCTGTGGTCGGACGGGTCCAGCTCCAGCTGCCTGCAGAGGACGCTGAAGGCCTGTAAGGTTCCTTTACAGGTGGTGGCCTGGACAAAGTTCTCAAAAAGCTGTCCGGCTTGGGACGCCCGCTCGTCCTCCGTCTCCCCCATCACTCCCTCTTTGGTCAGGGCTTCCAGTCACTGCTTGTCTAGCTCTGGCATTGCTTTTCCAGACTGCAAAACAATCAACAAAGTGGCTTTTATAAGTTGGGCACAGGCATCATAAAGTTTATGATCTGCTAACTAGTCGTCCATAAGTGGGAAAACATCCTATATATGGCCTTGCGTTCAGCACGGGAATGACTAAAAATGGTAGGCGGTTTTTCTCGCTAACGTTTATTACTCAGGTGGAAGTTGTTTGTATGCAAAGGTCGGTTATCTCATCCTCTGATACATTTTTATGGATATTACGTTTTTTTACCGTTGCAACAAGCTAACGCAAAAGCACAGGAAATCTCACCTCTAAACGTATCTAGACTCAATCTTAGTTACACAGATTGTACCTTTACCTAAGCTTTCCCACCTTAACCTTTAACAGAGTTTTAATTTCCTTATCCGTGCCGATCACGACACGCCTGCATTGGAAAAGCGCCAGTCGAGCAGAAAAGCGGCTGCTAAATGGAGTGAAAACGCTGGACGAGTTTTAGCTGAGTGCTGCGGTTCATCTCACGTGCTGTAGAATAATCCAGAGGAGTCATATCGGCTCAAAGTGAACAGCTTGACGAGATTACTGCTCCGCGGTTACACTTCACTGAACGACAGGCATTCATACAATACAAACCATAATGATATCGCCATATTAAACGTTTATTGGCCTCCAACAGGTTTTTTTCCCCCTACCATTGTTTCCTTTCTGCTTGCTCACTGGTCTTAGTCATTTTTAAAAATTACCCAGTACACACACCTTTCTATATTTGGCAACTTTACGGGTCACAAAAGGTGCAATTTAAATTACTTATTATAATGTATACGGTATACGGTAAATAAATACATATACACATACATACATACATATATGTAAATAAATAAAATTATCCATCTGTCTTTATGTCCTTTACTCTATATTTCTCCAACTGCCCTTTTCTCTTCCTTCCTCTGCCTGTTTTTTTTAAGTACACACATTATACGAAATATGCATTGTATATACAAAGACAAAAAGTAAATTGCACAAAAGTACTGTATAAGAAAACACACACAAACCATATCTGGTAATTGGACATGCACACGGACACACAAAAAAACACTTTCTGGTTAAACTTTCTGGTTAATCGGACACATCCGGACCGGATCATTTTTGCCACAACAGATTATCCTGAAACATTCTATACATAACACACAAATGCCATTGTGGTAGTAAATTAAAACACACACACACACACACACACACACACACACACACACACACACACACACACACACACACACAAATAACCAAGAACTACTGATGCTCACCAACTTTGTTCAATAATAAATAAACAAAACTCAGCGCAAAAAGTAGCATCAGGTCTAATTAACTGGTGTTCCTAAGAACACAAAATCACCAGCGTGCATGTGTGTGTAAATAAATCACCTAGCATCTCATTTGCATATAGGCAGAACCACGTTAACACTGGACTAATAAAACAAAAAACTTGAAGAGTTTTTAATAACAACTTTTAATTTTGTACGCAAGACTTCTTCATGAATGAGTGTGAGGAATAAACCCGAGTGGATTTGGACGGGTGAGATGGACTGACGGACAAAAGCATATTTTCAATGAGGTCACATGGCGGGTCGCAGGAATGCTGGCTGATAGGAATTCCAATTTGAAGCAGGACTGCGTTCTGTCGAGTCAACTGGGAATGCTGTCGCGAGCTTTGATCGCTGTAGCGCTCGGGATGAAACGTGTGCGGTGCATGAGTCGATTTGTTTGGGAACCATGGCGACGCTGGCACTGAAAGCCTGAGCAAATTTGAAAGCGTCTGAATTCCTGGTTGGAGACGAGTTTGCTTGAATTTCCTTGGTTGGTCAAACTATTCAGACGTGTTTTTTAAGGTAGACTAAAGCAGCAGACACGGTAAGATTTAGAGGAGGGTTTCTGTAAATATTTACGCGTTTTAGAATCCATGTTTTTTAGAAAGCTAGCCTGGCTTGCTCTCCGTCGGATGAGTTTTGTGGCACCTCGTTCACACGTTTCCCTCCTGCCTTTTCCAGCAGGGAGTTAAATTTAGCGGCGGGAATTTTCCCACACTGCATTGCTGCTGCACGTAGGGTTGTGTGCTCCCACAAGTCCTTGAAAAGCACACACGCGGCTAAAACAAAAATAAATGAAACGTGACTAATGCGAAAATAAAAATAGGAAAAATCCAAACACGCAATCACAAATAGTTTTTTTCTGACATTTTAGTGAAGGATCTTTATGCTTTACTTTTATTGTTAATAACGTTTATATTTTTATCGTTTATATTATAGTATAAATTATGCACACATAACTATAATAATAATGCACTTGTAGTTGTGTAATAAGCATTCAAATTATATTTCTAGCATGCAAATTATGCAATTATGAGTATTATAACACACCAACCACTTATCCCAATAACTATTATTATTATAAAACACACTTCTGAAGGGTTTCAGAAGAAACACCCTGTAGAGTCAACACAAGCTTGTAGTTTACCGAGGTAAAGTATATTTTTACAGTACCGGTCTGAGGTAAATTATTACAGTACAGGCAAACAGACGTAACCCGAGCGCTGGAGTGATGCTGACCTTTACTGGGCCGACATACAGGCTTCACTGCATCCCCATGAGGGAAAAAAATGGAAAATAGATCTATATTGATCATCAAACTGGTATTGATGGTAATGACTTCATTATGTGTGTGCGTGTTTTAAGGACAATGAAATAATTTAACATTTTTCTGACTCTCATTTTTCATTTTTCATGAATACAGTGGAAAAAGCATAACATAAATATATACTTTATCACATGAATAAAAGTATATTTATAAAAAAAATCTCTATCATACCCTCGCTTTCAGACTCTTTCGGTCTGTCGGTCTTCTCTGTCTTTCAATCGGTCTCTCAGTCAGTCTGTCTGTCTCACTCTCTCTCTCTCTGCCTGTCCGTCTGTCTCACTCTCTCTCTCTTTCTCGGCCTGTCCGTCTGTCTCACTCTCTCTCGGCCTGTCCGTCTGTCTCACTCTCTCTCTCTCTCTCTCTCTCTCGGCCTGTCCGTCTGTCTCACACTCTCTCTCTCTTTCTCGGCCTGTCCGTCTGTCTCTCTCTCTTTCTCTCTACCTGTCCGTCTGTCTCACTCTCTCTCTCTCTCTTTCTCGGCCTGTCCGTCTGTCTCACTCTCTCTCTCTTTCTCGGCCTGTCCGTCTGCCTCACTCTCTCTCTCTTTCTCGGCCTGTCCGTCTGTCTCTCTCTCTTTCTCTCGGCCTGTCCGTCTCTCTCTCTCTCTCTGCCTGTCCGTCTGTCTGTCTGTCTCCCTCATTCAGTCTATTTGTCTGTCTCTCTCTGCTGTCTCTCTTGGCATGTCTGTCAGTCAGTCTCTCTCTGCTGTCTCTCTTGGCATGTCTGTCAGTCTGTCTCTCTCAATCGGTCAGTCTGTCTCAATCGGTCAGTCTGTCTGTATACACACAAAACGATCAATTAAGTGATGACAACAGTGCTTGATAAAAAGCAGAAATTTATATTCGTTTACTCATTTCAACTGAAGTTTGAATAAAAGCCCTTTTCAAAACATTGCGCTGCACCATTTCTGCTCACTACGCCATCCCACACTGGTCCAGATCCAGCTTCCTGTTTGTCCACGTTCTGCGGTGTGAAAAAAAAACAAGGCCATAAAAAGAGCGAACCGTTAGGAGTAGAATAAACGGTTTCTGTTCCCGAGACGCACCGGGACGGAGTCGGAGCTATTCTCAGATCAAACGCTGCGTGGTAATGACGGATAATGAAGGGGTAGATGTGGGTCAAATGTGTAATAACTTCTCTGGAGTCGAGCGTTTAGCAGAGATGAAGTGGGAAACACCCCAGTGTGACCACAGTTATCGCACTCGCCGCGGCCATCAGCGCCGTGTGTGTCGTTGTAGCACAAAAAGGCAAAATAAAAGGCCTAAAACGTTAGTGTCATTGATTAACAATTTGGGCTCGAATCAAGGCAGAACTTCAGTTCTCTTAGGTGGAGAAAGCTGCAGTTATAGTAAAACACACAGTGGTCATGCTCAGACACAACCAAGCGTTGAGACAGAGACATTCAAAATTGGTGTATTTTACTCATTCAACAGAACAATAATGAACGACTAAATCCGCTGCCACCACGAGTGAGCGACAAAAACAGCACAACAACATCGACAAACAACTTTCGAAAGTCTGTCTTTATCAAGCAGTGTGAAGTTGAATTTAGTTTCTTTAAAATTGTAAAACTTCTATGAGCATAAACGGCAGTGAGACTCAAAAAAAAAAAAAAAAAAAAATAATCATAATCATGATTACACTAGAATTATGTAAAAAAAAATGGCATCACTTTATAAAATACCGATTTACATTTTTACAATAAGTTACTATTTACAGTGACTACTTTTAGGTATGTTTTAAATTAAATATACAAAGCTCCAAATTAAGTGCAAGAGTCCTGAATTCATCCAGACTAGTAATCCGGATTATACTACAGACAGTAAATAATTTCACAACAGGTTTTTCTGTGATCACTCCATGCTGACCAACAAAACTCAGGCCATCTCAAACACAATATCAATAACAGCATCAGTTTTTGATCAAATATGGTGTTCCTGTAGCGATAACCATAAATTCCCAAATTATTTAAATTGGATTTTTCCAGTCCTCAACAGGAGATTCACAATCAACCATGATGATCTCAATTTGAGTAACGCGAGTTGGGTTTAGTCGTCAGACCCACATTAGACGTCCCTCACACAGATCTGTCAGATCCGGAGTGTCAGGTTCTGTCACAAGGTGCGAAACCAAGCCCTGAGCGCCAGAAATCGCTGCCCCAGCACCGTGTCCTGTCTCCGCCAAAAAAACCCAGTTATTCTGCACATTATGCTTGAAACCGAGCATGTAATGTGCTGAATAATCCAATCACTGAGACGCAGCTACCGCGAGGGAAGCAAGATCTGTCGGCATCTCCAACTGATCCTTCCGCGATGATGAGACAATCCTTATATCAACAAGCCGACACAACTTTCCTCATCCGCTCCGGCGTCCAGCAACCCGCTGGGAGACAGAAGGAAGGATAATACAGGAAACGCTGAAGGGGAAGCGGGAGATTAAACGTGCGGACGACACGAGACGAGAAGGTCAAACGCTTTTTCAAACAGTCAAACGGTCACACCCAAACATCTAATACGCCACTATCGTTCAAAACGGGAAACGGCTGAAGCTCGAGGGGTGAGGAGAACAAGCAAACAAGAACTTCCCGATGGCTTTCACAACGACCACCTAAACCACAAACCTGAGGTTAATTAGCATGACGGACCATTAAAATAAACCATCCGCCGCTTAATCCCAACCCCTCTAGGATATCAGGTGTCGACGGGCACCAGCTCTATAAATACAGGTGTCCAGAAGCTCCGCTGTTTTCACGTGGCGAAAGTACAGACTGTTTTTGAGAAGCGTTATTGGTTCCACGTGTTGGAGTCGGACCAGCAGGCCTGGATCCTTCTCGAGAGCTCTGGTTGGCCTTCAGCAGATAAACGCTGCAAATTGAGGTGGAATGAGAAACAACGTGAGGACTAGACTTGTTGTGAAGGCTCTCGGGACAGCCAAGCTGTGGGACGGGGATCAGGGAGACTCGCTGGTGATATTTTAGGACACATCCGCAGCAGAGCAGATACAATTTCAGGGTTCACATCTGCAGGACACGTCTTGGAGTGAAGCCTGTTGCCAAACGTCCATCCATTGGAGAAGCTTTGGCAGAACTTGCCTGGCCAACGAGGAGCTGATGACTTCATTTCAGTCATGAACTTCTTCTCAGGTGGTTAAGAAGACGAGGTCAATTCAACCGAAAGCCACCCGATACGCCAACACTAGTTTCGGTTGTTGACTTTCTCTTCAGCGAGTATTATGACTGGTCTTCTAAGTCAATGGCGTTTCACAAGAAGATGAGGTTGTGTAATATTAGAGCTTTCCCTGCAGGCAACAGATAAAGCAGAGCATCATAAACGTCAGGAGAGACTGTAAAAACACAAAACACCTCGTGATGGATCCTCATCGTAAATGCTAATTCGAAGACCGGAGGCCCGAAAACAGAACTCATTGGAATTTTTGTAACAAAATGCGACAAGACTACAAAATTCCACCAGACGTATCCATGATTCCACGGAAAGACCACCTGCCATCTTTGGAAATAAAAGTTCTGCGTTATTGAGAAACATCAAGTCTGAGCAGATCCACTGCGTAGTTGAAGTTGTGTAAACGCATCAAACCCATCAAAACCTGTTCACACAAGTTTACCATTAACAAACGGTTCATCAAGTCAACTGATAAAGAAAGAGACCCAAGCATTTGAATCCTTCAAAACTAAACAAGCACAAGATCTGTAGGTACAAATAGACGTGTTCCTGGAGTTATACACACATTTTTATGCTTAACCTTTTGATTTGATGATATCGTGAAGTCTTTATCTGTATTGACATGCTCATATTGATACAAATTCTTGACAATCAACCCTCAGATAAAAAATGTTCCAGGCGAAACACAATGTGCAGTAGACAATCAGCAAAGTTCAGCCGGGATTAATCAAACTTAACTTTATTTTTGATAGAATATTCAACTAATGACAACCTTAAATCGTCTGAAATCACTTCAAACCAGTTTAGTTTTGTTGTATACGTACTACTCATTTAGAATAGTGCACACTCTTGTCATTTAAACATTTCACATGGGCAGGAAAATGTCAATACGTCCCAACAAATGCCCAATTTGGCATTTAGACGCGTAATAAAAAACGAAAAGCAGACAGTTGATGGCCATTCAAAGAGTTTCGGTAAATTATTAACGACTCTGTTGAATTCAACCTGACCGAGATGTAATCAAACACCAAGTGTGGTGACACAAGACGCACTCGCCATGATTCGTTAGTGTTTGTGACTAAACACACAGTGAAATAAGGATGTTATTAGTTTTCTCGGAGCCTGAGGGTCGCGGTGGCCAGTTCAGCGCCTGTCACGCTCGCCACACTGACACGCGCCCGACGGGAACAAACTTACTTCATCCTCCGTGACGAGACTCGCAGCGTTGGCGACAGTGGCAGAATCGGCGCGTCTGTGGATGATACTCGCGTCTGTCTTCTGGCTCTTATCTCGCTGAGAGCATTTCGCCGTGAAATGTTTGTGCCGCTGGACTGAGTTGTCGGTGCCAGCCGCGCTCGCGACTCTCTGGTCCTTTAAGCGTTTCGGAACTGGGGGCGTGGCTTGGAAACCGACAGCCAATGACAAGTTTGGAACGGCAAGTTGAAAGGCGAACCCCGTTGCTTTTAATATCATATTCTTTTATTCTAAAACGTTATTCGGAGAAATAAAGTCGGATAGTTGAGGAGTTGCCAAAACGAAGTAAATAATATAGCTATCATTTATGTCGGTGTAGTTTTGAAGACGTTTCGCTCAAACACAAACAAACAATTCGACTGACGGTAATTAACATAAGAGCACAATTGGCCGTTTAAAGTCTCTGTTCACGCTTAGCACATGTTTTACCTGCCTGTGACGACATATGCCCTGCAGACAGAGACAAGTCCACACAAAAAGCGGGTTTATTTTCTGTAACTGCAACAAATGTCACCAGATGATTAGATAAGAAATGAACGTTCTGCAAATTTTACCTGGCCAGATTTTACTCTGCTTTGATCGTATTCGGACATGAAATGCGTTGCTTTACCTTACCTAAAACAGCAAAATAAGTGTTTCACTTGCACGACCCCAAATATTTTGCGAATAATGCAAGCAGGTGCCTGACAAAGCGTCATTCAAATGTTTGTACTGTGTCGCCACCTACTGGAAATAAAGTGATGTGTAGACGTGAGGAATGAAGATGGATTGATGGATGGATGGATGGATGGATGGATGGATGGATGATGGATGGATGGACGGACAGACCGACGGACATATAGAATTATCTATCTATCTATAGATCTGTAAAACTATAAAAGTGTGTTATATTGTGAAAATTGCTTTAGAGTTTAGGTTGTTTGTTTTAATTAGGGAAAAATACTACTGTCATTTATGTCAAACAATAAAACAATCATATTCCGCATGTGTCGTTTGCTGCTTTCGGGAGAACAACTCACTGTCGCTTTAATAATTAAACCATCAGACGCAATGGTTAAAGCAAAAAAAAAAAAAAACTTCTTCCGGTGGTTTTCTTTCTGTATGAAGCTCGTCCCAGCAGCAGTCAGAGTCTGGGACTGGCGGAAATCTCAGTCGTGTTGAGAAGATGCTGCGATGTTGGATATCATGTTTTTGTTTGGGCTTTGTCCTGGGCCGCTCGGTCCAGTGGTCGCAACATCTGGACGAACATGTGGCGCAAGGACAGACCACTTTAAACGAGATGTTCAGAGAGGTGGAGAAGCTCATGGAGGACACACAGCAGAAACTAGACGAGGCTGTTCATCAGGTAAAACAATCCGATGTTATTTAGTTTTGTATTTGTACTTTATACTGAGACGTCCGAATCGAGATGGAATGAATCTTTACATGGAGTCGTTTGAATCATTTAAGTGAGTCGCGTCTTTACATGAAACGACCGAGTACTGTACTAACATACCGCTTCAGTTTATGTTTAATCGTATTTATTATGCGAATTTTTAAAGCTTTTAAAAAAAGTTAAAACCTCACTAAAGTGAAAAAAAATTATAAAATCGCTCGTCAATTTAGCTGATCGCATGTACCGAATCTTCTGAATGATTCAAATGTCGCGTTATTGGTCTGTAATATGTGAAGAAATGCAATAGTATTTACACTGAGTGTTACCATATGATTTAAACAATTCACTTAGATGGAGGACGAGTCTTCAAAAATATTGTTTCACGAACGCAATCTGCCTGAAAACTTTGACAATGAAACTACAACCGAAGTCAAAGTGGGAAACAGAACTTTCCAGATTACAGAAAGAATTCACAAGGTAAGTTGATTCATTTTTATTTTGACCAATTTCCACACGTCATTATTGTCATTTATTGATATTACCAAAAAAATTACATTAGTATAAAAAATAGTGTTACATTTCCAAATATCTTGCAATACTTATTATTTTATACCTATTTTTAAATTTATATTTTTTTTAAATGACTTTTTGTTTCCGTCTTCAACTCACATTTGGATTGCATTTTCTCTGGAGGAAACGGACAATATGACTGGAAAGACCCAGTTCTCCAGAACTCTCATCCAAAACATCAGCCAGTGGAATGAAGTTGACCATGTAAGTATAACTGTATTTTAATTTCTCCTAAACATGACAGATTACAGTAGTGAGCAAAACGCAATTCGCTCGAGTTTTCCACTTCTCCAACATTTCCTCATTCGGCAGCTCAAGCCTCATTACAGAGACTTTTCTAAATGCAGTCACAGTCTGATGAAGCTGTTAAAGAGCAGCTGAAGATCAGATGTGATTCGTTTCCAAAGTTTTTGGGAAAAGCTTTCCTGATTCCCATCATTTTCTTCTACATCAGAGTCTATAAACTGTGTGTATGAGCTCACTGGGTTTTAAGTTTCCTCCTGCATCGGCGAAACCGTTTTACAGACAGCGGCGTCCGTCGGCTGCACTTAATGACATTTAAACAGCTGGAAAAAGTGCATGGAAAGCGGTGTGCTGGGAACGTGTGGTGCCAGCGGTCCGGTTGCCATGACGAGGGGCTTAGCGCTTTTCCTTAGCACGGCAGCAAACAGGAGCTCGTGGTTAATCACAGTCTCAACACTGTGTAAAGTATGTACAGTATATCATCAATACTCTTTATTATACTCCATGAATGATGAGCAGAACACAGACACTGGAAGACAGACAGATGGATGAATAATGGATGGATAGTTGGATAGATCCATGGATGGATGGATGGAAAGTTCGATACATTAGTAAATGGATGGATAGTTGGATATATAAATGGATAGGTGGATGATGTATGGATGGATGCTTGGAGGAATGGATGATAAATGGATAATTGGATAGATAGAAGTATTGATGAATGAATTGGTGGATATATGATGAATGGATAAATTAATGGATAGAGAGATATTATAGTAATATAGATGAGGAAAAAATGTAAAATTAGACAAATGGATGGATGAATAGATTATAGATAGATTGATTGATGGATGGACAGACAGCTAAATGGTTAGATAGAAGGATGGATAAACGAATGGTAAGATGAATAGATAGGAACATGGAATAGATGATGGATGGATGGATGGATGGATAATTGTCAAGATGAATAATGGAAAGATAGATGAAGGATTGATAATTGGATAAAGGGATGGATGAACAGACAAATTAGATGGTTTAGATTTCTTCGCCTTTCGCTGTCTTATTAGAGCAACTGGTATTCAATTGGTTCAATATTAAAACGAAGATGCGCTTGATAATTCTGCGGGAAACAGAAGGCCTTGAGTTGTAAGAAGAGCTCAGAACTTCTCCAGGCCCAGCAGAGCTTCAGCGCTGAAGTGAAACACCTCGTTGGTATTTCCTGACCTGAAGCCAAAAAAACACAAAACACATTTTTGCAGCCAAAGTTCACTTTGAGGAAAAGTGGCGCTTTCAGAACCTGAAACCACATCCAGTTCCAAACGCTCAACATCTGAGAGGTTTTAGTAGACGTCTGCTGTCACTGTGACCGCAGGAATGCCTGATCGATGAGGATTGTGGAGACGGAAGCTTCTGCCTTTATGAGATTGTGACCTCCCGATGCATCCCATGCCAGGCAGCCAATATGGTGAGTGTGTGTGTGTGTGTGTGTGTGTGTGTGTGTGTGTGTGTGTGTGTGTGTGTGTGTGTGACATGTTCATTCACTTGATAAGACGCATTAAATTAATTCCAGAGATGGCAACTATAAGCCATTAGGGGTCAAGGTCCCCATTCGCTATACAAACACCATACAGTATATAACATAAATGTGTGTTTATGAATTATTTTTATACAAGTGTAATTTTAGTACTTCTTTAGTATTGTTATTTATTTTTAGTATTGTTATTTAGAATTTACTGGACAAGTTACATTTAAAGGAAATATAGAATGTACACATACTCCGTACATGTAAAAGAACACAAAAAAAGATATTTTGGTAAAATATCTTTAATGGTAAGCCTAAATACAACCAAAATGAAACTTTATCATTTTAATCACATTTCAAGAGATGCTATGCGAAAACAAACAAAAACCCAGTTCTGCTAGTTGTGACACAATTGATATTTGGTACTGACGAAATATAGCAAATGACTCGAAATGATTTGTTCACAAGTTAAATATATGATTCAAAATCTGGTGTTGTTTTTTTCTTAACTGTAATAAGAGGATAATAAACTGATTTTTATTTTGTACTGTTATGATATATTATGATATAAAATGTGTCTGAATTTACAGGGGCTTGGATTAGATTAGGGCATTTATAAGGCGTAGGGCATAATTGTGTCCCGGTTTTTTAAATTATTGCGTTACAAAACTGCTCTCGGCACAAATGAATTTAGTAAGTCGGGCTACCACTGTATGTGTTTGTTGTAAAATAAGTACAACAACATTTTCAAGAACTTCATTTAAAAATCAAGCAGTTGTAAGGCCTTGAAAACACAAAAATGAAATTCAGGCAATTTCAAAGATTTCAAGCACCCGCAGGAGCCGTGTATATACATGGAATAATACTACTACTACTTCTCTTTCGGCTTTTCCTTTATCAGGTGTCGACACAGCGAATCATCTCTTTTTACCTCATTCTATCCTGAGCATCTTCCACCCTGACACCAGCCAACCTCATGTCCTCTCTTACTACATCCATATATTCCACACGTCTACATATTATAGATATTAATGTCGAGCAGGAGTCACTTTCTATCAGGAGCTACTGCGTCATCATGAGGGGACGAGCCGCCACACTTTACACCCCGTAGGACATTACGTTCATCTCCACCTTCACCAATGACTTTGTAATGTCAGCATTTTTCTTTTTCAAGACTTTTTCACATAGCGTCTTTGCAATGGTCTCGGACTAAGAAAAGCGCTATACAAATAAACTTAAACTTGAAAGGAAACCAACAACATGAAAGTTAATACACAACTATTATTTGTGTGTGTGTGTGTGTGTGTGTGTGTGTGTGTGTGTGTGTGTGTGTGTTTTGCGTCTCCACAGGAGTGCAAGAAGGACGAGGAGTGTTGTGGGGACCAGCTGTGTGTGTGGGGAGTTTGTGCTCACAACAAAAGCAAAGGACAGTCCGGAACCATCTGCCAGTACCAGAGCGACTGCGGCGTCCAGCACTGCTGCGCCTTTCACACAGGTACACACACACACACACACACACACACACACACTGCACAGAAAATCCCTTTTGACAGGATGAAATTTGACGGGATGAAATTGCAATTGGATTCGTATCTGGGTCCAGAACGTTGCTTTGTCTCCATGTCATCTCATCTCGTCTTGTCTTTTGTTCCTGAACCCATTTTCCTTCTTTTTCCTCCGCAGCTCTTCTGTTTCCCGTGTGTCGTCCGAAGCCACAGGAAGGTCAAGGTTGTCACGGTCACCTAAACCTGCTGACGGAGCTGCTGATGCTGGACGAGGAAGGTCCTCAGGAACACTGTCCTTGTGCAGGCGGTCTTCACTGCCAGACCCTCAGGTGCGTCTCAGTACACACACACACACACACACACACGTTTAAAATACTCAAGTGAAATACGTTTGCCTTGACAGGGAAGAATGGGTGTGTGTGGACGATAGCAACTTTTCTGGAGAGACTGAGGTCTGATCACCACGAGGATTTGCTTCGTTCTTTATTTGTTCATCCTTCTACACAATTTAAGCCATAAAGAACTTTTTTGAGAGAATCAGAGGGCTGAGAGAAAAATCTACATACATACCGGTAGCTAAAACTCAGTCACGCAGTTTTATAATAAAGATCTGACCAGCAGGTGGCGGCATTTTACACAATTCCCTCTGTTTTTGTTTGGACCACCTTCCTCAAGGTAAAAATCCTTCAAGAGAACAGAATAAACTGCAAATGTTTTCTTGACACAATTTATCTGTGAGGATTCACTTGTGTTTTGTCCGTCCTTTACAACTTAATTCATAAAAAGCTTCTTAAAAACCTTAATCACGCCGTTTTACAAGTAATACGGATGATGTTTCTAATCTGACCATCAGGTGACAGCATTTCACTGAATTTCTTCTTGTTTGCTTTACCACCTTCCTTAAAACGTAAGTCTTTCAAGACACAATAATCCGCAAAGTTTTTTTTTGTTTGTTTGTTTTTACACAATTTATCTGCGAAGATTCACTTTGTTCTTCGTTTGTTCATCCTTCTTCACAATTAGTCATAAAGCTCTTCACATGTGTGAAATGCTGTATTGAGGAAAATTTACTTACATACCAGCAGCTAAAAACCATTAATCACGCCGCTTTACAAGTAATACGGATGATGTTTCTAATCTGACCAGCAGGTGGCAGCATTTCACTCAATTTCCTCTTGGTTGTTTTTACCACCTTCGTAAAAGTAAAAGTCCTTCAAGACAACACAAAACATTAATCCACAAATGTTTTTCTTGTCACAAATGTATCTGCGAGGATTCACTTTATTCTTATTTTATTCCTTAGTGTTCCCAATCAAATAAAAAAAAAAGCTTCATATGTGTGAAATAGTGTGTTGAGAAAAAAAAATTACTTACAGAATGGTAGTTATAAATTATTAATCACGGCGTTTATAAGTAATAGAAAACTTACTTTGTTTTTACCACCTTCCTCAAACTCAAAAGTCCTTCAAGACAACACAATAATTGGCTATTGTTTTGTTTTTGTTTTTTTTTTACACAATTTATTGTCTTTTTGTTTACAAAGGAAAGGCACCCATACATCATTTACTGACTTTAACATGGCAGTTAAAATTCTCCCAAAACCCAAAAATAGAATAGACAGAAACATTTTACACGTAAAAGAACTTTGGACAACAACAAAAAAGAAAAAAAACAGCATAAATAAGGCAGATAAAGAAAACGTACATTAACCTTTCCTGTCCTTACAGTGCCACCATACAGTTTAGAAAAAAAAACTATTTATTATAAGCCGAAGAACCAAAACTGTACGAAACGCTCACAATATTTCAAAATGAAGTTGGGCAATTATGGAAAACGCATCAAACTGAACACAAGTTTAACGTTTTCCTCCACGGAGAGGAGAAATTCCTCTATATTGGAATCTGGATTTTACACAATTCCACAAAAAATATGGATTCTGATAGAAGCTCTTCTACGCGATCATCACACCATTAATAGAAAACACACCCACCATTAGTAACAAAATCCATCAATATACGTTCAGTACAATCTGTGCAAAATTTGACCTGCTGGTTTGACGGAGGGAACCGTCGTCTGAAGCGCGAGAACATCAAACGTGCAGATTCTCTTCCTGTTCCTCGCCATAGCGTCACACACATACACACACACACACACACACCATCACGAGGAAGAGACGTCCTTCCGACGAGATGCAGAGACCCAAATCTGGTCAGAAGTCAAACTATTTCGTTTGAATTTAAAGGACACACACCAAATCGTGCAATTTTGTTTGAACTTCGCAACAAAGTCGAAAACGAAACAGAACAGAATTTGCTCAAAAATGCCTAAGCGACTTAATGAACACAAGTGGATGATCTGGTCATCCTCTGCTGGGAAACGAGGCCTGCGAGCTGTAGAAAGCAACAAGCGGGATGAATAAACCAAATACCACTTGACGTGGAAAACAAACATACAAAAAAAAAAACCCGCACATTTCGGATCTGATTGTTTTCGCGAAAACCAACAGACTTCGGGTTTTGACCCTAGAGGGAAAGCGGTGAATTGCAGGCAAATCTCTTTGTGCTTTGTTAACTACAGTCGGAATAGAACAAACGTGACAAGTCGGCGACGTGTTGTGAACAGGAGGTGGAAAGTAAGTGCTGGGATTAATAAACATCCCTAAATGCCCCCTAGATAGGGCTCAACCTGTGATGTCATCAAAGGGGGAGGAGCAAACCCCATGTCGGGATGCTCCTGTGGCAGTCCAGAGTGTGTGAAGCAGAATGAGATAGTGAAGCTTCAGTATCTCATGGTGCTGGAGGCTCTGAAGTAGGACAGGAACTTGAAGCACAAGCTGACCACAAAGTACCAGATGTTCCGTGCCATCTGCGAGCGGGCGATGAAGACGCGCCAGATTAAAACCACCAACACCGTGTTGAAAGTGTAGCGGATGTTGCGCAGCCTAAGGACAAAAAGGAGATTTCGTAAAAAAATGAGTAAAGCAAAAAAAAAAAAAATAATAATAATTTAGTTAAATAAGAGATCCAGCGGCAAACTTGATTTTTCGAAACATAAAATCTGTAGGAATTGAACGGGATGAAAATAACTTTTTTTTTTACACATGGATAAAAAAAAAACATTTTTGTGCTCACACACACACACACGATTATTGATAAAGAAACAAATGTTTCAATAGAGTCTGCATTATTGCTCCATTGGCAGTAGCTGCTAAGTTTACCTAGCATTGCAACTAGGTGGCGCTCAAACACAAGTGGACAACTAAAATGGACAAATGTAGCTGTGATTTTAGAAATATTTCAGGGCATAGTTTGTGTAGTTGTGTTGATTTGCAGTTAAAAAAAAAAAAACAATAAAAAAGTCAAATTTAATAATGTACAAACAATATAAAAAAAATTAAATAATGTAAAACATTATTATTAATGGGACAACTTGTTTACCTCAACAATATTTTATGGACTTTTTGGATCGTAGTCCAAACATCACGCTAAGGTTGCCTGAGGAACGTCAGCACTCACTTGTTGAGATGTTTGCGCGCCGCTGGCAGACCCGACAACTCTTCGTTGAGGACGTACTTTTTGGTCCCCATGCAGTAATTCTCCATATATTCAGCCCAGTGCAACTGCCTGACGTCAAAGTTAAAAACCTGAACAAAACAGTGTCTGAAGTGAGCTTGTGCCGAGGCCTAATGGATTACTGTAGGCCTTCATGGCGGACCACTGGAGTTTAAATGACACGTTTACCTTTCTGTCCTCGGCGCTCATCTGGTTCATGAGCATGCTGACGTTGTCGGTGTTCCACACCCACGAGTGGCTGGTGAAGTACTCCAGCACCATCATGGCCTTGTGCAAGCGAGTGATTGTCTTCATCATCCTGCGTCGCCACGGAAACAAGAAAGGGATGAGGCCGGGGGGGAAAAGACGAGTGTGTTAGCTTCACATGAACGACGATGGGGACTGAAGTGCAGCTTTTTTTTTTTCTTTTGCTTAATCCCCCGAAAGGGCAGATGGTGAGGGAAAAATAGAACAGTTCCAGTCCTGTTAGTTTTCATGTGCGAGAGCTTCATAGCTTCTTTATATCGTATTTGTTTTTATCAAGACTAGCATAGAATTCAGATTTTTATAGTTTTTAGACTATAACGCACCAAAAGAAATATCACTTTTTTTTCCCAGTTGATAAAATCAATTTTTCTTAGCAAAGAGCCAAGTGACGTGCAAATTCCCTCTTTGACAGTAGGTGGCGTCAAGCTACTTAATGCTCACAAATTGTCAATGAATCAAAAAAATTATAATACAAGTTTACTAAATATACACATACTGTATAAGCAAGAATAGAAGCTAATCAAGCAAAGCGCCACCAAATTTATTTTACATCCAACTGAAATACAAAAGCTCGAATTTTTAAAAGAGTTAAAAAGAAGCCGACTAATATGACTACTGAGTTAATATTTCCTTAAAGAGACGTTCATTTGGCTCAAAAACTGTGCGCAATGATCATTATTGTGTGGCAATCTGTTGACAATGATCACATTAAAATGTCAATAAAGATTACAAATGGAAAGGTCAATAGAAAATTCCCGAATTTAGAAAAAAAATGCACAATTCGTATTTGGGCTGCATGATTAACCGTATCATATTTGATACACTATCAGCGTGTGCAATGTTAGAGCACTGAAAGCTTCTAATCTTTGGTGAACGCTTGATGCGGATGAACCAGATGTGAAACTGGTTTCCGTTTCCAAAAAAAATATCCCGTTTGCAACAATCACAAGCCAGTCTTAAAAATACTTTAACGTGGACATGTTTCCCACATTGTGCAGCCCAAATTCAAATCATGCATCTTTGTGCTCCAGTTACATAAAAACCAAATTCGTTAATTCACAAGTTTCCCAGATGAAACGATTACATGTTTTGATTGGGATTTTCTCCAGTGAAATCAATTCCAGATCATATTAGTGGGACTCCATCACACATCTGGTGGGATTTAGATTTTTTGAAGGACAATCACACAGCAAATGAGGAAAAGACCTTGGACGGCACCTGGATGTGCTTCCGAAGCGCTTCCTTTATCACTTTGATTTGGTTTAATGATGCACAATTTGCCAAACAGCATTTCATCAGACAAATTAGAAAATGCTTCTGAATGGTAAAACTCAAAAACATCCAGTTTCCTCCAAGACGCCTTTTCAATTAGGAACAGAATATTAGAGTCGTTTAAACCAGATGCATCACAAGAAAAAAATCCCAATTGGTGATTTGGAATGAACAGATTTGCATAATTGACTTGAAATGCATCAGATTTAAAGTGGAACAACAATCGTCTTACGCTGAGGTGCCAAACGTCTGCTCGGTTCAGTTACATGCGTGGAGGACCAATTTACAACAAATGAAAAAAATATGTTGGAATTTTGAAAGCTTTAGAATACTGTTTTTAACTAAATGTGTACAAAAAAAAAATGAATTTTGTATCAAGTAAAAAAAAAAAATCAATATCCAAAAAATTGTAATACAGTAGTAATTACTACTAATAAGAACTTTGTTATGATGCTGTTTTGGAACCTACGTAATGCGCAATATACTTTTGTTACGGTATTACAGTTCTAGTTTTGCCTTCTATAATAGTTTTGAGGTCAGAATAGTCAAGTTATTACTCAAGTTATTCCCGTATCAGCTTCAGTGGCCAATTCAATTTTAAAAGAGCATATTTGTATATACGGATGTGGCATGTAAAATGTTACAGTTTTCACATACCGTAAACAAAATGTTAAGTAATATATGTAAAATATATATAAAGATGTTAAATAAGTTTAGTAAAATGTACTTTTACTCTAAAGTCAAAAAACTCTGATGGATAAACACATCAAAATATTATGTTCATTGTCTCTCCAGTCAAAAAGTGTGGTTTGATGATTTTGAACAAAAGGTTAAAAAAAGGTTTAAATTGGGATAAAGCTACAAACGACAAAACTAGCAAAGATTCATACTAATATGAACTGGATTTTTTTTAAATGTGTTGGTTACAGTAGCATCATAATGCACGTGCATATTACTGTTTCATGTCATGAATCGGGCAGGTTTCCCATTTTCTTCCGTTCATAACTTCAAAATGTCAAATTCCCACGTTGAGACGCATTGGGTTGCTTAAGGTTGGTTTCATTTTCAGTTAAGTACGCCAGGTTTAATCTACATTACAAAACATTTGCCTTGCTATAAAATAAATTTGTATACAATTATTTGAAATTCTGTCCACTGTGTATAATAAAAAAAATATTAGTAATAATAATAATACATCTTATTTCTAGGCGCCTTTCAGCACTCAAGAATACGAACAAAAAAAATCAAGTTTTTTTTTTTAAAGTCAAATCCATCTAATAATACAGCAGAGTTTGGCGCCTCGTTCTGATTCACGGAAAAGCGTTGGTCAGAAAAGTCCAGTGCAAACAGTGTCTGATCCGACTTCCTCCTCTCTCGCTCGGCATGTCAGTCCCAGCGTCCACAGCAGACCAGAAGACCTCACTCTTAAGACTCGATGGCTCGGAAGAGCACAAACGGAATGATGGGATGGATCCACCACAGATCGCAGGGCGTGAAAACGGGCACGAGAAGCTGGATCGTGCTGGTGGTTCTGTCCCATGCCAAACCAGGCACCCAACACCCAGTGGTGGAAGGGAGGAGAGAGGGAGGTGGGCACTGAAGACCTTACCGGGGCTTCTGACCCGTCAACATGAGAAAGCCGTCATACAGCAGGGCAGGAAGGGTGTGACTCACTGTGGTCCAGTACTGATTGGTAAAAGCGTTGGAGCGCAGGTTAACATTGGGGCGCCTGAACGCCTGCTCTAAGGGGTTGGTCTTGAAGGTCATGTTTATGCAGTACTCTGTGGAGGAATACAGGCATACAACAAACAGCAGCGTTTAAACACACACGACGCGCGCTCATAGCCGACAACGCGACGGGAAGTGTGCAGAACCCAGACTCCCGGTGGGTTATGCATCCTTCCCCGAGCTCGTAGACGACGGAGAAGCAACAAGGAGAGGCCTGGGATTTACCTGGGTTCTCTTCCCGACATCCTGAGGATGAGGTCATAAAGGAATGCTGGTGCCTTGTGGCTTACAGCAATCCAGTACTGATTGATAAGGTGATTGGATGTGAGATTAACGTTTGGCCGCCTGAAGGCCTGTTCAAGCGGGTTCCTCTTGAAAGTGGATATAACATGGTACTCTAAGAGACAAAAAGGATTTCACAAGAGTCAATCGGCACAGCGGCGTACAGGTTAGTAGCCTGGACGGGCCTTTCTCTAATTCCAAAGATTAGGCTCTTTGCGAAAGCCTGGTCCCGGGAGAATTAGCTGGCTGATTGAATTGCAGTTTCAACCAGGGATAATTACATGTGCACGACTGTCCTACTAATGTCAACCTGCGGACAAATGAGGCGTTTTTGTCCTCCATCAAAAAGAGATCAAAACGTGTGTCTGTGATTAATACAGCGGGATAATTTTGGTCATAAATGAAAAAAAATTGAGAAAAACACATAAAAAAGGCTTGCCCATACATTAAAGATAGAACAGCTCTTATAAGGGAAAGAAGAAAGTTCTAAAAATTAGAAACGTTTACTCTCTTGCACGTGGGGCTTTAGATTAGATTTGAGATTTGAAACCTTAAATCCTAAAAATTTCTGTTTCTTTATTAATGAAAATGTCTCTAAACAAATTTAGCATAAGAAATACCATAAAAAAATCCCAAAGCTAATGATAAACTATTGCACTAAAGTAAAGCGTGAGATTAAACCACCCCAAACTTTTATGGGTTCAAATGATCAAAATATTAATAATCAATAGCCTTAATGCACTTTCAAATAACAGGGATAGTGAACAAACCGACATGTTAATAAAGTGCCAAAATAAGTCGAGCTTGTTTAAATAAGCCGTCTTGTTCAAATAGGAGACGTGAACGTGTTGATTCAGGCATGTGCGACTCCAGGCTGTGATTGTGTGTAATGGGTGTGTCGCGACCTGCTCAAACATGTCGAAGGAAACAGAAAGCGGGAATCAGAGGAACCGAGGAATCAAGTACGACCATCGTGAGATAAGAAGTGGTCTCCTACCAACTTGACCCCAGTGAAAAGGATTGATGCCCCCCGTCGTGCAGTTGTAGACCAGCAGGCTTCTTGGCCTGTGATGGAGACAAACCACATGGTTGGTGATGAACCACATCTACGGTGGCGATGATGTCAAGCTAGTCGAACCGGGCGTGTCTCTGGGAACCAGAAAACCAGGCGGCGGCCAGGGTAGTGTTGATGACCACATCGACTGGCACCAGGTCAGCCACGGCATTATTGGAAGCCCTCATTGTCCGTAGAATCCCCTTCCCTGCCTGGACAACAACAAAAGAAGGTTTAGACTTCAGCCAGCATGACACAGTTGAATTCTCTGTGTTTTCCCTCCATAAACTAAAGTGTTTATCTTCCTGGTTACTGTCGTCCTGTTGGGTTTGCCCACTGGTTGAAGCCTTAGTCTTTATAAAGGGACCATTGGGTCGATAAAGTGCGAATGATTGTTGTGATTGAAAGAATGTTTTAGAAAAAAAGAATCGAAAAGAATAGAAAAGAACTAGAATAGAATAGTAATTGCCTTACATGTTTTCAAAAAAGGAGATTCCACAGACTCAAACAAGTCTAATGTGGATTAGAGAGGTAAGAAAAAAAAAACGAATTTATTTTGTGAAAAAGAACATGACTTTTTCACCCCCCTGAAACTCCCTTCCAGTTGATTTGAACAATATTAAGAAGAATCCGAGAGATTTCAAGAACGTTTCTAGCCCTTCGGGATCCCTATACTGTGCATTGTTATAAGTAGAACCTAATATGATAAGACAAAAGAGAGTGGTGATACTCACAGCAATGAAAATCCCACTAGGCCCATTGAAATTATCAATCCAGCCCTTTTGGAGTAAAAAAAAACACAAAGATTACGTCAAAATCCCAGTACCTTTCTAACCAAAGACACTTTGAATAACTGTTCGTACTGGGAATGGCTCTTTCCAGCTGGCTCCCACTATAGAAGGCCTGACGATAGCCACGTTGAGGTTCCCACACTCCTGCTGGACGAGATGCTCCGCCAAGGCTTTCGTGTACGTGTACGTGTTGGGCCGCTCACCTAACAGCTTTGGTGTGATTAAAGTGACCAGTTTGTCGTCCATCCACCTATCAGTGCATCCAGAAGGTTAACAAAGTAAGATCACTTGATAAGACATTTTTTTTTTTAAATGGAGAAAGGCAGATTACTCAAGCGCGTCTATCAGCTTCCTGTGGTCAACAGGAGGTGGGTAGACCACCTCCTCGATGAGCTCGCGATCACAGTTGGCGTAGGCTGTGGACACATGGATGAACACCTCCAAATGCTTCATTCTGTGAGCCAGCTTCACCATCTTCTGCGTGGCCAGCACGTTTAGCTGCATGGCATCCCTGCGGCACACAAACACACACCATCTTTGAGATCAAGTCACTTTTCAAATGCGTCCGATTATTTTATATGGTCAACAGTTTGATACGTTGCAAACAAAAACACTTGAGTCTGATGCTGCTAAAGTGATACACAAACATGGAAAGTATTCCACAAACTTCTTGATTTCAACAAATAATTCATAGTGTTTTTAAAGTAAAACGGTAAATTTATTCTGTGAAATCTACTTATGCTCTAAAAATATGTAGAAGTGATGCGTTGAAAGCAATAAGCTAAATATTTAGTTTCATATACACACATATAAATTTGTGTGTCCATATAATGTGTGCGCATATGTATATAAATAATAAAAACGTGCAAAAACCAAAATATTTATGTATAATTTATTTTAAATCATTATTAAAATGTGTTAATTAGTTCCTAGAAGTATACCTCAGATATTTGTCATATTACATTAATAATTACAATAATTACAACTTTTTAAAAAGTAATCAGCACTGTCAGACGGAACCAAGCAAGTTTCAGTAACGGCCACAGTTATTACATCACTGCTGTGTTACAGTGAGCAGCTGGAGTGTCCTGTCATTAGTCATCAGCAATTATATGCCAAATAATAATCAGGTGCAGTTACACAATCTGCTAAACAATAATTTCCAGACGGCTTTTCCACAGTTTGTGACGTTGACGTGGCTTTGTGTCTTACTTCAGAGGCTCGTTGAAGCGGATGGTGGCGGCGCAGTGGAAGACTATGTTCACACATTCGGTGAGGGTCTCCACATCCTCTGTGCTCAGGTCCAGGTCTGGCAGGGTCAGGTCGCTGTTGACCGCCACAATCTTCTTGCCAAAGTCGGGCTGTTCCTCCCGCAGTCTGTCGAACAGCTAAAACATCCAAACAGAGTCAGTGCCGGTTTAACTGATAAGCAAATACTGTATTTACGTGAATATTATTCAGGCACCAAATAAAAATTCTATTAACATCCGGACAAAAGCACCTTATTACTTTCTAGGTGTACTGACTTTCCAGAAACCTAATATTCGGGGGAAAAACTTCTCTAAACAATACTTCTTTCAACAAACTCAACTTGTGATTCTTTTACTTTAATAGATTAAAAAAATTGAATGTTAAATATTATTTCTAAATGTAAAACAGTATATCTCCAGTAGGTGGTGCTCTGATTCCACTTGGTATATCCATTTATAGGCGTAGTCCGGTTTACACACTGCCAGCGATAGGTCACAGACAGACAGAGCTCATACAGACTGAGAAAGGAGTTCCCCATATTATTGTGTTTAATAAATGTAATGTATTTTAATTGCATCCATTGTTATTTAGCCACTGCCAAGAGTTGCTAGGTTGATAAAATTTCTCCATTTCCGATTTTCAGGTGAATTTGTTATTTAAATAATTTAAATTCAGTGGCACTTGAGGTAGAACAGCTTGTTATTTAGCCACTGCTAAGTATCACGTCGTGGCAAACGTTTCTTTATTTCTGTTATTATATCAATAAAATCATGTGCATGTCTGTATCCGGAACCATTATTTAAAGAACAAAAAGACGCAAAAGCACACAGCAACATAAAAACAATTTTTCCATTTGTTTGTGATTGCTCCTGATTTGAAATACAGAAAATGGGCACTTATATTTTTGCACATATTTGAAATATGCTCAGACTTCTCTTTGCATAACTACAGTGTTGAAACCAACACTTTCCGTGTTGCTAGCACAGCTGAGAAGGTCCAAATCTACACAGACGGTGGATGGAGGATAAGCTGGAGAAATAACTCGCACTAATTCTTACTGTAAATCGACATGCTTTGAATTCACATTCGGTGCTGCGTGACTTGGTCAATAATCCCACTGGAACCTTCGCTAAAGCACAGATTACAGAGCGAAGGCATAAACGACACTATAGAGTTAAAACTGAAAGCTGAAAAGTTATTATTCAATGTCTCTGTGACTCGAGAGGCTTTCATAACACTGATGTGAAAGAATGTTCTAGATTTGAAAAGGACGAAACAGCACGGGAACAAATAATGCTAATACACAGATACGATATGTATGACAAGAATGCTTGGCGTTTTTAAGGCAAATTGTGAAACGTCTGCTTCTGAAAAAAATGACAAGTGTGAAAAATATGGATCTGGAAGATTTGTGATTATGAAATCTCTAAAAACAGTCCAAGAGAAACTGTGGACGCGCTTATCGAGAAAATATGAGCGTTTTATCAACGATTGCAGAACATACCGGAACAAGGTTTTTTTTTTTTTGTCTTTCGCAATTTGAGGCTTATTGAGAAAACAAACGAATTAGAATAGCCAATTCTTCTTTCTTGAAGTGCTATCAAAATCTCACGTCAATCGCTGACTGAATTTGCCCTTTGCTAAGTTTTCCGGGAACATGTTTTCCCCCGCATTTTCCGGAAGCTTCCCGGCAGGGATGAGCTTGTTCCACACTCTGCTGGAACAAATCAATATTATCGATGATGATCGACAACGGAAGTCATTGGCATTGATTCATGTCGCAGTTCCGCAGCTACTTGCTTGGTTTCCACACACTCACACAAAAATCTACTGAAGGTACAGAGACATTGGAAGTCAGTCTTTGAGATACGGTAAAAACTCTACTCCATCGTTTTACTGTGCTGGTCTGGAGAGTACGAGGCTTGAAACATCGACAAGAAAGTGTGAAGGCGGCAACGGATTGTTCGCTCTCATGTGATTTAAAGAATAATGTCTAACTAAGATGAGTCCGTTTTTCCTCTTCTGTATTGTCGAAAAATATTTAATGATAAATGTGATTATATTAGGCTGATAGACGATTTCTTATTGGGAAATGTTTTGTCCATTGTAAATTATTTTATAGTTATTAAAACATTGTGTGGAGAACGTGCTATTAAAATATATATATTTAGGGAAGATTCAGATGCTAGCTTGAAAAAAGATTTTCTCCTTTTCACAGAGTAAGAAAATATTCCAAATGCTTCCAGATCCCTTTAATCACTTTGCAGTTTAAACTTTAACTTAAGACATTTTGGAGGTTCTTTACACTGCTGATATGTTTTTCCTGGTGATTTTGGACCATACACAGTGTAAACGTTGTGAATTCCTTGAAAACACTAGATTTGGGGCGAGTGTGGGACGACTGACCTTGCAGTTGATCATGTCAGCGATGCGTTCTTCAGGAGCCTGTCCCGCTTTGGGCCGCACCAGCACAAAAGCCGCTCTGACGGCGGGACACGAGCGCAGCAGCTTCTCCAGGAGAACTTTCCCCATGAACCCCGTGGCCCCGGTGATGAGAACATTCTTGTCTTTGTAGTACTCCGGAATGGTGACCATCCTGAGACCGCCGTCTCTCCGCTGTTTCTCCCCTGAAATCACATCAGGGAACATCCATGTTAGTGTACGTAAATTGCAGAGATCAGCTCATCCTTGAGCAAAACAAATACAGAGCAGCTACCTGGCTAATGTGTATTAAAATATATCACTTAAAATTAATACGTCGTTTTAAATGTAATAAAGTTAAAGTAAAAAAAAACGTGCAATTAACTTAATTGCTTTCTACACTTAAAAAAAAAGTGCTGTTCACTTGTTCTGCATATATAAGTCCCCGTTTGTGCTTCACTCGGCCCGTAAAGGTTTTCCTGACATGTCTAGTCGCATCATTCGCGTCAGTCGTCTTTTGGCAAAATTTGCTGGCTTGTGATCACACTGGCAACGTGTTGCTTTTTATAATCTTTCCAACCTTATTCTGTCAAAATCCGCAGCATTGTTGGCTGCATAGCGTTGGCGCTGGCGTGTACGCTCAAATTGTCTTGCGCAGGGTGCGGCATCAATTCCAAACTTTATAGATTTTCAAAGCAAAATTATTTGTACATTAGCCACATGATTGTGATCGGTTCGAATACCAGGCATCAAAGGCATTATCTTAATTTTCATTTTTGACTGCAAGTTGATTTGCATAAAAGCGTCTACATTTCATTGTATTGTTATCCGATTCGTCTGAATAACATCCGCATAAACGTTTGCAAAATCAGGGTAATGGGTTCGAATCCCAGGGAAAGTGTTAATTTTGTACTAAGTTTATTTGCATAAAATCAACTAGATTAAATTGTATTAAGTCATTTGATTCATCTGGAAAACTTCCTCATCAATGTTTGCAACACCAGGGTGATGGGTCCAAATCCCAGGGAAAACTTTAACTTTATTTTCATTCGTGACTGCAAGTTGATTTGCATTAAAGCATCTAGATTAAATTGTATCAAGTCATCTGATTCATCTGGATAACCTTCTCACAAATAGTCCATGTTGTTTGCAACAACTGGGTAATGGGTTCGAATATGAGGCAACGCATCAACTTTATCGCCTGACCAGAAGCTGATTAGCATAAAGGTATCTTGCTGAAAAGTCTGATTTTCAGAAAGAAAAGCCGAGCAAAAACCAGAGTCGATCTAATTGTAGTCATTAAGTGGAAACATCCAAAGGACGTACTGTAGTTTAACACGCAGCATGCTGCCTTTCCAAACACCACTCAATGACAAAAAGTACCGTCTCTGCAGTCGCCCTGAGATCCGACGCAAGAAGCCGACTCACTAGAGAGTTCTGGAACCGCGAGCGAAAGAAAATCCAACACTGCGCAGTCCCAAAGAGAGTGGCTGACATGTTCTAACCCTGAAAGCCGATCACTTAGGCGACAAAGGCAAAGCAAATGGGCCGATCAGGGACTCGCTGCCTTCCACAGCATCCTACACGAGGCTATCGAGCATGATCGAGTCTCTTTCATCTACACCACATGCAAATTGATCCGAGATCCCACATCCTCAGTTTGAATTATTCATTTGTCACATGCGCAACTTGCTGTACACCTGAGGAGTTACGCTACTGTAACAAAGACCACGCTTGAATGGTAAGAATTGCTTTAGTGTAAAAGCGCAGGTTGAATTGTACTGGACGTGTGTGTGTGTGTGTGTGTGTGTGTGTGTGTTGCAGCATTACACTGTTTTATACCACGTACAACATTGCAACACTGAAAGCGCAGAAGCTTCTTGGTGAATCAACTGGGTGTTGTCACGAGACAGGGCCGACTCACATCTTGTGACCTTCATTAGAATTTCCACTGAACCGAGGCCCGTGACAACTGCAGAAATACATTTTGAGAAAAAGACGAGAAATGAAAATGATCGGTGCCGGAAATGGTGCTTTTGGAGAACTTTTTCCAACACTTTATTTCAATGGGCAAAAAGTTTGAACCAAACATTTACTTGTGGTCGATCGATTTTTTTATGCAACTGTAAATATGCATACAATTGACAAATAAAAGTAAATTCTTAACATAGTCGATCGTTACTAACAATTCGCGTCATTTGGGAAGTCAATGGCCCATTTCAGTCAAAACACGTGAATAAAATCGCGATTATTCGCGTTAAACAAATCGCGTTTTAAAGCCACTTGTTTCGTGTGAAGCGACAGACAAACAAACAAACACCACCACAACAACCACTAGAGTCGCCAAACGACTCACTTCCTAAAAGTCGTTTATTTAACGACTCGACGATTCAAAAGATTCGATTCCCAAAAAACATACCTCACAGTACTCAAGCTCGCGCGCTCCAAGATGAAACTTTAATCTACAAACAGCTCACGTCAACTTCTTCACCAACTTTTCTCACATTTTAAGCATGCACAAATAACACATTAGGACACATTTATAAAACCAAAACGGACTTCAGAAGTACGGTACCGTGTTTTGAATTATACGCGTAGCTAAAGAAACCCCTCAGCTTGAATCCGTGACCATTCAGACGCAACGTAAGGGCATTTAAAACCAAAACCCGAGCTTTACTTTCACATCTGAGGGCTGTTTCTCTGCGCTTCTCGACACCGGCGTGCGAAAGTGAGCTAACCGCTAGCGCTCCGGAAAAAAAACGTGTCAAACTCTATTACGCGCGAAAACAACACACCGCGAAGAAGAGCAGCGGTCTGCAATGCGCGCCAAATCCTACCTGTGATGCTTAAAATATTCCCCCCGTTTTTGTGCTTCGCTGTTCAGAAACGTGTCGTTCTCCACCCAGGAGCGAAGGAAGCGCCGCGGAGATGTAGCTTAGCTCGGCTGGAGAGAAACCGTGACGGGTTGCCAGATGACGCGTTGGAAAGGAATGCTTGCGTCACATCTCCATTGACAGGATGCCGTGACGTATCGCAATAACGTTAATTCGAGTATAAACGATCACTTTTATGTTTTATTATTGCATGTTGTGCGGTATGTTTTACTCAACACTAGGTCAAACTGTGATTGCTGGGTAACAAGTTTGAGATTCCACCTGTGGATAAGAGGAAGCTCATAACATGAGTTTTACCATAATCTATTGTTTGAATTGTGCTGAAATAATGCAAACCATAAGGAAGAAATGCCGCATACTTGGTGCTTTAACAAGACTGTCAGCTATTAAAATGCTTAGAATTTGAATTTGATTTCTGTTTTTTGGCCTGCTTAGATTGCACTATTTGAACTAAGGTTTAAAAGATAATAAATAAATGAATACTTGGTTGGAAAATAAATAAATGGTAAATAAATTGGATAAACTATCAGCGAAAATGAACAAAAAAAATATTAGCAAAAATTATTGCAAGGCTGTTTGACAAAATGGTAAATGATAAATTATTTAACACAGTCCAAAACCGGCCATTTCACACACACACACACTGTTAGGTTTATGAATTCTAAGGAGGTTGTTTAGTGTTCAATAAATTCTTCGCATCGGCGTGTCTCTCTCATGGGTAGGCGGATCCGGAGTAATGCAAGGAGGAAGGAACCAGCGTTAGAGTTTAACACTTGGTTATTTCGACATCCAGTCCATCACTGAAGACATTTCAGGAGAACTAACTTGTAAACCCAGTATTACGTCACATCGTGTGATCAGGAGCTCTTCACCATTGCCAAAACAAGACAGTAGTCTGGAAGGATTGCTGACTTAGCCTTCAGCCGGGCTTCTCATAACATTCAGAAACCAGTCAGGAAATATTCAAACACAGAATTACCTCAATGTCATGCATTAACATCTTTAAGCTATCAAAACATATAGTCTGCAAAAGAAGGACACCAAAGAAACATGCATTAACGGTACCTATATATGACATTATGTAGTATCTAGCAAAGTAAAACATCTTCAGACTCTCAGCGAACAGTCTGCAAAGCTAAGAAGAAACATCACCTCGACCTCGCAACCATAGTAACCCATCTTGATAGCCATACATTGCACAAACACCTGCGAATAACATCCCAAGTTTTGACCCATAATACCATCTCACGGGATTCAGCAGAGAAATCCATTCCCAGCAAAGACAAAGAAAACTTAGGAATAGATTTAAAGATACATTTGAACATAATATAAAATCAGTTAAAATATATGAGTATAAATTCAGTCTCACACACGCACACAGACACACAGGGCCTCCTCAAATACTAATTTATTCAAAGCATGTTTTCCTGCTGACTATCTTTATGCCACAGTATTATTTAAAAATATATTCAAACTCAAAGGACTGACAATTTCAGGTTTTTCTGGTTTTCACCATCTGTAGTTTATAGGAGTTTCCAGGAAACATGACGGAACGGATTCCTCGTGAAAATTAACAAACAATATAGTTTTTATTATTATATATTCTAATGTTTCTATATTTACTTCTTGTTATTTAATAGAAACTAAATTGCTTAGTGGAGAGTGATTTTTTCTTTATTTCTTATAGCAAATCCATCTTTATCGGTTCTCACTAAACAAACACAAAGTGCGGGTTTAATGACAGGATGCTTGTGGTTTATTGTCGTCAATGCTGAGCGTCATGGTGCAATCCAGATACAGGGGTCTTTTTGTGCCAAGCATTTTATGTGTCTTTTATAGATCTGGCTTGGGTAAATTCACAAGGAAGACAGTCGACAAACTTGTGATTGCAGAATGAAAAAAACATTAACATATACTGTAGGAATTTACCTGGACAAAAACACAAGAAATAGGATACTAGAAAGTTATAAACACTCATTTCATTAAAAAGCTAAAAACATAAAAATAAATAGTTTACCTTTTGTATTTATACCTCGCCTGTAACATTTGATAGTTACTTGGCTTTCTATTAATAAAATACTATCAAATCTGTATTTTTAATCACCAGTATCTGAAACAGACCTTTACAAATAAAATTATACTTGTATGTACACATGTATCTTGTATATTTAAACACACTATCTACATATTTATACATAAACATGCATATTTGCAAATGAACAAAGATATGTTTACACACACACACACACACGCACACACACACATTACCTGCACTACTCTTTACTACAACAGTCCAGTTTCCTGTCTTGTTAAGAGCAATATCTTCAGCCCATTTGTTAAAAAGCAAAGACCACCCCAGAAGCCCCTTATATAAAGACCTTTACCAGGACAGCACAGAAAACACAATGTCTGGGTTCTTCTACAAGATCAGTTTTATCTTTCTCATCCTGCTGACCTTCACTGTCAATACCAATGGTAACGCAGAATAGATGATGAATTGCATGATTGCTGACCTTCTGCTTGATTTACAGACGCAAAGTGTGGCTCTGCGAGGACCAGAGGGGTTCTTGACCGCTCATCCAGGGTGATCGGAGGGACGGAGTCCAGGCGAGGCTCTCATCCGTGGCTGGCACGTATAGTCTGCTTGTGTAATGCACAATTACAGGGACTTTTTTAAAAACCCAACCTTGCTTTCAAATTATCAGCAGTGGTGTAAAGTACTTTTTTTACGTAAAATTTACTTTGTACTTGTACTAAGAATCAAAACTATAAGCAACTTTTACTCTCTTCCTGATTGCATTTGTGATTGAGTATCTGCACTCTTTAGTCTGCTACATTTGAATGGACACTTACCAGTAAACAGTTACATTGTGATTGTGTAATTTCCCCGCTGTGGGACTAATAAAGGATTTTTCAATTCAATTTCAATTCAATTCAATTCACTTTTTCTGCCGCGGTTAATTTTTTGGCATGACAAGATGATAATGTCATCTGCAGGATGCTGAAGGTACTGGATGCTATTTACCAGCTACATCACATGAACGTGAATTAGCGGTTGCACTTTTTTGCTCATTTGAGTTTGACTGAGACTGACTTGTTCCTTTTTTATCTATTTTGTTCTGCAATTTCGAAACATTGTGGTGTTAAATTTCATGTCTACAATAGGAAATAAAACCTCACAAATAAAGTTTCTACAGTTCTAAAGTTTGGTTTTCAGGTTCTTTTTACTCCTCTGATATTCAGGTATCTCTTAAGATCAGAGGATCGCATTTCTGTGCAGCGGCCATCCTGACTGACCACTGGCTTTTGACAGCGGCCCACTGCTTCGCAAATCTCCCTAGGTATGTTCTCTGATTCACTGTTTCTTCCTCATGACCATTGTTCTAATGACTCTACCTTCATTGTCCCAAGGAACCTTCTTCATATTGTTGAGGTTGTAACGGGGGATTTTAATCTGAGATTAGTTGACAGAGAAGAGCAGAGCTTTCGTATTAAATCTCTAAAAGTCCATGAGAGGTATCAACGTTCTTCTCCCATGAGCTATGACATTGCTTTGTTGGAGATCCAGGGACGGATACGCTTTGGCAAGTGTGAAAGAGTTTGTCAATGGCTTTTCAGATGCATTGACATGATCTGATGAATGGTTTTGTCCCGACAGGCGATTACAGTAAACCAGTCTGTCTACCCGACCCAGGCGAGAGGTTTCCACCCAGAACATTGTGTGTTGTTGGTGGATGGGGTCGTGTTTCCGAGAGTGAGATGACATTTGCAAATTATTACACTTTCAGTAAACAATCTCAAGAATCTCTAAAATTCCGTTATGCAATTGGTGTTTGTGTGTTTAAGGAGGGCCACGCCCATCGGTTCTCAGAGAGGTCCAACTGGATCTGATAGAGCAAAGTCGGTGCAAAAGCATCCTTCACAGTCTCAGACCTGGACCAGCGATGCTCCCCGTCCTGTGTGCTGGTCCAGAGAAAGGAGGGAGAGATGCTTGCCAGGCAAGTTGACTGATGTTTCCACTTGAACAAAAACGTCATATTTCTGAAAGGTCACATTTTTTAAATGCATTAAATACCCAGAGCAAAGCTTTTGTGCAATAGTGAGCACAAAAGACTATACATTTTAGTACATTAGCCTCGTACTTGAGTACATAAATTAAACTTATGATGTGCATACTTACTGTAACCGAGAGGTGTGTGCTTAAGTACAACAATTTAAAAAGCGCCATTCAAACTATTTGTGAAATCCCTAAAACAATCTAAAACAATCTGTTCTATTTACTGGGATTCAACTGTTGTATGGACACTTTACTGTAAAAATTACAGTAAATACACAATCACAATGTAACTACCGTAGTAACAATAAGTGTCCATGCAAATGTAGTGGAGTGAACTCAAAAATCAAAATCAGACATTTACTCAGTAAAGAGTAAAAGTAACTTTACGTTTTTTCCATTTACTCAAGTACTGGTTTCAGAGTAAGATCCACTTGCTCTTAAAGCCAAAAGCTAGGAACTTCTGAACTTGCGCGATGACTTGGCAGATTTAGAACAGAAAAAACTAATATAAAATTAAAACTATGAGTAAGGTATGCTTAAATTGTTGCTTACTGTAACAGGACGCTACTGTATTCTAACTGTTTTGTCCATTGATGTTCTGTAGGGTGATTCCGGGGGTCCTCTGCTCTGCCCAGGTCCAGGTGGTCGATGGGTGGCTGTGGGGATCACGTCATGGGGCAAGGGTTGTGGTCGGAGCTGGAGTACAAACACAGTCCATTACAGGAGAGGTCTACCTGGTGTATATACTGACGTCTCTGCACTTCTTAAGTGGATTAAGTCTCAGATTAGAAAAAGTGGGTGTTTGGAATTGAGGTGTTGTTCAAAATTAATATTGTTGTACTGATTGTATGCTGAATACAATCCAGTGCCAGTGCAGGACTTGTTGCTTACTTGTTGTAGGTGTGAGCAGGTCCATGTGCAGTGTGGCTGATGGAGAAATTCATGGAATTGAAGGCATTGTGAGAAACCCAGATAATCCATGGCAAAGTTACGGCAACAACGAGTGAGTCTCTTTTAAAGCATCTCGGACATTAGTCGCTTTTAAATGATCTCAAATGATCTCAGATTTGCATCATTAAATGATCTCAGATTTGCATAATTTTTTCCCTGTCAGATTTTGTTCCTGGTCCTTCAGAGTTGCAGAGTCCAAGAATATTCTATTGGAGATTCTGCATCTCGACCTGGAGAACGACACGCTGGGCAAAAGTGATCATTTGACTGTTTTCCTGGACGACCTGAGACAAATAGGTAAGATGAAGGAACAGTGAATTATGTGAATGATCAGAAACTCATGGTTGGAAATAGATAGATGCATTGATGGTGATGGTTGATTGGTTGGATCATGACAATGGAATGTATGGTTAAGCGGGTGGATAGATTGATGGATGGGTGGGTGTTTGGTTGGATGGTGGATGAATGGTCATGTGGGTGAGTGGGTAGTTGGATGGAGGATTGGATGGTATGTGGGTTGGTTTGATAGGTGGGTAGGTGGCTGAATAATAGATTGATGGATGGATAGATGGTCAGTTGGTCGGTTGGTCGGTTGGTTGGATGGATGGATGAATGGATAGATAGGTGGAAAGATGGCTGGATGGGTGGATGTTGAATGGATAGGTGTGTGAATAGATGAATGGATGGATGGATGGTTGGTTGGTTGGTTGGTTGGATGAATGAATGAACGGGTGGTGGGCGTGAATGAATAGATGAGAGGATGGATGGATGGTTGCTTGGATGGATGATGGAAGGGTGAATTGATAGGTTGGTGAATAAATCCCTGGATGGATGGATGGTTGGTTGGTTGGTTGGTTGGGTAGGTGGATGGATGATGGATGGATGTGTGGATGTTTTATGGATGGATTGAGAGCTGATTGAGTCAGAACCATAAAGTGAGTTGTAATTCTATTAACACCTTGGTCTTGTTCAACAGGACGATATCATGGCCATAGACCTCCACCTCCAATCCTTATTGTTGGTTTCCCTAGTGTCCGGGTACAATTTGTGTCTGATGTCAGCGTCACAGGGTCAGGATTCATCCTCCGGTTCCGTGGTGTTGGGAAGGACTACGCTTTTGGTGAGCAGAATCCGTCCGACTGGTTTCTCTGGCTCTTGTTTTGCAACCAACAGCTACAATAAAGCCACTGACAGAATGTGAGAACCAACTGAAAAGAATGAGACAAACCTGTTTTGCGGACCAGTGTGGGTGGTTTTATATCCATTTAATGCCTGATGTTTACAGACAGGATTGAAAAAAGGGTGTTTTTAGCTTTGAATTATAAAAAAATATTTATTAATAAACACAGAAATGACTTCACCAAATCAATGTATGTAGTTAGTCGTCAATACAATTCTGTTTTTTAGAAACATTTTTAATGATATAACTTTTAATGGTTCTGTACTTGGTTTGTCATCCCCCAGTCATAAGGTTCCTTAGTTGTGCTGAAAGGGAAGGTCGATTTTCCCCAAGTGGATTTCTTTCTTATCTCATTGGGACAGTTTCCATCGTGACTTTTCTGCCAAGAGGTTGAATGGATAGGTAGGTTACTAGGTTAGATGAATGAATGGGTGGTGTGTTAGTTGGTTGGTTGGTAGGTTGGTTGGTTGGTTGGATAATGAAGAATGAATGAATAGCTAGGTTGGATAATAGATGGATGGATGGAAGGATGGTTGGATAGTTTTTTGGTTGGTAAAATGGATATGTAGGTGGATAGATGGCTGGATGGATGATTGGATGATGGATGGATGAATGGATAGGTGGTAAATAGATGGCTAAGGTTCAAAATTCCCTATTTGGGCTGAAAGGTAAACAAGATTTTCCCCAAGTAGATCTTGTTTTTATCTCAATGGGAAAATTTCCATAGTGACTTCTCTGCCGAGAGGATAGATAGGTAGGTTACTGTGTTAGATAGTTGGGTTGGTTGGTTGGTTGATTGACTGGTTGTATAATGATGAATGGATAAATAGATAGGTTGGAGGACAGATGTAAGAAAGGATGGATGGATTTTTGGTTGAATGATGGATGTACAGTATACGTAATTGGATAAGTTGGTGGATAGATGGCTTGATGATTGGTTGGATGATGGATGGAAGAATGGATAGGAGGTAGCTAAGGTGGCTAAGGTTCATAATTGATACGTTGATCAATGGTAATCCGGTGCGCCTTGTAGTCCAAGAATTACGCTTGGGTAAAAAAAAAAGATGCGCCGAGGGTTCGAATCACCACCCGGCTTCCCTCCGCATGACCCTTGCCAGACAGAAACTCGACACGGAGCGGCAACGTCACCAACCAGTCTCCATTCCACCAGTTTATCCGGTGTGTGCAGGGGATGGGTGTGGCACAGTGGTGCTGGCGCAGACCACCGGGGCTATACGGAGCCCCTCCTACCCGCAACCCTACAGCCACAGCGCTCAGTACCACTGGATCATCTATGCCCCCGCAGGCCACATCGTCAAGGTAGAAAGCGCTTCCTCGTGTCTCCGCTGTCCAGTCGTGACCCGTCTGTCCGATCATGAATGCATGTATGCGGTGAGATTGGAGGCTGATGTGATCGGTTTCACCGCCAGAGAGAACGTGATACTCAATTAGAGAAAGCAGGAGGCTACCTGCTATTTACAGTATGGCCGTTTGTTTGTTGTAAAGAGGTGGGAACTGTTAGAGTGGAACAAAATCATTTATTGCGTTTATTTAGGATACTGATCAATTTGTACGTGGAAATCCCGCCATAAAAAAAAGAAGAAATTTCACCATAAAAATTTACAATGCAAGTTTTTTACATGTTTACAGTAACATGCAGCAATGCTTTTTTTGTTCTATTTATGGAATTCAAGTTCAATTTAGGTCACAGTCGTTTAAAAAAAGTAATGTTGTGGTGTTTGATTTTAACATAAATTTACCATTCAAAAGTTATATGAAGCAATTATTTTTTGCATAAACTTGGACAAAAACTAGAAATGTTTTGCTCAATAAACTCCAAAATATATGCTGAACAAGCAAACAAAAGTAAAGACATAAAGAAAAAAAAAGAATAAATAAAAAAAAAAAAAATTAAAGACCAACATTAAAGTACACTATTTTGTGAGATTGTAGCTATCCACTTATAAATTATTCAGTGCACTTCAAAACTAAAGTTGATTTGAAAAATCACAAGTTGTGTCTACAAAAAGATTTATATGATGACATGTGATGTGATGATGAATGTGTTTATTACATAGTAATAAGCTAAAAGTGATATTATACTTTTTTTTTTGTTAAAGCTTGATTTCGATGACTTTAACCTTGAAGATTCGGAGAGCTGCAAGTACGACTCGCTCACCATTTTCGCAGATGTGAACAGCAGCAATGAAATAGGTATGAGTTTCAAACAAATTAACTTATCAATCACATTCCCCTTTCAGTTGGATTACACGATGGAGAATGCAAATGTTTCTATCGGGATGTAGAGCGAATGCAAATGTCCATTTGCTGAAACCTTTCTGAAAACATCTCAAACTGCTTCCTGGTGTACTTTGATTTCTGGTGTGGTGGTTTTCACAACCGGGAGTATTTTGGCAAGACACACAAACCCTCCGACACCATGGCTTGTATCTGCCCACTGCTCCGGGTTGTGTGTGTCACTTCACGGTGTGTGTGTGTGTGTGTGTGTGTGTGTGTGTGCGTGTGTGCGTGTGTGTAACTTCACTGGATGGTCAAATGCAGAGCACAGTTTATATACTGCCCCTAGTGGCCATATTGACAAACTCACCTCACTTTGCTCACTTTACTAACCACAAAGCAGCTTTCAATGGGGCTTTATGGGTAATGTAGTTCTCATTTGTAATGTGTCTTTTGTAGTAGTTCTGTGTGGCAAATCTGTTCCTCCGGCTGTTCTCACCTCAGGCGAGGTCATGTTCCTTCAATTCAGAACGGACCGCACGGTCTCCGCCCGCGGATTCAGCGCCTCGCTATCGTTTATCAGTGAAAAAGGTGAGAATATAAACACCAGAAAGAAACAGTGTACATTTCACTCACCCGTAGATGACCCAGATCTGACCGTGTATTAACACACAACACTGAAATAAAGAGCGGTTAACCATTGGTGGGTTCTCACTGGAGATTAATGTAGTTTTCTGGCCATCTAGAATGTAGGGCAGTGGCTTGTGTGGCTCGATAGAGTTATATTTTCAATTGGGTTTGAGTCCCACACAACTGAAGGGGCTTTCTTTCATGATAGTGAAGCCAATCTGATCCCTGAAGACCACGGCTCATGCCTGCCACACCTAGGGTTCACCCCTATAGGTCAAAGTGGGGACCTGGATGCAGAGGTGTAAAAAGTGCCTGAAAATCATACTTGAGTAAAAGTACAGATACCTTGCTGTAATTACTTACAGTAAAGTACTGTAGTTACAAGTCACAAGGTACAAGTCACCAATTCCAAGAAGACTTGAGTAAATGTCATATTATCCAACTTTATCCAACTTTTTAAAATTAAAAAAACTTTAAATTGAATTTAGACTCAAAATTCACCAAGAAATGTGAAAAACACTTTATTCGTGAGGTTTTATTTTTTAATATAAAAATGAAATTTACCACCTCGATGTTTCAAAATGGTAGAACCAAATAGATCTTAAAAGAACAAGTAGTAGTAGTAGTAGTAGTAGTAGTAGTAGTAGTAGTAGTAGTAGTAGTAGTAGTAGTTTATTGTCATTACAGCATTGGGGTACAACATTGTACCGAAATTACGAGAGAGTTCAAGTTCAAGTTCTAGTTTATTTATATAGCGCTTTTCTTAGTTCAAGACCAACTCAGAAAGAGGGCACAGTGCATTCTGCGCGCCACCACTATCTTCTTGGAAAAGTAAGCGTTGCAGAGCGTTTCAGACAAACAGTTGCAGATATACAAGGTTACATTTGACTACGTTACTCACAGTTGAATGTGTCCTAGAAGCTTTTTACCTTGAGACACATAAGGAATGTGACAGAAAAAGTCAACGTTGTGTGCAAACGGCAACAACATCTCAACATTTGTCCACTGTTGCGAATCAGTCTCCCTACAGACATAACAGACTGCACGGATAGCCTTGAAGAGAAGCACGAGCTGATAATCCGTTCACCGACAAAAATGCCCGAAGAATTGAAACAATTTCACTCCGTCCGCACAAGAAAAAGATGCCGACTTCACACATTGCATCACAATGTAACAATGAGTAACAGTACGTGTCCACATAAATGTACTGGAGTAAAGAGTACGGATACTCAATCACAAATGTAGTCAAGTGGAGAGTAAAAGTTGCTTATATTTTTGACAAAAAGTACTTAAGTAAAGTAGCAAAGTCCATTTACTCAAGTATGTACCTTACACCATTGGTATTTAAGGCTGGTTAGAGTGAAGGAGATGAGGGTGAGGAATATTTCAGGAAATGTTTTGTTTTGCATGTAGACCCATGGCTAGAACTGCTTTCTCTCTTTTCTTTTTCTTTCACAACAGACCTCTGAAAGACAATGGAAGCAGATGACAGCAGGCCCATCTCTTCCGATTTAAGTCATTTGTAGACACTTTTGTGCACATTTCAATGTCTTAGAGAAGAGTATCGGGTCTAACAGTCGACTCAATTCTAAACATCTCAAGAATTCACACCAGTGTGCCACTGATATCTCAGCTCCATGTGGAAGCACGGAGAGGATTGTGGGAAACCAATCTGGAACCTTAAGCATCAATATTCATTGTGCAATTACGTAAAAATGTATTTTATTTTATACATACAGTATTTTTAACATCACATATATTTTCACAGTACTGCTATTTGAAGGCCATTTTGAAAAAAAAAAAAGCATTGTATTACAGTATAACATACTGTATTTTGAACTTATTCTGAAATACAGTGTTTTAGTTCATTACGGTAAATAAACATTACTTTCTCATAAGCTTTGTAATAGAAAAATCGCATAAATGGCCTAACCTGAGATTTGACATGATCTACTCAAAGACATTAGCATCAATCAACCTCTTTGGTGCAATCAGTCGTCTCTTCATAGTTTTACCTTTCACTGAACCTAGCAGGAGAAAACAGGGATTAGTAAATGGGAATGTTTTCCTTGGAATTAAAAAAGCTGATCCAGAAACACGTCCAGCAAAGCGAATCAAATGTGCCCGTCTCGTGTTCTCGCACGGATGTATTTTTCCACAAATGGTGATGTGATCTGTGTTTGTAAAGCCTCATTACAATTCAAACTCGGTGGATTTGCCTGCGCTGAGATCTCCATTAAACATTTCAATCAAAGCCCCCCAGCTTACGCACTGTTAGACAGGAAATCCCACCCTTCCTCCATTGCTTGGTTTCACTGTGGGTCTGAAAAACATAGACGTCACTGGCTGGCCTTTACAAGGATTGACCGGGCGAAATATTTTGATTTGTACGTGTTTGTGAGTGTGTGTGTGTGTGTGTGTGTGTGTGTGTGTGTGTGTGTGCGTGCGTGCGTGTGTGTGTGTGTGACAAAAAAACAAATATCTTGTCCGGTTGTTAAATACAGAATACAGTTTAAAATTCATTATGTGATAGATGTAAGCCTTATGGATAAACTGCCTGCAGAAAAACTCGAAATTCTCTTTCATTTGGAATGTATCAGTGTATTTTGGGCTGGTAAGGTAAAGAAGATTTGGTTCAGACCTGTTCTGGCTACTTTCTCTCACTTTTTCCAACTCCTACTTCATGTGTTGTTGGAGCAGAAGTGATTTAAAAACAATAGACAGGCGCGTAACTTATGCAATTATGACACCTAGTGTTTACAATTAGAAATGTGGGCGACCGTTTTAGACCACTAGAGGGAGAGAAAAGTGTTGTTTCGATCCAAATGGGAAATTAAATTTTTTCTCTTATCAGGGGTCGCCACATCGACTCATACTTTTCCACTTCAAATAATATCCAGTTTACTTTGGAATATTCACGTTACTGGATTTAAGTTTCTGTTACGAATAATTTTAGTATATTCCGTACATCTATAATTTCTTTTAATTACATAAATCATCGACTGTATTCATACACTGAAAAATAACAGATTTTAACAGATGTTAAAGTTGTTCTTTTGTGCTCTAAAATTTTATTTAATGTGGGTAAAGAACATTAAAACGGGAATCCAGTTTGAATAATATTATATTGTGGTAAAAATTATTTTAAAAAAAGGTTTATGAAAACAATTAAGACGGTAAAAAAGACAGTAAGTACCACAAAAGCACCGACGGAAAAACGAAGAACAACATTACATGATTAAAAAAGTAAAGAAACAACAATAAATAAATGTTGCAAAAGTACTATAGACGTGCAAATAGGTTTTAGTTATTGCATTCAAATTAAATCGCTTAAACCTCTCGTGCTTCACATATTTTAACAAATTTGCTATTAAACATTTTGATTGAATCCCGACCGTTTGTTCGCGTTCTGACTCTGAGATCAGGCAGTGGTGTGATCGACACTTTTCTCTCCCTTCACACACAAGGAGCCTATGTGGAAGCCGTTATAGTCATGTCTCATTTCTATTGGCTCACGGTCCGTGACAGGCCTACTCTTATTGGCTAATTGTTCTGGAACCCCGCCCACTGTTGGTCGGCTGGCCTCGGTGCGAAGGTTGGAGAGCAGGAAGTTGAGAAAGTGCTGAGAACTTTTATCTCATTCACCGAGAAACCTGCAGAAAATATCAAATAACGAGTCGAAAATACAGCATGGACCAGGTTTTAGTGAGTACATGTTTCTGTTTGTTTTAAATAAGTTAACTTTAACAAAATCCTGCCTACTTTTTTGAGTGTTTAGAATCAGAAGTTGAGAGGTAATGCTGAATGTACAGTAGCTGAGTATAGTAAAAAAAAGTCTTCTAAAAGTTTTGTGCAAGACAACGTATACTGTAACACATTTTTCATCAAGGAACGAATAAAGTATGTAAAATGTGACTTTGAACACATTCTTAAGTCTGAGTCACTAATTTTCAAGTTTTAAAAATAGGTATTAAATCATAATACCTCAGTAGAAGGTATTTTTTTAAGAACTTCCCTCAGGGATTAATAAAATATATACCTACCTACCTAATAAAAAGAAACAAACAGTAGTGATAACTATCAAATACAAAATAATAGTAATAAATCATTGCAAAAAAAATAAAATTACATGCATTTTTTCAACTCATGCTTTGATTATGTCATCGGTAATTAAAAAAAATGTAAAGTATATTAAAAACATTCAAATGTGTAGAAAAGTTGCTGGATTTGGCTGAAAAAAATAAATAATACAAAGTACGTATTAGTAATAAAGTACCAAAGTCAATAAAACAATAAGATGTGTTGTAAAAATTGCAGAATTCTCTAATGAAATATCATGCACAAATATTAATGTGCACAAATGTTTTAATTTAGCAAAATAAAGCTAAAATTAGTTTGAGAGCTAGGTTATAAACAAATGTACTGTACGTGTGTATGTAGTTGTCTAATCTGTTCCGTGTTTTGCAGACAGTACCTGTGATGATCGGATTGTGTGTCGTCAGCATAACGCTGCTCTTCCTCCTCTTGAAACCAGGAGGTCAGAAGCAGAGCAAGCGTCCGAAAACCTTGCAGGACACAACCCAGAAATATCCACTGCGTCTGATAGACAAAGAAGTCAGTTACTCGTGATCGTCTTACAACCGAAAAATGACTTGTCATGTCAACCAGTTTGATTTTCTGTTCTACTATTCAACAGGAAATCAGTCACGACACGAAAAAGTTCCGATTTGGCCTTCCAACCTCAACACACGTTCTTGGCCTTCCCGTTGGTCAGACATTATAATACGCATCACATTGACACGCTAACCACAATTAAGCACAACATGGCGCCATATGTTATTTTATATTTTTTTCTGAAAGACTCTTGTTGTTTTCACAGGTCAACATGTTTACCTGTCCGCAAAGGTGAATGGGATTCTGGTTATCCGTGCGTACACTCCCGTGTCCAGTGACGAAGATCAGGGATATGTGGATCTAGTTGTAAAGGTGCTGGACGTTACTGTTGTAACTGTTGTAAATGGTTTAAGAATCAGTCTGATTCCATAATGTTGCTTTCACTTAAGGTTTATTTCAAAAACACCCATCCAAACTATCCAGACGGAGGCAAGATGTCTCAGTATTTGAACGACATGAAGATCGGCGACAACATTGATTTCAGAGGTCCAAATGGGTTATTGGTCTACAACGGAAATGGTAAAAAGACAGATAATAATGATTGTGATTCTTACATTGTTTTAAAGTAGTATAATATTATTTTACAATATAGTCTATACAAATACAATATTTTGTAGATAAATCTATATGCTATAGATTTGTGATTTTGTAGGTTTGGCAATAGATGGCATAGTTCTTGAAAAAACTATGACAATTTAGTAAATTAATTTTAAGCATATTCAACACTGAATTGTAATTAGAAACATGTGATTTATCATAGTAGTTGTTATAATAATTTATACCAATATTTTCAGGGAAGTTTGCTATTCGACCTGATAAGAAATTGGAAGCCAAAGTGCGGCGATTTACACACGTGGGCATGATCGCTGGTGGAACAGGTAAAGGTTTATGCACTTCAGTCTTCAAAAAAACTATTAAAAAAAACAATCTTTAATCTTCTAGATTTTTCTAGTGTTTTGTCAGACTGATTAAATGCGACATGGTTTTTGTCTCAGGCATCACTCCGATGCTACAGTTGATCAGAAGCATCACGTCAGATCCCACTGATAAAACTAAGTGCTCTCTGATATTTGCCAACCAGGTAAATCACAATTTGAAATGTTTTCAATGTGTTCAAATACTGTACATGTTCTGAGTCCTTGTTCTTCACATTCACAGACGGAGAAAGACATATTACTGCGCAAAGAGCTGGACGAAGTTCACCAAAACCACCCTGATAAAGTCAGTCTGTGGTACACACTGGACAGACCCTCTGAAGGTGGTGTTGCTCTTCCAAATCACCAGATGATCTTAGAACACCAAGAAGAAATGCAGTTTCTTATTTTGTTGTTGTTGACAGGGTGGAATTACAGCAAAGGGTTTGTAGATGCTGGCATGATAAAGGACCGTCTCCCTCCACCAGCCAGTGATGTGCTCATTGTGTTGTGCGGCCCACCACTCATGATCCAGTCCGCATGCCTGCCCAACCTGGACAAGCTTGGCTACACAACTGAGAACATTTTTGCATATTAAGTCCTGGATTGTTTTTAGAAGAATTGTCAGTTATTAAAAATGCAATTAAAGATCTGTCAAACAATAATTGCTCAGTTAAGTGATTACATGGGACATGTGAATTATGTGAATTATTACAAGAGGGACATGTGATGAAAAAGCACATTTTGGAAGAGACCGCAATAAAAAGTCAAATCAAATCATCTTTATTTATATAGCACTTAAAAACAACCAAGGTCGACCAAAGTGCTGTACAACAAGGACATAAAACAACCAATGTTTGAAAACAGAATAAAAATTTAAATAAAATCACGGCCTAAAATAAGTAAAACCTACTAAAAGCAATGAATTATAATTATATATAACTTCAAAATATAATACGTTTTAGATGAATGGGGTTCATATAAATGTGTGCAAGCTTAATAAGTTAAGGAAATATTTTGAATTAAAGTTTACTTTTTAAAATATTTTATAATGAATAAAATGGTACTTTTAAACGTATATTTTGAATTTACTAGTACGTACAGCTGAATACAACACCTAACGGTACCAGTGAATGTAAATGATCGTTGCATTTTCAAACGAATTTTTCTAATTCCCGCGTCTGATTGGTTGTTAATCTCAACGTTTCTGCTCTGATTGGCTGAGCAGCACACAGAGCAATTGGGCGGAAGTGCTGCGGCGTGAGAGTCCGGTCGGTCGGATGAACAGGGACCGAGGTGGGATTCCGGTGACTGTCCCGTTAACAAAACTCTACAAAAGTGACCCGTTAAACAAAGTTCCCGGCATTTAAACTGAGTCTTCGCTGTCAAGCTTCCTAGTCAAGAATGGACATCGAGAAAGAAGTTAAAAAGGTACGCGATTATGGTTCTGTTAGCTGCAAAAAGGTTTGGCAACGCCCTTAAGGTAAATCCATAGTTCTGAAATATTTGTCCTTTTTATTTTTTGTACTGTGTTTCTAAAAAATTGGTTTCGTTATGGTAAATGCGCCGGCTTTGTCACAGAGATCAGAAAACAGAAGTGAAAGTGCTTTTGAGGATTAAAAATCATTTTACAAAAGCATATTTTCCTATTTACGTATGTATTATTATTATTATTTTTTTTAATAATAGGATATAACCGTCATCATAAAGAAATGTGTTCCTATCTCCGATCGAACATGTGAAAAAATTAAAAATGTTTCAAAAGCAGTCTACTTATACGAGTTATACGAGTTTGTGAAAATTTAAGCTTTAAAATACTGAGCATAAAGACCCAGCTTTGAATTCCTTTAATAACATTTTGAAGAAGAATGTGTGTCTGAAGATTGCTGTAATATTTTAGTCCAATGTTTCTGACACACAGTCCTGGTCTTCTTAAGTCATAAAGTTTCTATGATGGAAGGTTGCTGACGAACTCAGAAGAGTTCAAACTCCATTTTGACCACAACTTTACCTTATAAGGTTCTTCTCCTGGGTTCAGCAATGGATGTAAAATATCTATGGATGAAGACTTCCTCTAAAAACATCATACATATTATTATATGTATTACTATTTCTTATGCTGTGGAATTAAGTGCTACACAGAACGTTTGTTCATTTCTGGGTCACAGAGAGCTGGAGCCAATCAACTCTGGACTCTGATTAGTGGCAGACCAATCACAGAGCAGGACACAAATACACTGTCACACTCGCTCTCTATTGACGATTTTTCAGTCTCATGTTCGAGACAGAGAAAGGAAGCCAGTGACTTGTTGGAATCACACACATGCAAACATGGGAATAACTCTTGTTTCTAGTATTGTTATTATTTTTTAAGTGAATAGCTTTGTAGCTTTGTTTTTCAAAATACAATTTTTATTTAGCACCTCGTGATTAAAAAAAGAAAAGAAAAAGCCTGTGATGTTTTATATTGTAAGATCTAACCATCCTCAATGTAAGATAAGAACAAAAAGAAACTTTGAATGTGTTAGGTTTACGATTGTGTGCTTTCGATTACTGTTTTTTCTTTTGTATATATTATACTAGCCATATTTCTTTTACTACCTGCTGTTTTTATTTATATTATCATCTGTTTTACCATATATTTTCCTGAAAAGCACTTGGTATCAATTAAATTTTTGTTAAAGAGCTTAAAAATAAAGTTACAATTACAGTTACATACTTTGTTTTTGTTTGATGTGTGGTGACCATGGGTTCCTTGAAAGTAAAATGTATTATTATTATTATTACGATTTACGTTATTTTTATTTTCTTAAGAGAAATACTGACTCGGCATGTGATTGGTCATTAGCAGGTAGGCGGAGTCCATCAGTTTGTCGACCAATGAAATTCACTATTTTGCGCTGTACGTTACATGCAGTGTGGGTGGGGTTGACCTGGGTGGGATTCACACATCTGACTGACACATTTGTGTGTTTCCTGTTAGATGACTCTTGGCCATGAGATCGGAGCAGGAGCTTCCTGCCTGAAGTGCAAGGACAAGTGTGAAGGGTTTGACCTTCACTTCTGGAGGTTTGTACCGAGTCATTTTGATTTCTGATGGCTTTCAGGAAACATCTCAACCAAAGCACATTACACGCGTCACTAGATCCAGAGCCGCTTCCTTCATCTTTGTTTTTGCTTCCAGTCTGGGTTTGACCATCAACAACATAAGCTGATTTTGGCCCATTTTTCATTCTTAATGTCCCATTTATACATCTTTGAAAACAGATGATTTGTTTTTACTTAAGAACATTTGTTTAGGGATTAAAAAGTAACATATCTAAAGGCACCAGTAATTCTTTTATAATTAAGGATTACATTAATAGAGTTGTTAATTGGTTATAGAAAAAAGCAAGGTACAACCAAACAGGCAAAAATGTTGTTGTTTTTTTAAATACTATCGAAAACTGGTTATAAAAGTTTTTTTTTTTACTTTGTTTTCCAAAAGTATTTTGATCCTTCAGGGCATTTACAGGATTGGAATGGGGCTATTCTTTTTTGCTGGATTATCTGTGCGTGCCGTGACTTGAGATTGACAGTCATTCTTGCCTCAAGTTTAAGAACTAAACAGCACAGATTTTTAGTTTATAATAGCAAGTTCAGATTCTTGAGCTTTTAAAGCACATTCGGTTAGTGCGAACAAGATTTTTACACTACTACCATGCTAATGTACAGGAGTTTTAAAAATTTAGAATTTAATAAAAGTATAAAATTGTAGTAATACAGTACATATTTAGTGAACTAGTACTTACAAACATAGTCACATCAAGAACAAAAGAAAAAAACGCAAAAGAAAACAAAACAAACAAAAAAGCGAAACAAAAAATACAAGATACTATTTAATTGATAAATAACACCACATAAATAAACATAATAACAAATTATAAATAAATTCAATCAAACAAAAGAAAATCCAGCAAAACAGAACAAGCAAACAAACATAAAACAGATATGTTGGAGCAAGACAATAACAATGAAATTAATCTAGTAAATCAAAAGTAACAAATAATACACATCATGAATAAATGTGATAAAATAAAAAGTTGTAATAATTATTGAGTAAATAAAAACAAACAAATCCCACTACACTACACAAATCTTTAGTTTTATTACTTATAATAATATTGTAATGCTTTTTTTTTTTCCATTTTGTTTTTAATGAAAGACTTGAAAATAACCAAGCTTTGAAAAAACAACTTGAGATTGCAGACGTGTAATTTCTTGTGTATGAGTCACATGTTCCACTAGCCTGGTGCTGCTCGGTGCCCTGGCGTCACGCTGGCCTGGCATTCATCTGCCCGACTGAACAAACGCTTCAGATGTCAGGAATGTCTCCCGTGTTTAGTGTGAGGAACAACAGGCTTAAAGAAAACACGAGAAAAGTGTGTTCTGTTCTCCAGAAAAGTCTGCCGAAACTGCAAGTGCGGTGTGGAGGACCACGACGTGCAGCTGGAGAGTGAGGAGAGCATGAAAGTGGGCAAGCTTTTTGAGGACACCAAGTACACGGGCCTCATAGCCAAGCTGAAGAGAGACGGCATCCCCTCATACAGGGGCAACCAGGTCACCATCAGCATCCCAGCAGCCAGCATCAGCACCGCCGTGCCGTATAGCCCCGCCTCCAGCCCCATCACCCAGTCTCCTCATCCCCCAGGACCTGCTCCTCTTCCAGCATCCAGTCCTGCTGCTCGTCCCATCGCTGCCACCGCCTCAGCCGTCCACAAGCCGGGTCAGGTCCAGGCTGTCAGTGCGTCTGCGGTCACTCCGGGAAGGGTCTCGGCTGCCTCCACCGTCCTCGCACCCACCGCTCTCGCACCCACCGCTCTGCCCGCCAAGAAGGAGACGGTTAAGTCTGTGACGTACGAATGGGCTCCTCCTGGGATCGACCAAAGCATGGTGAGCTTTTGTCCACTAGAGGGCGATACTGTTCTTTTTTTGCTTCAACAGAATGCTAAAAACAGTAATGCATTAATTTGTTGTATATTTACATTTATTGATAATGCACAGCAATGTATATACATACATAAATTAAATGTTGTTACTTGTAAATTAGTAAAAATAAAAAAAGCACACACACACACACAATGGTCCCACCATTGACTTGCGTACAAAATCCTAAATTTCATTTTTTATATGTATATAAATGTGCTTTTATATTTATATATTAATATGTATTACATTTATATTATATATATACAAATATTTTATTAAATGAATTATATTTATAATAAGCAAGACAAACTAGGAAGATCATAATTAAATAACTATTACTTACGATTATTGTTTTTTACTAATTATTTGCATATTAACTGATTGTTGCATGTAACTATGCATATTTAATACTACACAATTATACGTATTATGTAATTATTATGCAGAATAATACATATTAAACAATACATTTTCATGATAATTAAAGTGATATCATAATTATCAAAATAATTTGCAAACAATTACCTGCCAATAGTATTATGGCTTGAAAAAAAAACTGTCATGGGCTGAATCTTAAAAAATCTTCCATGTTTCTTCCCAGGCTCTAAGATACATGGAACTTTTGCCGGCAGAGCGACGGCCCATCGCAGGTTCGGCCGGAGCCGACTATCGTAAGAAGCAGATGGTCAAACAGCTTCCGGAACACGACCAGGACCCCGAGCGCTGCCACGAGCTCTCGCCCGGCGAGGTCAAGCAAATGCAGCAGTATGTCCGCAAGTACAAGGACGAGGCGTTGGGCATGGGAGACGTCACCGTGCCTGAGGAGATGGGGAGACAGATGGACGCGGCTGGAGAAAAGCGGCCTAAAGGTCATGAAGGTCATCTGGAGGCTGCGGTGGGAAAGGTGGGCACACCAGGAACTGTGGGAACGTCACTCGGAGGGTCTGTGGGTAACTACGTAAGTATGCTAGAATTATCTAGAAGATAAGTCACACTAAAGCATTTCTACTACGTGTATCCTTGTTATGCACTGACCTTCAGTGTGATTTATAGCCGTTTAACGTCACCATCCATTAGTGGAACCCTTCTGCTTCAACGTTAATTTCCAACACATGTGCCGAATCCTTATCTCCTCGTTCCCCTGATTAACCTAATAGGAGCCCGTTTTAGTTCGGCCCAGCCTGCGTTAGTCAGGGATTTGGTATGAACGTGGTGTTCTTCCAGGAAACGTCTGTATGCATTAGCACACTTAATTCCATGTGGTTATGTCTGAGCGCTGGAAGATTCTTCTCTAAAAATCTAAAAAGCTCCCAAAATGGAAACACGTGTAGTTTAGGCCATATTTACGTGGTTTATTCGTTTCAACAGAGGTGCCTAAAATTCTTCCTTTGATGTTGGCGGACTGGAGATGTTGGTGATTTTTTTTTTTTAGAAACTAAAATTAAAAGCCAAACATTTTCAGCCAGTGGGGAAAATGTTTCCTCCAGCGGTCGATAGAATTGGAGCCTGGAAAATTGTCCACTTGTGAGAGTGCGATGGTGTGTGTGTCCTGCTCTGTGATCGTCCTCCAATCCAGGGTGTATGTCTGGCTTTCAAGCCCAGACTTGATTTGATTGGCTCCAGCTCCCCGTGATCCAGAAATTAAAAGAGCGGTTCATATAACCTTTGGAGTGGCTATCAGTGGAAGTGGGTTGGTGAGTCAATCCTTGTGATTGGCTGCTAACTAGTTCAGGGTGTGGCCTAGTTCGGTCCATTTCATCTGTTATTGGCTACACCGCATTTGTGACCCAGAAATGGAAAAAATTGGTTCAGATAATTAATGGGCCATTAGTGGGAAGCGGGTTGGTGAATGTCAATTCTTGTGATTGGCTGCTTACTAGTTCAGGGTGTGGCTTAGTTTGGTCCATTGGAGCTGTGATTGGGCCCATCCCCAAATCACCAAGTCATGTCAAGTCTCAAGATGAAATCAAGTCTCTCATCACACCTAGACAGATTAATATTGTTACCTGTATGATCTAGTAATCAAAATGTACGCAAAATACACAGGAGAAGCATCTGAACCAGTTTTCTGAACCAGTTAATCCCGATCTCGAAAAATTCCAATTTACTGGGACTGATCCCCATCGGATCAAGCGAGCTCCTATAAAGCTAAATAAATACATAAAGGGTTAATTTTTTATTTCCCAGTCGTGCTCCCAGTGCAAGCAGCCCATGATGAAGGGCGAGCCCGCCGTGTTTGCTGAACGGGCCGGCTACGACAAGCTCTGGCACCCGGCCTGCTTCGTGTGCTGTACCTGTAAGGAGCTGCTGGTGGACATGATCTACTTCTGGAAGAAAGGTCAGCTGCTCTGTGGACGCCATTATGGAGACAGTGAGAAGCCTCGATGTGCTGGCTGCGATGAGGTGAGTGGACCAGCACCAGCTTGACCTTCAGTGTGGACTCTGACGCTTGTGTGTGTGTGTGTGTTCCAGCTCATCTTCAGTAATGAGTACACTCAGGCTGAAGGCCACGACTGGCATCTGAAGCACTTCTGCTGCTTCGACTGTGACTGTGTTCTGGCGGGAGAGACCTACGTGATGGAGCACGACAAGCCGGTCTGCAAACCCTGCTACATGAGGAACCATGCTGTGGTAATTACTGTCTGTCTGTCTGTCCCACTCTCAACCTGTCTGTCTGTCTGTAACCTTCTTAACTTTTTTCATTCTTCTGTCTGTATAATAAACCATATATCTATACATTGATTATCTGTCTGTCCCTGTTTTTTAAACTTGAAATCTGTCTGTCTGTCTGTCTGTCTGTCCAGCTCTCAACCTGTCTGTCTGCACCCTTCTACACATGTATTCTTTCTTCTGTCTGCTTGTTAAACCATCCATCTATACATCGATTATCTGTCTTATGAACTTTCTGTCTGTCTCTCTCGCTCTCGACCTGTCTGTCATTCTGTCTGAAACCTTCTGTTCTTTTTTCATTCTTCTGTCTGTCTGTTAAACCATACATACTGTATATACATTAACTGTCTGTCCCTGTTTTATTAACTTTATTTGCCTGTCTGTCTAGCTAGCTCTGAGCCTGGCTGTCTGTCTGTCTGCATCCTTCTACACTTTTGTTCTTTCTGTCTGCTTGTTCCAAACCAATCATCTATACATCCATTTTCAGTCTTGTGAACTTTCTGTCTGTATGTCTAGCTCTCACCCTGTCTGTCTGCCTGCAGCCTTCTGAACTTGTATACCTTCTTCTGCTTGGTAAACCATCTATCAATACATCAATTATCAGTTTGTCCCTTTTTTATGAACTTTCTATCTGTCTGTCTGTCTGTCTATTTTTTTGAGCTGTCATTCTGTCATTGCCGTTCGTCCATGATATCCATCCGTGTGTCTGTCCGTCCGTCCGTTCATCCATCCATCCATCCATCTATCTGTTCATCCATTTATCAATGTCTATGCATCTTTGAAACTTGTTATCTATGTTTGTCTGTCTGTATGTCATCTCTCTTTCTGCTCGTCTATCCATCCACCCTTCCTTCATGCCCCAGTTTCTTCCTTTTCTTTCACATTCATGCGAGCAAAACATTTTGCCAGCTTCCAGACCTTTAGTTACTCCGTATGAATCATGTGACGCCTGAGAGAAAGAGGAATTCCCGCCAAGCCTTTGCTATCTGAACTAAGACTGTGATAGTTCAGAAGCAGGTGAAGGAGATAAAGGACGTGTCGCTGACATGGTGAATCCACTGGTAATGGATGTGTGTGTGATGCCCCACATTCTCTCTGTCTCAGGACTGGCATGGATATAAATCAAAACATTTCATATCTAAAGCCATGTTCAGTTATAATCCACTGATCTGTATGAATAGTGTTGTTTGTTTGTTATGTTTATTCTGTCTGTTTAACCATCAACTAAATGTCTGTCTTCGTTCTGTTTTTTGATCTGTCTGTCTTTGTCTTGTCTACCATTCATCCACCCCTCTATCTTTCTTTTTATCTATATATCCGGCTACTCATCTATCTGTTTGTCTATCTATCCATTCACCCCTCTGTCTGTCTGGCTGTCTGTCCAGCCATCCACCTCTCTGTATATCTGTCTATATATCTCTATCCATCCATCCATCCATCCCGCTAACCATTTATCTGATTATTTTCTCAACTGTCTGCCATCTATCCATCCATCCACCCCCTGTCTTCTATGTATCTATCCAGCTACCCATCTATCTTTAATTTTATTTTATTTACATGTATTTACTTGATTACTTTATTTACGTATCTACTTCTGTCTCCAGTGTTGCACGGCCTGCCAGAACCCGATCGAGCCTGAAGCCCAGCGCGTGTCTTACGGAGAGCACCAGTGGCACGCCGAGCCCGGATGCTTCCAGTGCTCCTGCTGTTCCAAGGTCCTGATGGGCCAGCGCTTCATGGCTCTCCAGGGAATGCTGCTGTGTTCTGTAGAGTGCAAGAAGAAGATCACGGCCTCCTGAAATCCGGCTTTCAGGATGAAGTGCTCGGGGTCAGATCACAGGGAGATCTTCTGTACCACTGTCATCTTCTAAATATCCATTTGTGTCCATCATGAATTGGAAAACCATTCAACCATAGAAATACTGGTACCAAGTATGAGTTCGAATTGAATATTCGGAATATTTTTGCATTGAAAACAAAAGCAGCCATGGCTTTTGTCACCGGGCTACTGAAATGTGCACTTTATTTGTTCTCTAGCTCTTTTTGTATCCATTAAATGTGTTTTCCAGATCACCAACGACCCTATTCTTTTCCTTTACGTGTCCGATCAAGGGAAACGTCGCCGCTTTGCCAATCGCACCCTTTCTCCATCAGTCTTTATGTGGAAAGTTAGCGCTCCGTGTGTTGTCCCACACTTGGTCGTGGAAGCTCGGTACAATTCAAGGAAACCCGGTTCCATTGTCTTTAAAGGTAAAGAACTCGAGAACTTGCCGTCATTTCCTCCTCTTAAAGTCGAGCGGCTCGGCTGTTTCACCTCTTCACTCCACACCAGGGTGGAGTTTTCCAAGAGGGAATTCTTTCCTTCGGTGTCACCCGAGGAATTTACATGGAGTTTGGCGGCAAGCGCGAGGCTCCCGCGCTCCACCTCACCTGTGGGAGACGGAGGAGCAGAGGAGTCGGCCATGATTGGCGGCTCCCTGGGGTGGTAAAGATAAATGCAAAGCATCCCTCCTTCCTCACAGAGTTATTGCTCTTCATAAAGCAGCGTTCGTGACAGGCCTGGGAGGAAACGTGAGAGCCTGCAACACACCCATGTTTTAGAACGTTCACGTTTGTTTTCCAGGCGCTTGAGAAACGTCGCTGAGAAAATATTGTCGTTGGATCGTCTCGCCCATATTTGTGTTTCAAAGGAGCCAGAAAAAATGTTAAAAATGCAAAAGTTTTAACCTATTTGATCCACATTGAATAATTGGTTCGTTATTAATAATTTACAGTTACAGTTTTCCTCACTCTCACGCGTTTGTTCGCTCTGCTTTGGCGGAGCTCCTCTAGGTGGCGCTGTTTCACGGGTTATCGCGAGACTCACCACCTCGCGTCACGCTAAAGTCAGCCTTATTATTTACCGTTTCTGTCCTCTTTCTCACGGCTACGATTTCATAATAGTTGCCTCGTTTTCATAGTTGCTTTGTTTATGTGACATAATTTAGTGTGTGAACATAAACGACATGTAATTGAGGGCGGACGGCCGAAAAAGAACACTAATTGTTTTCAAAATGAAGTAGGGAAATGTAAATATTGCTGCGAGAAGAAATTTGCCTGCATCTTTAGTACATAAAATCGTGTAGTAATATTCATGCACAAATTTAGAACTCAAAGATGATTAATTATGCAAGCAGGCCTTAACTCTTACAAGAGTTTGTTTTATGATGCACAAAAGTCGAAAAAAAAACTTAATCTGTAAAACATTTTATTGTATTGAATGTCAGAGTTTTAAGAAACTACTAAATTGTTATTGTTTGATCGTAGTACTGTATGTAAAAGCAGCTTTATATGTCTTTCATTAACAATTTCCCAAAAATAAGGTTTAAAAAGATAAATTGCACATAATATCAAACCTAAACAACTTTACATTAACATGTCATTTAATTATGTAAATTATATGCATGTACTGTATATGTATGTATACATATACATGCATGTGAGTGTGTGTACGTATATACAGTGTGCACATATACGTGCATTTGGCCAAGTTACAAGGCAATTCGACTAAAAAAGAACACACACAGACACGCACTTACTCTTCAGTTTATTCACGTGAATTTTTCGCACTGTTTTTGTTTAGGAATCAAGCTCCAGCGTGAGACTCGTCCAGATGCTGCAGGTACGTGTGAAGGAATGTAAAGATCTACAAGTGTGAGCCAAGGGGGCCGAGCAATGTCAGAATGCAATATAAATGTCAGCCGTCTCACTGAGTGATAATGCTCACCAGCGACATTCCGTCCCAGAAAGGGAGAGACGGAACGCTGAACAGAAGAGGCAGTCAACTCCACTCTTGTCTTTTTTTTTTTTTGTATATTTTTTTATTGAGTTTTAAATTTACACACTTATATTCAATAACCACCCCCCACCCCACAACCACACGGCGAGATAAAAAAAAATTAACAATAATACAGTAATACGGCTTGTAATAATACATCTATAATAATTTCACAGTTCAGGGTCCACAATACATTCTTAAAGAAATATAATGTCCCATGTTTGTACAGTCAATCAAATTGTTGAGTAACATAAAAGGCATCGCAACAGACAGAAAAAAAATAAAACCAATTTGTACATGGCACCAGTTTAGATAACATAATAACAGAACTGGAATCTGTAGTCACGCTTGTCTTTAATGTGACCTTCATACTTCATTATATAAGGTATAACATTATACCACCCTGTGAATAGCTCGGTGTGTGATGATCTAACGGGAAACGAATGAGGAGATCCATGTCAGGATTGTCCAGGCTTGCTCGCACCTGTCCTGGGACGGAATAGGAAGAGAATCCCTGGCACAAACGGCCTGTTTGTGCCAGGGATTCTCTTCCTATTCCATCCCAGGACGGGTGCAAGCAAGCCTGGATAATTTCTGGATAATAAGTTCTGGACTTAAACGTTCCAAGCCCAGTCCCAATCAGACCAGTTCATGTCACTGGAACACATTCTGATGATAAATTGTTCTTTAGGTTGAGATCAAATGTGTGTGTGTGTGTGTGTGTGTGTGTGTGTGTGTGTGTGTGTGTGGTCGTTTGCATATACTGTATGTATAATTATGTGTGTGTGTGTGTGTGTGTGTGTGTGTGTGTGTGTGT